>SRHC01002959.1:1294114-1361837 GCA_004794325.1 Pomacea maculata | reverse complement strand
GTTTTATTATTGAGGTGGCGGCCACTGCACACAAGGCATTGCAGTTGTCCTAGTGATCACAAATGCTTGCTCTGCACTTCACAAATCGAAACGATCCGCTCGATCATCCTCCTCACTCACGTCACATAATAAGAGCAGCTGCACTTTAGGGGCTACCTCCTAGGGATTCAGAGATGAATTGTTCCCTCCTTCGGTGCTGTGAGTAACGATTGGAGTAGGCACTGTGGGCCACGTGTGTGTGTGTGTGTGTTTGTGTGCTTGTGTGCTTGTGTGTTTGTGTGTGTGTGGGGTGGGGGACCAAGAAGGAAGTCAGGGTTCTGGATCACGTCAAACTGACGTCTTCAGTGCACACCGAGTCTCTGTGCTCCGGCGTCAAACTGACGTTTTTCGGGCAAATGTATTGTGAGAAGAGCATGAGCTCAATTAAGAGTTAGCAGGCTTTTCTTTTTTAATTCATTGATAACAACAAAGTTACCCCTGCGATGTAGCACTAACAACAACACGTGATGGCTGTCGACTTAACACTCACTGTTAGCGGCAGGTGCAGGAGGCGTCCTCGTCTCTTTGTGTGCATGACACAGGTACCTCTGTTCACTTCGTACAAGCATGTGTATATCTTATACTATCCCTCATTAATTTTTGCAGCTTTAAAAATCGGATGTAAACGGTTGCAGTTCTGGGTTTTTATTTTAAAACCTGATGGAAATTTCAGTCTTAATTCCTTAACATTCTGCAGCGACCACAATGTTTTCTTCTGGTGCACAAACAAGTTAAGCAAAAAAAAAAAAAAAAAAAAAAAAAACAGGTCGATGCTGATTGTGGAGAAGAAGCAGGAGTAGTATAAGTGCCAGACATACATGGGGGAGATTAGGGTAAGTGAACAAATCCTCCACTCGGCAAACAGCTCCTGTCAGAGTTGATATCGTCTGACCTACTCAGTTCCAGTCATCATTTATAAGCGTCGCCTAGCAACTAACAAAGAAATTCTGGTTGGAATTAAATCTTATCTTTTTTTTTTATTCCAAATGTCACAAGATCCTTACGTTTTGTTGGCTGCAACGCACCGAGGCGAATGGTGTGTTTTGCTGGGATTTCACCTTATACCCACTTAATCTTCTCTCCCCTACCCTCCCTTACATTCCTCCCACCTTTCCAATCTCCCTCTTCAAATCCCATCCAAGAGTTATTCTCAGCAAGAATAGCTGATACTTAAGCTAACGACGAAACAGATACACACGTTATCGAAGTTGCCTTTCCCCTAACAACTGTCGGTAACCTGATTGGTTTCTGTGTTTCACAGGTTGACGCACTGCCATGCAAAACAAATATACATAGACATCACTAGTTCTCTTGTTATGACTTTTCTTGAGGCTGGTTTTTTGTGTCGATACTTGCTTTTCCTGATCTTTTTCTGTGTCAGCCTCTGTGTGTGTTTTTTTTTTTTTATTCCAGATCTCCAGGGCCAAGGCAGTTGAATGCTCTCTTTGATGCCACCGCTTGCATTGCACGAAGTTGTTGCTGGTATGAAAGAAGAGAGACTTTTGAGACCACGAGTAAGGCATTTTCATACCTCCGGCCTGACAGAATACCGCACTGTAGAATATTTAAACTGGAAAATCCGTTGAGAACAAGCGGTAAGGTGTGTACACGTCACAGGGCAAGCTTCTAACGGCCAGCCGTCTGCTCCAGTGTCCCAGCAGGCATCTGTTGAACCACACGTCTTCGCTGGAAATGCACCTGGCGCCTGGTCGACCGGAATCTCTGTCAGACAGAGGATGAGCTTGTCGCCAGATGATGTTGGGGAGCCGCCCTGAAGATTAGCGATGCTCTGATAGACTGCAATCACTGCGGCGCCACATCCTCAAAAGGACACTTTTTTGTGTTTTGTTTGCTGGTCACAGTGAGTCAGACGGATCCTGGGGAGGGGGAAGATAAGGGAGGAGAAAGCGGCTGACGTGGGTATCCACAGTAAAAAGGTACACTCAGGGTTTCCCTCGACATTGACGGAGGAGTTGACTGCAGGTGACTGAGCGACAGACGCACAGGGACATGGGCAGTCAGTCACAGAAGGAAGGAGACAGACAGACAGACAGACTAACATGAAGATAGAACGGGGATAAAAGCCAAAGAGAGGGAAAGAAAAGCTTTTTCTAAGAAATTATTATTTTCAGGGGTTGATGTCCAAAACAAAGATTAACTAAAATGCATGAAATAGCTAGACAGGAGGACAAATTTAACACTGCCCTGAAGAGCAAAGCAAAATGTACACAAAATAAGAAAGATATTGAGCAATAAAGAGGAGGATGAAAGAAAACATTTAGATGATCGGCAAGGTGGCGTGTAACAGAACACATTCTAGAATCTAGAGGCACACTGGTCTACCATCTTGTTCGCGACCTCCAGTTTACACATGTGCAAAATGCTTGTCATTTGTCAATGACATCATATTTTGTGTGTTCGAGTCGCCATATTCAGTGAATGTATAAAGCAGTTTTCAACATATACTACAATGTTGCTCTCTCCTAATGCCACTCTGTATGTTAAACATGTGTGTAGACACTTTATAAATGCAATGAACTCTTCCATCAGGAGGAGCTAGATGTGTGTGTACAGTCACTTGCTTTCAATCGTTAAATAATGGGTCATCTGGGCTATCAGTTTAATGATGTCAAGGAATTAATACAACTTTTGACTATACAAAGCTATATTTGTAAATATTTACATTTCAAGACTCTTCATTTGTCTTTGCATTCATGGCACTTCAATGTGCAAACCTCAGGCATTTACTTTTTGCGTGATGACTCTCCATAAAATCTTTTTTTCAAAGGTTGAGTCACAGTACCTATCCACAAGGGTGGGCGTCAGGGTTTTTTTTTTTTGGGGGGGGGGGAGAGGGGTGGAACTGTGGTTTCCTCAATCCTTCTCTCTTATCTATAACAATAACATTCTCTCTTTTACTTTTTGTGTCTCTCTGTCTTTTTTTCACAAAACATGTACAACACAGGTAATGATCCACAATTTATTAAGTCCATAAAACTACTGAATGCCTTGATGTTGTCCTTAAACGTTTATTATATAAAGAAAGCACTTTAAAGGAATATGTAAACCCTGCTGAAAACTGCTTTTCTAACATATTACAACATATTACAGCATATTTCTAACATATTACTAACATATAAGACTATACACAGCTGGATTACATGATTTCTCTCGCAGTCAATAGGTTTTCGTGAAAGGTTGACAGAAAATTGATCACGTTAGAGAATGAAAACATCCCAATGCAAAACACACACACACACACACACAAATCCAGGTTTTCAACACACCAACTGTCAATGCTAACACTTCATTCGTAACCACTTTACTACAGAGGTGTAGCTCGCGGAGCTCTCTAATCTGTAGAGGTATGACAGCTTATTCAAGTATGAGAAAGAGAATGACTTCTCGGACAACGTTCTGGTGGTAGAGGGCAAGAAGCTACATGTAAATAAAACTCTGATGATGCATTCCCCTGTGTTCAAGACAATGTTTTCGGCTGACTTCAGAGAAGAGGACTTACAAGAGATTCCACTTCCAGGAAAGAAAGTGGATTTAATGGTGGAACTTTTGGACCAAATCTATCCCGAGTACACTACTGGCAAATTTTACAGTAAGATTTAGTATAAGTTTCAAGCATCAACACTAATTACTCTTATAACTTAAGATGTCCTGCTATTGGGTAGCTTATCACACTGAATCTTATATTTGCTGTTTGGCAGCAGCCATGGAAATCCATTCTTCGTCTTTAGTCCATTGATACCATTTAACAAACTGATTAGTTAATAGATCATCACATTTTCAATACTCGATGACTTTCAATCAAAAACCCAGGAAAGCTGATAATGAATTATATATCATACAAAGCACAGTACATACATCATTGTACTAGTCATCGGTAATGTCCTGTTATCTACACCTTTTAACATTAGAACGCTTCACATTTGTTGACTACTTTCAAAGTTTCTTGACATTACTGTCTTTAGCAAATGTGTAACTTCTGTGGGTTTTTTTAAAAAAAAACAGGAACAGACATGTAAATAAAGAATATTTTTCTACAGATGAAACTGCGAGACATTCTTCAACTTGCAAATGAATATAGCGTGCAGCAAGTCTTTCACAACTGCCAAGCTTACTTAGAGAGACGCATACATTGCAAGAATCAAGGCATGAAGACTGATGAAACTTTCCTCTTCCTCAGAATAGTTGAAGAGTGGAGCAAAAAATATGATCAACTAAGTTCGTTTAGATCGGCTCTAACTGAGCAGGCAAGTCAAGTAAGCACACATTATTTGAAAACAAATATTATTCTTCCTCACCTGCTACAGTTCAAAGGGACATCCTCATGCGTCGTCTTGAGACAGTCGACAGGAAATAATCAACTGTGAGTAAGACCTAGAGTTAAACAATTGACTAGTATGATTGAAACTGCTGATGGCTTTTCATTGTAATCCTTTGTGATGAGCTTTTGTGTCAGACACATCTTACAAACAGCCACAGAGGGTCTTCTGTGAAACAGAACGATTTAGGGTTCGGTGAGTCCATCTGAGGATTCATGACGATTACTTTTGATTTTGATCAGTTTACATCCAAGGAATTCCCTCTTGCACAGCACACCACACTTAGTAAATGAATTTCTAAGCAAACATTTTCACAAATATTTGTTCATTTATATTTTTGCTAAATGTTTGCTACACGGTATGTCACGAACCACATTCGGACAGGCGCACTCCTACCCAAAATAAAAACTCGAGGTCACTCCAGTTTGGGACCAGTGGACAATCGTCGATGTCCTCGATAGCTCACTCGTATACCCTGCGTCAGAGATCCCCCGGACGTAACGGTGCGATACACATGGACGTGTCTGTCCTCCACTCGCTGCACGGATTTAAAGAAGACAGCGATGGCCGTCCCCATAGTCGATGGGTTGTCGTCGCTGATAGGGACGAAGGTGGATTCCAGTTGCTCAACACTCTCAGAAGCGCTGATGGGATACGTTCCGCCTTATCACCGGCTCTGGTTGTTCTTTCCCTGGCAACCTTTCTTCCGCTCGGAGATTGTCCCCCTGCACACAGCAGCAGAACGGCGTAGAACCTTCAGCAAACTGACATATTACCGGAAGCAGCAGTTCAGCTGAGGTAGCAATCCCCCAAAACAGCAGCAGCGGCTCAGTGAACATCCGCGGCAACAGCAGCAACACCAGCAACTGCAGCAACACCAGCAACAGCAGCAGCAGCGAGTCGGTGAAATAAATCCACAAATCCACAAAGTTAATAACAGTTGTTTTTTGTTGTTGAACTTGGAAGGGAGAGTGCTTCCACCTCAAGGCGATTTCGCACTATGGGGGAGGGGGGCCAGGGATTTTCAGGGGAGGGAAGGTCTTTGGAGAGGGTAGGTGACGGTGGTAAGGAGGGGAGGGGAGTGGGAGCAGGGTTGCCGTTGGTTGTTTCTGCCGCAGGTGTTGTTTTCTGGTGTTGGTGCCCTTTTGCCATCGGAGTTGCTGTGCTCTGCCTGTCCTGGAGTCCTGGCAAGTCTGCAGTGGTGGTGTACTACCCGGGTTGCCACACCCTTTCTGTTGCCCTATAACTATATCCTAGGATTTTTTTTTTTTTCCCTATGTATATTTCCCTATGTATATGGTAACTTATGGAGGGTTAGGCTTTGGCGTTTTTTTTTTTTTTTTTTTTATAACCTGTTTATATTAGTTTAGCTTGCGGATGGCTTGCCACCGTTGTTAGTACTAACGTCAGAATGGAGTGCCATATGTCTTTTGGTGGGTTCAGACAGTTGTTGATGTTTATGGCCAGCCTATGTTTATTTAGAACCTGACTTAATACTGACTTAATCTACCTAGTTATCTACGTACCTACCTATATACCTATCTACTTTCCTATCTAACTACCAATCTACCTACCAATCTACATACCTATCTACCTAAAAAGTTATGTAAAAGAGTTTTCTACATCTAGATAACAGATAACCTGGGTAATGTAGACAAAAGTAAGCTGTCGACAGCCTCTCTATACCAGGAACTGTCTCGTTAATCACCGCATGTAATGACCTGTCCTCGACTGGAAATTGCTCGTCTTTAGGTCTTTACGTTGGAACGCGATGTTCTTTCAAAATGTCACTGGATGGAGACGGGCGAGGTGAAGATCTTCAGGGAGATATAACAGTAGTAATCACCGTGGGGAGAACATAGAATGAGAGAGAGAGATGGTGTACAGCTAATAACATCTGTGGTGATGACAGGGGCGATGTAAAATACGATTTACACGGCGTCTCAAAGAAAGAAAGAACAACCTTTCGGCTTTCATGGAAGACTGACTCTTTAGCGCGCGGGAGGATGGACACACGTGAGTTGATTGAATTGTGAAGAGTGTAAACTCGATAAACGTGTTTCAATGTGCTTTTATCCAAACAAACAGTTTATGTGACATAAATTTGGGCGTTTACCAGTGATAAACGAACATTTTCTATCAGTATCAGATTATTTAGATGTACTGTTTGACTAATACCAACGCACCAGAGAAAATATAATTATTGTAAAGTGGATCGCGTAACTCGTTTTGTTGTTTTAAATTAAAAAAAGACACCTTGGCAACATGAAAGCAGCTTCCTACTTGTCCATTTGAAGGTCTAGTGACGAACATCTTTCTGCTCGCTGAATAAAACTTAGCGCCAGATACTATTTCCCTAAATCCAAGTGAAAAATATTCCGTTCTCGAGATACACGCATCCATACATCAGCACGTGCAGAAAGAGGTCAAACCACCGAGGTCAGGTTTGTAAATAATATATTTGTGTTGTAAACTCAGTGGAAGAGCTGAGACCATAAAGGTGTTTATGACGACAAAGATGACCGCCCGAATGAGATATTGTGTGTTGATGTTTGTAGGCGCCTGTCTCCAGAACTGAACGAGGCTATTTATCCAAGTTCGGGGCAAAATAATATCTCGTTCACTGATCAACTCAGTTATTAAAAAGTTGATGTTCACTGGACTGGTTGTTGTGGCCAGTCGTCACGTGCTGTCCTCCCTCTCTCCCAACTTCCAGCTGGTCATCACACTGAGTGCTACTCATCTCGTCTCGCCTCTCAGACTCGGGTTGGGAATGAAGTTAAGAACATCGTTGGTCATCGTGTCTCCGTCCAAATAAAGCCGATAATGAAGCTTTCCACCCACTTCATCTTATTCCTTTCCTTCATTGCAGCTGGTAACACGTGTTCACTTCGTGTAGCCACACACAACACAATGGCTGCACTGAGGAGGAACATGATTCACAGGCGATGCCGGAGCCTCTTGGAGTCTATGGGACCTTTGAGGTTTTGGCTCGCTTACTTTATCTCTAAAAACTGACAATCCTATTTGTGTGTTATCTCCAGGGTCCCGACCTACATCATGTTGCTACAATTCCACAGACTATCTTTACTCCTTGACACGGCCAGCCACTCTATATTGCTATCAGAAGAAAGGCAGTGATATTGTAAAACGGTCGAAGACTTAGACTAGGACGTGGGAGTGGCAGACTCCATCCCAGTATATTTCTTTTTTTTTCCTCCAAAGGAAAAGGACCGGCTTCGATGAACGAGAGAAGGAGCTCAAACAAACAAAAAACATTTCGTGACCTTAACCTGTCTCGAGATCATGACCAGACTGCAGACGAACGACTAGCGAAAGGAAGAGGTTAAAAAGGTCGGATGGTGCTGAAATCACTTTGGGTATTACTTGTAGCTCGTTCTACCCTCCAACCGAAGATCGCCATCGATTTATCTGCCTCCTCGTCTGACGATGCCGTTCGTCTTGCCGTGTCTGCCTCCATTCGCCAGACGATGATCGGCAAGATGAGAAGGGTTGCCAATCGCATCTGCCTTCAGCTGGTTTGCAGAGTAGTTTGCCTCCCCTTCCTCTCAGCCCCCGCACGTCAAGGGGAGACCACCCTTCAATGTCATCCTTACACAAGTGACGTATCGGTACGTTGATGGCTAACAAGGGCAACAGGACAGGACCACGTGACGATGTGGCATGGTGGGGGCGCTTTCACTGGTGGGGACTGGGTGGCTGGTCTGCGGGTAGCCCTCAGGTTGAGGTCTCAGGTAACCTGCTGCTGGAATAGTCGCAGTATTTTCGACGGCTACCCGTCAGCCACCTGAGATAGAGCAGGACTCGTGTTTCCAGACATAAACAACGTCCAGACGCCTGCAGCAGTTGGGGAGGAGGGAATGTTTGTAAGTACATCAGACATGCCAACACGATGTTTTTACATATTAAAGAACAAAGATTAAAAGTCGCCATGTTATTAAGTCTGTGATTAGGTGTAGCTTTCAGCATTCAACCAAACCATGAATATCGACTTGAAGTGTACGAGTGAGAGACTAACACCTGGAGACTGAGTGAGGGAGCGGGGCAGACATCAAGGGGAGAGAGAGAGACGGTGGGGAGGAGAATAAGCAGGCGGGGGTTGTGGTAAAGGCAGGCAGTGCTAGGTTCTCAAATACAATCTTGAATAGATAATCAAGGGTCGTGGTCTTTGAATGATGAATGTTTGATATGAAAAGAAATACTGTTTGCATATTTGAGTATTTGCCTGCTACTTGTGACGATGAACCAGACAAAGCAGCAAGATAAACAACGACATCATCAATGACACAGGACGGGGGCGGGAGTGAGAAGAGAACAAAGACGACGAAGATGAATGACAACGACCTAGTAATAGTAGCACGAGAAGAAGAATTGTTAGAAATGATCGCATGTTGCATCACTGTCACTAAAGCTTTATCTTGTACCACAATATCAACAACTGAACCCTGACTGCTGCAAGAGTGAACATCTCTCGCCAAATGTTTCTGAAGCCTGAACAGTCTGGGTTTGTGTTGGTCAAACGTTTGGTGCAAAAAAGTGGTCCAGTGCGTCATTGATAAAATATATGTGAGAAATGTAAACACTGGTAATAAGGAAATAAAAATTCAATCTCTCTTTCACAACTATTTATAAAATTCTCGTGTATAAACAAGACACAATGTCAGTTTTGCAGAACATCGAAGAACCTTCCCACATTCATGGCGCACGCTCAGTGAGCTGGAGGAGAGCTGGAGGAGAGCGCAACTAATCACAAAAACTTGAGACAGAAATGTTTCTTGGCGAGGCTTGATCACACGAGAACAACCTCAGATCGCCCAACCTCTCGCCACGGTAATGAGAAAACGGTAACGGGAAACCGAATTCAAATCCCCCGCGTGACGTCACCTACAACGTCTGCAACAGTGACGCGTCGTGTTTTATTTTTCTCGCGAGAAAATCACGTGGGCAGCATGGCGCTGGCTTATACACAACACCTACCTACATGCTGCCTAACTCCAGCATTTTCACAATGTGATTTTCAGTAAAAGTAGGGATGGCTAGATACACTAGCGGATAGTGTATGCTGGTATAGTTCATTACGAAAGTATCACGTGGTCTAGCACAACAGTTTACACAGATAGTCAATAATTTTAAAGATAGTTCTAAGAAAGAGTAGACGAAGTAAAAAGTTGCATACTCACATCATTTTCTCAGCAGCTTGTGTCAATGCGGTTTTTTTTACGACAGTCAATAATATAAAATGTATACAAATAATTAAACTTTCGACAAAACGTGATCAATACAAAGTGTAAACACATAAATAAATAAATTGCGTGAAAGCCACGTGCAAGAGAGTTTTGTCAGGGTGAGGTCTCTGATTACATAGAACATCCCCAGGGTGTGTCTCAAGCTGTCCTAATGTAGCCACTCACACAGATCGCCCACCTCCAGAGGGATCCCAGGATAGTCTTTAATGATCCACAAAAACTGTCCACTTCTTGTCTGAAAGCATGGCTAAGCTCGACTTTTCTGGAAGATTGAGCTTGTTGGACTACCATCGACTGCCGCTGTTTTTCCCAGAATCCTGCTCCGGCCAAGTGAGGGCAAAATAAGGTCAACATGCTATTCTCGCTAATTTCTGCACAAAGTTCACGAACTCAGTCGTCGGCGTTGTTTACACGTGGCACATGCAGACGAGCCAACCGAGGGCTTGTGGATGTTGACAGTCTTTCAACACGAGGCTTGTTGGTGGATATTAACTGGCTGCACGTGAGGGAGGCTTTTCGGAATCTTAACACCCCGCGGAAGTTGGTTTTGAATCTGTTCTTAAGAACCATTAAGTTTTGTCTGTCTGCCACGAGTGGAATAAAAAAATTTCAGGACCACGATTCCCTCCTGAGCATGTCAAGCAAATAGTAGGTGCAATGCCGCGCTGTGGAGGGTATGCGACAGGTCCCACTGTTCCAAAGTCTCCTATCAGGTACAAACCCTGTCAAAGCAAAAAGTTTTAATTAATTAGCGCCGACAATAGACTTGCATTTTTAAGAACGAGTTTCATTGTCTGTCTATTTATTACAAAAGAAGAGAGAAGTAGCCCACTTCTAGTGACATGACACTGTCTGTCTGTCTCTCCATCCACCGCAGAAATGAGAGAACTAGGCCACAGTTAGAGACAGAACAGTATTAGGACACAGCGCCATCTAGTGACACACAAACATGCACAGACCAGATTTGTTTGGAATGCTAACTTTTATAAACTTTTAATTTTTTTTCAGGCTGTTTACAGACACCTGTGTAAAGTGTGACTTGAATGGTGACTGCAGAGCCTGCAATTGTCCTCCTCTGACCAGACGCCGCCATCACACACAACATTAAGATGAGAGAATTTACATCAGGCACTAACTTGTCTTTGAAAGCCAAATCACCTCAGAGAACAGCATGTTCTTTTTATTTTTCCTTATTCTAAGATTGTCAATTAATCAGCAAATCTTTCTTCTCTGTGTTCAAAGAATTCCTTGTCCAAAATAGAACCAAGTTCCTAAGGACAGTTTGTGATTAGACTTGAAATAATTAGAACTTCAGAAACGTAAACATTTTATCAAGAAAAGTAAGTTCACTTCAGTGCCAAATAAATGAAACACATTAAAACCATTTGTGTTGCTTTGCCTCAGTAGGATAGTGCTCACCAGGTAAGTGCAGTCAAGAAAGCAGACTTCCGGTCCTGTCAGTGCGGACCTAACCAACCCTGCCAAGTGCATATTCGTCACGTGCATGGAAAGTTTTATTTTTGCATCCATTAACGAATCGATGTATAAAAGTGAACATTAAAGGGTCATTGACAGACGGCTTCTCCTGCAAAATCGTGTTTTACTCGGTCTTAGAACGAAATCCACACATTTGTCATCGTCATGGCGACATTTTTTTGCCTTTCAGAAAGGAATTATAACGCGATCGTCACCAGGAGCATCTTTTATGCGTTAAAATCAAGCTGAATCGACAGACGTCCATGTGAAGAAGTGCCGCCATTCCTCAACAAGAATTGTCCACGACTTCCTCACCGGGTATCAGTCACGTGACCTGAGGGTCAGGAGTTCGTCTTGGTGATCGTGGATACAAAAGACAGGCCATCGACTCAGTCTGTACCTTTGATGCTCTGATACATACCAAAATGTCTACAGTAGATGCCCTGTCCTAACAGTATTGTAGGTACCTTGTACACATCTCACTGTCCCTCTAAGCGTCTGAGAAGAAAGTGATTCCAGAGGTCTAACGGTAAATGCAACGGCAAGTCTTTTACTGGTTAAACCAAAAACTTTTCACTTTTCCAGCAAGGAAAAAGTTTTTTGCAAGCTCCGAAATTTCGGCATTTACTCACATGTCCGTGCTCATGTATCTCTGTGCACGACAAACACACGTTGACACGATGTGCGTGACGAGCGAGTGTTTGGTTGACAAATTGTTTAGACACGAAAAATGTTTCGTGAATCCAAATTTCCAGATTGTGAAGAGTAAACACTAGAAATCTATGCTTCATCGTTATTCTGATGCCAGCAATCCTTCAGAACTGTTTTGTGATTCAAAGTCCGGTCACGTGCTCGTGTTTGTGTGTGCGCATGCGATGATCGTGCAGGCAGTTTGTTGGACTACCCCTAGTGTAAGAAATGTTGCTCGTGGGAGGTTTGTCTTGCGATTGAGTTATTACACTGTCGATGTATCTTGCTTCAGTATCAACCCACCCTGGAATATGCCGTGCGACAGACGCATGACCTGCTGCGACAGACGCATGACCTGCTGCGTCCAAAGCACAAGCAAGAACACCAAGCAATCCCACAAAGCATCGCAACGAGAACTAGTGCGGTGTAACTTTTACGAGACATTTTATTGCCCTTAAAATGCTTTTCCCAGAAACATTTTAGTGTCGGAATGCTTTTTATGAGCAACACCAGCACGTGAAAACCGAGAGGCTGACGAGTGTGAAGGAGTACAAGCAAACACTGTAGCAAGTGATGGACATGCAGGAAACGCGTCTGGAGAACTTTGGTAACTTTCATAGAATAATGTTTGTATGTCGGCTGTTGTAGGGTGTTATGGGTGTTAGGTAGCATACGATGCTTTCATGTTTCTCCAACATTTTCTCCTTTATTAGGTTTGTTTGCTCAGTCTTTTGCTGGATGTGGGTTATAGACAACGATTTGCATCAGGTCTCCGACTTTTTCTTTATATGGGTCACTGATTGTGTCGAATAAAAAAAGAAGAAATGAAGTTTATAAAAAATAAAAAAATTGAGAAACTTATTCGTGAACCCACGTGACTTGAAGCTGGCGGAAGCGCGTGATGTTGCTCTTGATTGCTGGACGCTTTGCCTTCTGACATGTCTTCCTTCGCCGAGTTTTGTTTGATCGTCATGGTCAGATCATCAATAATTGTCAGTGGTAAGCAATCAATTGAACACAGCAAATCAGAACATATCTTCACTGTTTCCTCCCCCTGCTTTGGTATCGTAGTTTATGAATAAAACCTTATATTCAGACACAACTCCACTTTCAGGAAAATGTCCAAAACCCTTGTAAGAAGCCAGATCGGTTTTTTATTTTCCGAGACTAACTTGCAGGGATTCCTAACTTGTACAGAACAGAGGACATAGCTGGATATAAATCCGAGACAATGATTATACAGTTTCAGATGCACCAAAGCTTCTCTCTTATGTTCGCCGAAAAATCTTTTTTCTCCTCCTTCTAACTCGGATCTTGTTCTCTTTCATCTTTCTGTCGGCAGGGCAGCACCATTTATCAGCATTCATTACATTTCCCCAAACCTCCCAACCATTTGCTCGAGAGGGCAAAACCGATCTAGTTCGTCTTAGATAAAGGTTGGCATGGCAACAAACCAGAAGTTAGCAAATTCCTTTCATTCTGTGTTCTGAGCAATAAAGAGTCCGCGAAGTCATTCAGTGGAACAAAATGGACGAGAATGAAATAAAAAGTACAAAAGACTACACGAGGAAAAAATCGATGTTATAGATAATAGGAATCAACCGATCATATTTCGTTGCTCAGTTTAAACCAAGAAGCTAATTAACAAAGACAGCAAAACAAGAATGACATCATGTAAATGAATTATAAGAATTAGTCAACAGAGACATAATTGTAGATCAACTGCTTGTGGAAGGTCTGGCAGTTCTTTCAACTTGTAAATACAGAATTTGCATTTTTTTTAGCATGAGCGAGAGTTCTTGCAGTCTACAGTACAAAATGTATTTAAAGTGATCTTGTAATACGATAATATTACGATGCCCTTTTTTTCAAAGCAAGGAATCAGACCAAACCATCATGTCCTTACTAAGTTATCAGACAAATCCAAACATCCCTAATTGTTAAGTTTTATTAATCAAACATCTGATGATAAATGTGGGTAGTATTTATTTTGTACTTAAGGCTTTGTGTGATGTGAAATAAACAATCGGCATTCTCGCATAAACAAACCTGGAGCATCCTGACATCCGGGCTATCATTTCATTATTGTTCATGAAAGTAGTCTGAGATTGCTTTGTGTCATACATTCCTCCAGAATGCTTTTGGTTGAGAGATACCCTTTTAGCAGTAAAGTTGGTCCTCCATGAATTTCTGGTAAGGGATCGGCCATCAGCGTGGCCGTAAACCTTGAGACTAACAGGAGCGCCTGTGACGTGGCAGTCAGCTGCCAGGTAAGTATATCATCGCCGGCTCTCGAGCAACAAACGAGGGCTGAAACAGTGCATCCCCACCCCTCACCTTCTGATGCAAAGGATCTTCAGCGAAGTCCTGCGTACCTAGCCGCTCAAGGCCAGTTGTTGTTGGGATGCCAGGCGGCTGGTTGCAGAGTCTGTCGATGTCTGGCCGGCTGGCGAAGACTTGTGGGTGGGGTAGGTGGCGGGGTGGGTCAATGGGAAGAAGGAAGGGGTCCATGGGTGCGGAAGAGAGCAAGGCGCGTGCGTACCTGACGCTTTAATCAGCACGTGCTGCAGTCTTCTCACTCTTGCCGCACGGCCCAAGCAGCCTGGACCTGCGTGCGAGCAGAAGATAAGGGACAAGATACTTTGGCTGAGAATGTGTCTTTAACCTGTATCTTTCTGGAACATTCCCTGTTTGGACCACGAGGCATACCTTAGTATTACCTCCCCCTGTCACCTCACTACAGTCTCTTGGATGAGGCTGGCTTGAGTGGTGTCCCTTGGTAGTTTTTTTTCTGCAGGTGGGCTTTTGTCAAAGTACAAACTGATGACCGTTCGTCAACAAACATCAGGTAAGGGATGTTCATCTCTTGTTTATGTTTTATTTAAAGTTTCCAATAGTTGCGAGAAAGGTGGTTTGTGTTTTCAAAGCTTTTGCGAGCATGAGCGTGTGTGAAGGTATTGGTGTGTTTACTTGCGTGTAAGTGTATGTGTGTGCGTGCGTAGATGAGTTTTGCTTTTCACTACTAAGTGCGAATGCATGTAGTGCATGTTAGAAGTTGTCTGTGTGTGCTTGTGTGTATGTGTGTGTGTGTGTGAGAGAGAGAGAAACACATTTACAGCGCGAACACAGAATCGGAATGTTTCAAACAACCTACCTTTCTTGTTTTAGTGGAATTCATATCAGACTTACCCATGGTGCGTGTGTTTGTACACACTTTTCTATCGCACAGCCCATCCCCTCTCCTGCCATGCCTCAAATTCTGTTATCCTGTCTCGGCGTACCTCCAACTATCTCCCGCCACCCCTTCCACCGAGACAAAGTCTCCTCCCCCCATCGCCATCACCTGGCCCTCCATCACCTCCATCCCCCACCCGGAGAAACCCCTCTAAGCTTTTGTTTGAACAAAAACAAGGTAAGGCTTCTGTTTATCGGCCGGAGCTACACGTCACCAAACAACCCAGACTGTTGTCTTCCGGTTGTTTACGCACGAGGCTGAGTGACGTCACTGTTTGACAAGGTTACTGAACTAAACATGGCGACTCCACACTGGGATGGCAAGGCTGTACGAACTTTTTACTGCCTGCTGTTGCTGCAAGATGTGGAATTCTATCCCCATCCCCAAACACCTCCCTCCACCTGACATATATAAACTACAGACAGTTTGTTGCGGTTGATGTAGCTGTGCATCCATCACCTGTGATGTGAAGGGGGAAAACTCAGTGAAGTGGATACGAATCGTGCAATGTTTTTATGTAAATTTCTAGCATGCGCATGTGTGTGTGTGAGTCTGTAAGGAGGAGAGGAGTTTAGGTGTCGTCTGCTTCTTGTGAGAATTCATTGACCAACACACAGATGGACTGTCTTGTCTGAAGAGAAAGTTGTGACAACAGAATTTGTCGACTTTTTTCTTCTGAACGACAATGTTTTGAACTCGTATCCTTCCTGTCAACGTCTGGTATGTCATCACGTAGTCCTGACGTACACTGGTGTCACGTGACTGTTAGTAAGCGCGTCTTTCATTGGCTGGACGCTAGTCCTTTCTCTTTCGGCACCTGCTTCAACATTTTCGATGCTGGGGCTGTTGATGAGGTCTGAGGTAACACAAAAGCGCAGTAACAGTTTGATGGATGACATACATTGATTACAGTCGCTGCATTGCAACTACGGGTGAGCGCACGCGCACGCGCATGCGCAGGAACACGCACGCATGTCGGTGCGTTGACAGCCCGGGGTCTCAGGAGCCAGGCACGCGCTGCCACCCTCAATTAGCCGCCCGGGTGTTTGGGGTAGAAATGCTGTCGCAAGCTTTAGACTCAAGCTGCCGAGCTGCGAGAGCAGCCATCGATCACTGTGATTGATTATTGATAAAGCGTCTTAAGGGGTTCAAGGTCACCGGAAATGATCGGAAACCAGTCAACGATCACGTGTGCGCGTGTTTGTTGTTTGCAGGTGTTCGCCTCTCACTCTCTCTCTTTCTGTCCCTCTCGATCCATCTCTCGTGTTGAAATCAGGTAGTTCCCAGATGCTGTTGCTAATTATTTTGTTTGATTAAGTTACTTTAAATTTTTTAATGTAATTGGATTGTAATGATTTTACTGGCATGTATTTTTTACTCCATTTTAGTGATTTCCCAACTGCCCACGAAATAAAATTCAACTTTTTATGTTCTCTTTCTTCTCTCACTCTCTCAAGATGTAAATTCTTTATTTATCGATAGACCCTTGACCCAAACAATAGGATTTGTAAGCTTGCAGTACTACGAATGCTTGTCACACCATGCCACTCTCAACTCCATGCCACTTCATCCAGTGAAGTAGGTCTACAAATACTTACAGCATGTGAACAATAAAAGTTTATTTTTCTGCTAATTGTCGGGCTCGCACTGTGTTGCAATGACAAATGGAATAATCCTGTACAAGGTCTGATAGAAGCTCATGATGGTCTCAGCACGAGACTCATTGCTCAAAGTCTGCACTCGCCAACCTCGCTTCATGTAAGCACATTCTCTCCACTGCTTGCGGCCCTAAAAATGAGTTTCTTAAAAAAAATAATCGCTTTTGCCTTCATTGAAAAGTAATTGAAAGAATTAAAGTCAATTGTCGAAAAGAATCAATATAAGCAGCTTGAAAGGTAGAAAAGCGAATAGAAAATGTCTGGGCTCCTTTATCAACCAGAATATTTACACAAAAACCTTGATAGCCTTTAAATGTTAAAGACTATTTTAAAGCCTATTGTACTTAAGCTAACATTTTCATTTTGTTTAGAGCTATACTACTTCATGTATAGAGCTATAGTACTTATTTTGTCTTGTATAAAGATTTACTGCTTATTTTGTTCTTGGACAGATGTAGTGCAAATATTGTTTTGTACATCGAATATCAAACACAGACAAATGACAAGAATGACTGTACAGCTGTGTTAGTATCAGGAGATAGTCATTTATAATTCAGTTCAGAGGTCTGTTGAAGTTCCTGTCTGTGGTGATGTCCCACAGGAGGATGCGATGACATTAGAATACTTGGGCTGCAGGTACTAGTGGAATAGTAAAAAGTTTGGTCATGAGTTTCTGTACGGTTAACAGCAAATGCAACAATAAAGCAAAAACATACATTAAAGGAATAGAAGTTCCAAGAGAGGAACAGCTTTAAGTGCTTGGCATCCGCTGTTGCCAAAGATGGCGGCTTCATGACAGACATCCACAGGATGCCAACAGCGGCAGCAACAATCATCAGTCTGGACAGTCTGACCGATCCTCGCCAATATGAGAATTATTTCTATTGCCTTTGGCTAAGCCATGGACTATGGTGGCCGTACATTAACCCGCAGTCTGTCTCTCTCCTCTGTTCTAAGGTTTCTAATGGTGGTTCACATAAAAGAAAAAAATCGACAATACTGTTTGTTTCGCTTGCATTATGTTTTCATTTTCTGTGACTTTGTCTTAAGTACAATGAGATGAGGGAGCCAGCTGTTAAAGGATATGACATTTATAATGATGATGATTACAGGCAAAAGAGCGAAATCCGAACAAATTCCTACTGTGACATCGTTCATGAGACTGTCACGACCTAGAATCAGGGACGACAAGCAAAGGGAGACTAAGCCGTTGCAAATGGGGATCAACCCGATCACTAAATAGGTTGTCGTTTCCTGGGTTAGAACAATTTTCCCATAGGCTAGTCCCGTCGTCAATCCTCGTGGTGTTGCCTTTTTGCCCTCGACTGGAGACGAAGAACATGAGGGTCAGATGACCGCGAGTTTGCTGCAAACACGAGGCTTCAGCATCTGGAAGATGGAAGACGTGGACCTCAATAGCAGTGGGTCTCTCAGTGAATGGTCAGGTCACTGGCAGAGGTGTCCTAACTGCCATAAACATACGTTTACACGAATAAACCAGATTTATTTAAAGGAATTCTACGTGTCTTCTTCTACCCAACTGTTTACATCTGGAAACCTATTCATCAAACCATCCAGCCAGCCATCGTGTATCCGTGCACTTGTCTAAGTGTCAGTATTTGTAAGGCACTTTAAGCCTGAACTCGGCTAAAATAATTCTTTTTTTTCTCATCGAAATTGAAGATCCAGCATTCGGAAGCAGACAAAGAATCGTGTGCTCGTCCTTCGAACCCCCTTCTCTCAGAGAAACATTTCACACGAACGGACGACAGGAAGTAGTTTGCAACCGTGGCTCTGACAGCCAACACAAAACCGTAGGAAGGTGAAGCTTGATAAGAGAAGAAACAACCAGATGCTGAGGATTCCGTTTCCGTCCAGCTGTCAGCAGCAGCCCAGGAACTTTCAAACCTCTTCTGTGCAGGATGGAGGAGGGCAAGAGAGGATTGCACCTTCTTTGTGTCAAGCCTGTGTACCATTGGAAGTACAGGCAGGGAGCGACTTACATTGGATTTGTGAATAAATCTCGCAAAAACACGGGGAAAATAGGGAGGACTGGGCTATGAATGAATGAACGTAGCCGTAAGTCATTTACAGGAGTTGGTAGAAGATAAGGGAGTAAATGGAGTGTGGGAGTTGGAGAGGAGATGTATACGTGGGATAGTGACTTCAACATGGACTTTTTTTCTGTGCCTCGTGTTTGCTGAGTGACATCCATCAGTTTGAAAACAGAGAGGAACATTTTATGGTTTTCTTCTCTATGATTTAACGATATATTACAGTATACATTCATATACCCACACCCATATTACTACTCTGTCCTATGTCCCCATATATCATACCTGATGGTGGATGGATTGGGACATTGAGATACTTCTTATACCCGTAAAGATTTACTTTTACAACAAGGAGGAATTTCCAATCTGTGGATGCATATAAGAGAGTTGGTTGTACTACAGCATTAAAAAGTCTGTCTACTCATATTGTCTATATTTGTAAGGCTCTGTGTGAAAGGTGGCATTTGTACCTTTGACCACTAACTGCTTAGTCCCTTGAAACAATTTCATAGTTGACTTAATGTAAAATCTCAGATGTTGACTACTTCTAGGATACTTTCTCCTAAAAACCACTTTTCAGTCTTTCGCCCAAACCCCACCTTTCCAGACAACTACCTTAGTTTTTTTTTTTTTGCAATTGATTTCTTATTCAAGCTTGTGGCATGAGTTAGCGAGGCAATTTATCTGGTTGTGGAGTCAAGCTGGTGCGCTTGATAAAAGCACCAGGTCGTCTGCAAACATTAGAATGAACAATTCAGCTCGAGCAGGACAAAGCTGTTTACTGAGAGAGAGAGAGAAAGAGAGAGAGAGGGGATGTGTTAGAGTGGGCGACAACAAGAGAAAGAGAGGCTACATAACTCGTCGGACATCAGAGTGAGAGATAGAGAAAAATAAAAGCAAGAGGAGAAGCTGGGAGTTCCTACGACACTTTCATAGAAACAACAATATGACCGAGTAGAAAATTGCCGTACTTATTGTTATTAGAGAAGATAATTCTGGTAATCAGGCAAACATGTGCCGGCATGCACACCATGCACGCACTTTGTTGTGCTTACAAAAAAACAAACAAACAACAACAACAACCATTTAAAAACTCTCTTATGAAAGGTTAAGGACAATAGATACCTAATATAACAATACAGCGCTCGTATAATTATTTATATATATATATCATTTATATCTCATTTACCAAGCATCAGCCAGACTTTTACAAAAGTGGGCAAGCAGCAAATGCACTTGACGAACACGCACGCACACAGCACACACGGGGTGGCGTCTGCACGTTGCACAACCGGAGGAGACAACTCAGTGGGTGGGCGGAGTCCCTGACAAGAAATGTGAGAGAAGAGAGGTCAAGGCCACAAGCGAGGCGACTCTCTGGCGGGCGATCGTCGATCGTCGACTCCTCGGGGTTACCCGGCTGGCGCAATCCGGCGACGACGACGACTCCACCGAAGATCTCTCCCCACTGCCACTTGCTCTACTTTTTTTTCCCCTCCCCTTCTTCTTTTCTTCTTCTTGTCTGCACATCTCTAAGCTTTTCCATTATCTATTTTGTCTTCTCTTCCCTCCTCTCTTCCCTGGTATTGATTTTTCTGGCGACACAGATGGGTCCGCCATTACTTTAAATGCCTCTGCCGTCATTTGTCAATTTGCTCTTGTCGGCACACTTACGTTAAGTCCCCTTGTTTTGGGGGTGCTGCCGCTTGGGCTCGAAACATCCTCCTCCTCCTTCTTCTCCTCTTCCTACTCCTCCTCGTTCTTGAGTTCCCATCGAACAGATAGGTAATACTGATGCATTTCGATTCCTCCTCCTCCTCCCCATCCCCATCCCCGGCGCCGTGATATTGACCAGGAGCAGATAACTCTCGGAGCCAAGATTCCAAGGCCGGCGACTGGGATTGATGCTCGTCGAGTTTTTTTTCTTTAGAGGTCGCCTTCTCCACCCACAGGTTTCTTTTTCTTTTTAAACCCATGTCACCCAACTCTGATCCTTTAAAAAGACAATCTCTCTCTCATCTGACATTTCACATCTGCACCAGTCGTTGCGATCTGCTTGATGTTGCAAGAAAGTAGATGTTGGCGTTTGATCCCCGAATTTGATAACTGTTTCACTGTGGCTTTATGACTGTAGCCGGTCTTATCGTTCTTCACCTATGGGGGGATGTTTGGCAAAGTTTTTAAATGCCATTTTCATGAAAAAATGAACAACTTATATTGACGGATGAAAAAAGCTTTTAAGACCAGGATGTCAACGTTTTCGAGTTCCATTTAGTTTCACCAACCGAGATTGACCGCACGATACTTCTAAATCGTTTGGATGTAAATTCCAGTTTACAGCTTCGTAATAAAGACATAATGTTTTCAAAGCCAGACATTTAATGTAAAACAGATTCTGTCCAGACATTCCGTCAGCACCACAAATACATTATTTTTTTAAAGGTCGGTGCAGACTTGCCGAGCCCCCTTTCCTCCCACAAGATCATGTTTGAAGAAACAAAGTTTCGCTATCATCAAGTCTGCGTGATCCGAATGCAAAGAGAGGAGACGGTTATTGCAATGTCTGGAGTCGAGGGCCATGGTGAGTGAAGGAACACATTTATCTGAGGCCTCCTTTGTTGCAACTGCTCGACTTAAGTGCGTTTGGAGTCCTTCTGCTCTTGTCGTAAAGAGACTCCTTCAGCCTCGCACTTTAACGGTCCTAAACTAAATAGCTTTGAAGGACAACCTGACAAGAAGCCCTTGCTTTCAACTGGATCCTAGGTCTTCTTATCCGTCATTCAGCCTCGTTACCCATGCTTCTGCGCACTGCTGAATTTAAAAAAAAGTAACGGACTCACCCCTGAAAAAAGCCAGAAAGTGATGTGACCTGTCTTGTTATTTCTCAAGTTGTCAAATCTTTTTCCTGATACTTCATAGGACGTAAAATTATGTTTAGTGAGCATAGTTTCGAAATAAAGGAAAGATTGTAGGCGTAAACAAAACTCTGGAGGTGCACTTATGTTTGAAGGAGCTCTTCCCGAATTAGTTTAGGAAAGTTTTAAGAAGCTTCATAATGTGGAAACGATCTGTCATCACAGCTTTTAGCTACGGATGTTTTTGCTTCGTTACCTGAGCGCGAAACAGCTGATGAAACAGCAGCCTGATTCCTGTCCAGGTACATCACATCAGAAGACAAAAAACAAACAAACAAAAAAAAAAAAATACCAAAAGAAAACAAAACCAAAAAAAATAAAACAAACAACAGAAAACAAAAACAAAACAAAAACCAACAAAAAACAAAAACAAAAACCTGCAGTCTGCGGCTTCGGGTGGGAGTAAAAGACAACACCACAACAACCTGAGGCCTAAGACCTGCACAAAGCTGACCCCACATCTGGTTCACAGAAAGCGTCAACAAGTTAATCCCACGTGACACCTAATATCACATCCGGGTCTGGATGGAGCAATGAACTGTTAGCGCGTCAGTCAACGTCTGGGTCCCATGCAAGTCGGCAGCAGAAAATCTCAACATCTGACTGCCTGTCAAACTGATAGAGAAATAATCAAAATAAGTTAAATATGATCAACCAGAGGGCACGACGGTCCAGTGTTGAAGTGAGAATTACACTGACTATCCAACTGTCATGATGGACGGTTAGCTCGTACGTCACACGCAGATTCTGCGATCCCTCCCATGAGACAAATAGGATCCGAAGCCTCCTGGTGTTATTCCCGCCTGCAGTTCTTGTTCCGCTTTTTCAAACAAATGACCATCGGGAACTCGCTAACGATCGACAATCTTTAGTCACGTGACTCGTAATCATTTCTGCACCTCGCCTCCCGTGACGTCACGGTTGCGATGACCTTGGACCGATGCGATAAGATGGTCAATGGACTTCCGCTCAGCCTCGAACTCATTGCTGAGCAATAACAGCTTTGAAGTCACAATAATTCCTTCGCCGGTACCAGTCACATCTGACATCACCCGCCTGTCAGTTTTGTTCATCATTTATTATCTCAAGCGTCTCATCCTTCCTTCCGCTCCCCAGTTTGTGTGGGGCGCCCGGTGGCGCAACGGTTAGAACCTTCATCAATACTCTGACAATTAGTTGTCTTGGGTTCAGATCTCGTCTCTGGCATGCTGGCTTTTTTTTTCTCTTTATGTGGCTTCTGCGTAGAGAGCTGGTTTCCTCTCCGTGATATATATATCCTTAGTTACTCGGCGTAAAACACTAATTTCCTAAGCAGATATCGTCGACCATTACCCACTCTTTGGAAGTCGACGTGGTTCTGACAATGAATCATTTTCACAAAGATGACTCCGGAAATTCTTTTTACAGGTTCATTGTGTTCAAACAACAAAGCAACAATAAACCAAACCTGTATTCTGATATGTTGCGCCCACAACTGAATCATTAAAGTATTGTAGTAGTGTTGGGAGGGAAGGGACTGAGGGGGTCTGATAGTAATTTGTTGTAAGTGGTCGAATGGCTGGCTGGCGACAGTCTCTGAAGAAAGACAGCAGGTGGCAAACATCTTATTCATCGGCAGCTAATTTACATATAGATACAAGTTCACGGCCCAACGCTTGTTTTAAGCCACAATTTACATATCAAACAAGTATCTGGGAAATGGGCTTTAAGGTAGAAAACCCAGTTTTGGCACTCGGGTGGTGTTTCACTGTGTATTACAATACATTATTATAGCATTTGTAGAAATAACAACAGCCCTGGAACTCAACTACAACCATTAGTGTGTTTCAGAACTGTTGATCTTCAATACAGACTTGGTGTGACTGACAGTTTACACTTTATTTCACTTGTCAACAAATCGCTCCAAGGGTCATCAAAGGTTTCAAAAGACAGATGAAATCACACCTCTTTAAACAACTTAAATATTTACAAGCACTGCGCTTTACATGGCGCCGGCGATGTTGATGCTCTCTAAACTCATTTTCATATCAGCTGCGCAGCAATAAAATAAAAAAAATTAATTAATAAATGACAGAGCGATATATTGAAGTAATGAGAGATTATTGTAAATTACATAAATAGAAACATTCATGCTAGCGGCAACAAACAAAAAATACACCGCCATTAATTTTTTTCAATCACCAAAAGATATTTTTGTGCTCAATAGATTAAATTTTGTCAGAGGTAAGTGGTAGTCATGGCAATGCATCGGCATGTGTTTCCTGTCAGCCTCGATGCCGTTGAATAAGGACCTGTTCGCGTGCGAGCCTGTCGTTCAAACCGCCAGGCGCGGAAAGACGTCAGAAGTGATGGAAGCAAGTGCGCCACCTCGCGGGACGTCAGAAATGATGGAGGAAAGACGCCATCTGGCGGAGGTACTGCCGGGATCTGATGGTGCTCTTCCCTGCTGACATAAGCGCTCACAACGGATTGCAGCTTCCATCCATGGATCACGCTCAATAGCATGCCCTCGCCCATGTCTCGGGGAGGACCGGGAGGTGGACATCGGGTGGGGGAGCGTCAGATAAGACCCATGCCACTCCCTCCCCAAGAGAATTCCTCCTCCTCCTCCACTCTTGCGTGCGATTCTCATGTGAGGAAATGTCTGCATCATAGACTCTATAATTTTAAGGATTTTTTCTTCTTCTTCCAGTCCATGTCAATCCAGGCTTTTATTACTTCTGCCGACCTTATTTATCAAGATGTGTCAGGAATATTGCTAAGAAATAAGGAATAAACTGATCGAATGTGCCTGGTTGTAAGGGTGGGCTAAACCGAGTTAAAGATGATCAAAATATCAACAATTGTTGTATGACCATGACTGATGCGCCAGCTTGTTGCGATCCTCTTAATTTTTTTTTTGCTGGTAATTACCTCATCCCCAAGTCGTTCATGAAATGAAGAGGTGTCAGGTCTGTTGGCTCAACTGTTGACAGCTCTGTTCAGTGGGTTTGTGATGAACTCGACGATTTGTGTTTAGTACACATAACGATTGCTGACCCTTGTGAGGTATCTGAATAATTATTACAAAATTGAATATGACAGTTACTGAGTCATAAAGGAAAAGAAACTTATAGAAGTTCGCGGTTTACAATGAAAAGACCTACTCACAAGGCTTTCATACAGTTTTGTATAGAGAAGGGAGGAAGGTGACGGTTGGAGTCAATGTAGTGTATGACACACCATTGTTGTTGTTGTTGTCTACAAGAAGGTACCCCACCATCTCCATGCCATGGACGTCAGCAACACAGACTTTACATCTTTCCAACACTAATCCCCTCACCCATTCTCTCCCCCCGTTCTATCCTCTTCCCAACTCCCTTACCTCCGCCATGGGAAAGCAGCTGCAGCTATCACCAGCACAGACTGGAGACCAAGAAAACTTGTTAAACTAACTGTAATACGCGCGCGGATCGTTAAGGTGACGACAAAGAAAAAAATAGATGAAAAAGTGAGATGAAATCGAAGTGTGTGGCACGAAGACGTGGGCGTGTTATCGACCCCTGAGCCCTTCTGTCCCTGAATTTCACACTCGAAACCACATCGCGGTTAATTTAAGAAACAGCAAGGCTAATCTTCCCGACACATCGCCAGGATGAAGTCCCTTCCTTCAATCCCAAAGCCTTTGGTTCATCGACGTGGAAGATATTATTACCCACCCACCCCACGTGACACGTGACCGTTGTTTGGCGAGGCTGCATCGACGACGATCTCGGTAACGATGACCGTGATATCACGGTCATCGTTACCGAGATCGTCGACGATGGATGACATAACAACTTACACCTAGCTGTTCACTGGACGATCTACGGTTCAAACTATCTTTAAACCACAGACTCGCTAATTTCTAATTAACCTTTTCCGCCATGTTGGAAGTAAGGATGGCTGCAGCTCTGTCGTCTAAAGAGGACAGACTGGTCTACAGTAGACAGTGTCTATGGTCTGACATAGTCACGGCTACGCTACTCGCGATGCCTCGTTCACACACAACTAGGACAAGTTCGATTCCACCTTCAAGAAAGCGAGTAAATACAAGGAGCAGGTGACGGCAGACGACTTCAAGAACCTTGAGAAGTCTCAGAATAGATAAGTCCGTGAGATAAAAAATGTTTACAGCCAAAGTTATTTCAAGAGGATGGGAGCGACGTCACACATCGATAGACGCTACACGCAATGACCTCTTTCTGAGTTGAGGTTCACTAGGTAGATACAAATCCCAGAGTTTACTTTCAGCTTCTGAGAATACACTTTAGGAAGTGAGGATTGTAGTAAGAGTGTGTTTAGAAGAACTGAGGAGGACTTGTATGGCAGGAGGACTAGCATCACACTATGGCCACTGCTATTGTGGATAGTGATTGTAGTTTGGCATACACATAATATGTAAACACAAACAACACTACTGTATACATACTATGTAAACACAAACAACACTACTGCACACATACTCTGTAAACACAAACAACACTACATTACACTTCACCTCACAAACACACACACAGTTTCACACCCACGTAGTGTCGTAACTACATGTGAGCGAGTTTTGTGTGAACTGTGCGTGGGAGTGTCGATAAGAAAACAACATCCTCCCACCCCACTAACCCCACCCGACACCAGCTGTCGGCGATAATGACGCTTTTCATCGATTGTCCCTGGGTTTGACCTCCGGCACTACAACGCATCGGCATTGAGACAAAACACAGAGTAGAGACCTTTCCTGTCTGAGATTCGATGATAAGTCTGACGAGAGCGGGAACGTACACGAGGCTATGAAATGTGGTATAACACTCCAGGGTTTAACGATGTGGACATGTGTGATAAGTAATGAGCCGGCTGTAATAGTTGAATCGTCCCTCTCTCTCTCTGTTACTCTCTCTCTCAGCATGGATGTGTGAGATAAGTAATGAACTGGCAGCATTAATTGCATCCTCTCTCACTTTCCCTCGGCAATTCTATGTCTACTCCCAGAGGTCCATCTCCCCAGAGTCCAATGATAAAGGGTTCCATAGGGTAGTTGTCGTACCCTGATGGTTCAGGGTGTCTCGGGCTCGGTAACCCTCTTTGTCTCGACCTGCTGTGTAAGTACCCGAGTGTACAGCCAGCATGATGCATCTCGGGACTGTCTTCTGAACGAGCAGCAGCACTTCTTGGAAAAAATAAAAAAGTTAGATAGAAAAGAGAATGTTCTGGATTCCAGTTCGCAAAATCGCATTTCGGGTGAGAAGATTGTCTTCCAGTGGCAATTTTTATTTTTCTTTCATTATACCGTATTCTTTTCAGTTTTTTAAACATGTCAGCAGTATTTCACATTCCTTAAATTTTCAAGAATAAAAATACTCCCTCCTAAAACACTATGCATGATACTACACTTAGAGAAAATGAGAGATTGAAGACGTTAGGACAATAACAACAAACACAGCCATCCCCAGGTTGATGAACTCCTGATTTATATAGCTGTATGTTAGAGAATTGTATTATTATTATTATTACCTAAAATAGAGTTACCAACTGATTTCTTGCTGTAAGTACAAATCAAGGGAGTCAGAAACTTCAAAGCAGGTGCCAGAACTCAGCAGCGTTAGTGCCAAAGGTCAGAGGTCACATTACCCTCGTTTATTTACTGCTGTCCGTGTAGCACTGACATTCTTCGCCAGCAACGTTTTTAACGTCGAACGTTTGAACAAGCTCAGACAACCTTGTGTGTGGCGGGCTCAGGAACCCAATGATTTTGAAACGAACTTTCGGGACATGCGAAGTCCAAACTTTTCCAATATATTTGCCAGTAAATTTGCCAATACAATGGCGCTTTGGCTAAGAACAGCTTTTTGTAGAATACGTAATTATGAAGCTTACAAAAAGGGGAAGAACCTGCTGGTGGCAAGTAGCGTCCCTTTAAATGCATCGTTAAACATCGACAGATAGCTTTACACTTAGTTTTTAGGATGCTTAAACTGCTTTTGAGAAAGTGGTCTGATGGTGTAGGTGGGTCTGAAGCAAAGCAAGAGTATTCAGTCGTGTGGCTACTTCAATTTACAAACGAACAGATTTATAAATGGAATAATAAGTACAAAAAATGGTCAGTATGTTCATCCATCCTTCCATCCATCCATCTAAAAGCATCCATTAAGCTGACAACCCAGTCAGACTAGCGCTAGATAATCCACATCAACCTCTCATAACTTCAACAACCGCTTCCAACAATTCCCCATTTGCTGTAGAGCTTTTTAAATACGGGTATTATTTTAGGATTTTATTGTCCAGATACGGCCTAAGCTACCCGGTCATTTTTCATGGCCTGAGCCGGAAAGGAGTCAGGTCTTATCACTTTGAAACACGCAAAACTTGTTCAGATCATTTTCAGATGCATATTTTGGGATCGGTCTGACTTGATTGCATACAAATTAATTATTGATATGCCAAGCTATTTGAGAATCATATTCTGTTAAAAGAAACATAAAAAAAACACAAAAAAACCACACACACACACACAGGCTGGACGTCGTGCGAACAGCCTTCAAATACTTTTCATTTCGAGTTTCTTTATATAACAACCATCTATTTAAAGAAAAAACTCTTGAGCGAGGAAAAAAGAGAATTGGATAACCCGACGAGAAAAAGGTGAAAGAAAAAAGAGAGAAGAGGGAAGTGAGAGAAGATTGATGGATTGATAACTCTAGTCGATAAGACTAATAATTCACATGCACGACTGTTGTTTGCTAACTTCTCATTGGCTTTCAACAGAATCCACCTACACATCCTAACGAGGGATCATCCACATGTTAGATGACAGGCAGCAAAGAGTTCTTGTTAGTCTCACTTTTTGCCGACTCCAGCACCGGTTCACCCCAACGATGCGTTTTATCCCCGCTTACTGTTTATCTTGTTTACCAACAGATGTCGCAGTTCCGACGAGGGTCAACATCTCGTCACATTTTCTGATGACACTGAACTGTTTTCTCTTCTCAGCTAGCCAGTAGATACCCATGGGGTAGCTTCTGGGTGACTTAATGTCCTGGAGCGACGACAATGTCTTAGGAGTTAATGTGAGTAAGACCAAAGAGGTTGTCTTTGATTTCTGTCGGAATTTTCCATCAAGTCCAGTAAGTATCATCCACGACGAAAAGCTTAAACGAGAAAACTACAATTTTAGTGTCAAAGCTGATATGAGATTTAAACACTATTGTTGACCTACTACAGTTCAGAAATAATAATTACTTACCAAGTCCAGAAGGATAGATGCAAACATGTGCTTCTTGAAAAAGACACTCCTTTTTAAAAGTTACCGTTGCCAAACATCCAGGTAAATTACAGACTACAGCAATAATGGATGAGGCTTGGAATTGCTGGCACATCAACATCAGTACAATTTTCCTGCTGTCCACACACACACATGCGCACGCACACACACACACACACACGCACACACGTACACACATATTATGTTAATCACGACACAGATAAATTGGCCATTAAGAATTTTTGTACCTGAAGGGTTCAGCGCCAGGGAAATATATTTCCCTCACTCGCTGCCCTCTGTGCACCGGAAGCCCTGTCTCGCGGCTGGCAGGTTCGGCTAATGGAGGCTGCGCTAAAAAGCGGCGCAGCGAGAAGTGGGAGTGACGGTCGGTGAGTTGATGCGCACATCGCCGCCGACAAAGATGAAAGTTGCGAAGCAGCACCGAAAAAATGAAGCCAGTATCAAGAGCAGAGAACTCATGCAGTCGAAAATAAGATGCTTTGGCCTCCCAACTCTGGCGAAATAAAAAGAGGATGAAAGTAGTCTCATCAGGGGAGTCAAGGTTTCCAAGTACAGGTGGGATGGTGACCTCACAAGTCCTGTAGTTTCTAGTAGCAACGGGGACTAACATTTTTCTAGCGATGCAAGAGCGACGGACACGGGGCTGACACCGTAAAAACGGTTGTGACCATGCCCACACAAGGCCCCGAAGTATCCAGAAAAGGACACGTATCCCGACCCTTACAAGGACTGGTGACCAGGCCCAGACAGACACTTTACCAGCCCAGTAAACATACCACATGCAGAGAAAAAAATTAATGCCCAGGACGAGAACTGAACACGCTCCCTGGGAAAAGAGAGTGGGCCCCTGGAAGACATCTGAATTCGCGCCCTTACGAGCCTCGGTGCAGGGGCGACGAGCACGTGTTTTACCCATCGCACCACTCGGCTGCTCCCCCATTGCCGGATGGAGAGTCAGTAGTGAGAGAAGTCACTCAACTGTCACTAACGATGCCAAGCTCAATTGTTTCTGACCTGATTATGATCTCGGTCACTACTCTGGTTTTCCCTCAGGAGCTGTAAAGGAAACCTGCGAATTGCATCCGGAGACTTTGGAAGAGGCAGGCCGCACAAACAACTAAAAAACACCGCAAAAAGCAGTTACAGAGGACAGAGGACTTGCACTGGCTGGCTATTTGTTGTTATTTACAGTATGCTATCTGTGTTATTATTCTCTATGCTACAATATAGCAAGAGATTACAAGACTGTTGTTATGCTAGACTAAACTTTTATCTCTAATCTAATAACTGCCAACAAAACTCACTGTTACTACCTCCTGCATTATTTTCTGGATTATTACCATCAACACTAACTTCACAACAGTTTTGAAAAGACTACTTGTACATTCTCTACAATGTTATCGATGTTAACTTAGGAGCTGAGGCTACTTTGCCGGGGAAGCCAGACAGATGAAACAGTTTGTGATCGCAATGCGTGGGAAGAATAAGAAAAGAAGCCAGTCACACTATGGCCGCACCTTGTGAATACCCGAGTCCCACTTTACAAAAATAATGATGTATGACAAAGCATCCAATCATCACAACACTGTCTTTTATACCCACACGTCAAGAAAAGATAGTTTGACCATCAGACACCATGACAACAACCTTCCATGTAGTCATCAGTCTTCGATGTCTGTGAGTTGGCCTTGCTACTGTCGACAAATTTATCCCACGTGGAGACCAACACGAGGGTTCACTGTGGCTGTGAACAACCTCTTACAAAGAGCAAACCAGTTTTTTTCTTGGATCACGTGATGTACAGCTTCGTCTGAGCCTTGATCCTGACTTGTCCAAACTAGGCCACGGTCTGGGGAGCATCTCGAAGACCCACCTAAGCTGTTGGCAGCAGGTGGGGGAGCTACGTGACGGCCTCGGCAAGAAAGATGGCCACTTTGCAGGAAGTGGACAGAGCGGCTTGCCAAGGGTGCATTAACTGGCACGAAGGCGCTTGACTCGTTTTGTCTTCTCCCGTGCGTCCGTCACTCACCATCACTTTGCCCTGCCACACACTTCTTTTTTGTTCTCGGCCACTCCAGGCAATTTGCGTCGACATATTTTGCCAGCCTTCCTTCGTCGCCGGGTGGTGGCATCCAGAGGATGAAGTGCGGCACCAAACGAGTCCAATGTAGGGCTCTGTGTCTCCTCGCAGGGTGTAGAGCGCCTCGTCAGACGCAGACATTTGCATATCGTCTGCACGTGCAATAGAGTGTGGCGGTTGTAGGACTCGCAAATGGATGGCTGACCGCACGCTTTCAAGAACACCAGTTCATTGCCCTTTTCCTGAGTCCTTTGTACGGTTGCTGGGCTTACGGTGACCTGTCTACCATGTCCTCTGCAGTACTGTTTTCAAAAGACATTGGCATCAATAATTTCGTATTAAAAAATTCCCGCTCCTTAAGTTTTCACATTTTTTGAAGGGTGGTGGTAGGAGACAACTTGAGAATCAAAGATCATAGGATTGACATGATGACCCTCTGCTTCCATTGCCACTGTAATCATAGGAACAGTCTCAGTTCATGACACGATAATGAACGTTGCAAAAACTGTGTCAGCTGATTACACAAAGAGTGGATATGTTAATTTTAAGAAATATGGACACAATATGTGATAATTTTTCACACAAAATACTTAAGAAAAGCCAAGAAAAACCGTCCTAGCTTATGGCACAAAGGAGTGAGTCAGTGTATTACACAGAGCATTGAAAGCAGGAACGGAGCAATATGCCAGATTATTTCGCGAAATTCTGACATCAGTACTGGAAGAGTTTGAGCTCATTACACGACATCTTGAGGGCAGAGCCCGGGGATTGGTGAGCTCATCACACGACACCTACAAGCTGCTTGAAATGACACTAGTTATCGCGCCATCAGGCTCATGTAGATCATGTCCCGCAGAAACAAATGTAGTTTTACGCACATTTCTGTGCTGGATAATTAGTACCTACAGCATGTATCAGGTTCCTGTGAGTGTTGGATTATTCCAAATGTTAATATCCTCCAGCTTCATGTAAACATTGCGAAGAAAAGCATCATACACTATGAGTGTCTAGTTTGCCTCGATATCTCATCTGGGCAAGAGGACAGGGAAGGTCAGCAGGGAGGGTGGCATGGAAATGCCTGGGTGTCCACAGTAATGGCAACAGGGTTGTGTAGGAGGATCTGACATTGTGATATGGGAGCAGTGTTCTGAGTGAAGAGCCAGGAGTTCTGTGAGAAGAACAGACCTTATAGAAGCAGTCTTCGACAGGAGGGACAGGGGTTCAACAGAATTTGCCCCTGTGACCCCCAGCTCGCAGTGAAGGACCTCCTGATGTGTTTTTTTCACTGGAGACCGCTGTAGTCCTTTCCTAACGTTTCATCGAGGCTGATGCCAAGTAATGTTTCGTGATTCTTAGCAATATTCTGATCACGTGACACTGAGCTTGTCCGATGTGACCGCCATGTCACCTGTCCCACCAGACGGCTTTATTACCTGATTAATGAGCGTGTCTGTAGGGGAAGGCATAACAGTTCGTTAGCGATAACGACTTTAGGGAACTTTATAAACTGTACGACTGTTTAAGTCTGTTTTACTTGATTTTTAGAACCAGTTTTTTTTTTTTAGAATGGAGGAGCCCATGGAGAGAGGCCTGAAGCAAAGAGCTCTGTAGTGGCTGAAGCCGACTCCCTGTTGTGCTAGTCCCCGGTCTGAGCCTTTATCTCTTGTTCTTAACAAAATACCGGGTAATTGGCTTCCATGTGGAATAAGTTGGTAACAGTAGCACCACACGCAATACACTGCGGTTCACTAAACTCATTCACTGAAAACAGCAAAGTCTTGCGTTCTACAGAACAAGATATTTAGGAACTATGTATATTCCGTATAATTTACGGAATAATTGGGTATAAAGTAGATGGTATGTTTATATTTATGACCATTTTGGCAGCAACAGTAACTGACTATCTGGTACTCAATCAGCTCATTGTACTGACATTTGTATGCGCATGAAAGTTTCTGTCTGTTGTCTGTCTAAATAATAATGGTGGAAAAAGAAGAAGATGGTGATAAAAAAAGAAGAACAAGAATATTTGTAAGCAACGGTTGTAGACATTTTCAGGATTACAATAACTATAGTTGAACTCACGGAGTGTGTTTAAGTTCTTTGCCCTAACCACACCAAACGGTTGCCCACCTTGTGTACTGGGAACGGAAGCAGGACACTCCAATTGTCTTTTAGAGGCCTAAGTTATTTGTTTTTCCAAATATGACCTCTAAGATCTGTCTGTTCCTACCTCCTGGCACCCATTCGGCATCTGAACCAGTCAGAGCATTCCAGTCACCCGGGTAATATGGAGAGATTGTATCTGATGTAAGAGCTAAGTCCGACCACTGCTGGCTTCGTCATCCTGTAATTTGATGTAGATAAGTAAACCAGTGGAGCTGAGAAGCTTAGTTGATAAGAAGGCAGGCTGAGAGGTGCACCGGTATGGTGGAGCGGTAGTACAATGATGAAAATGTAATGGTTAATACTCTGGACACAGAGATCAGCTGCTACTTCATCACAGAAACTCCAACAAGGACCCGCCAGTTCCAAGACCAGACTGTCACATTCCTTCGCATGGAAACAGAATAGACGGAGAGTCCAAAGAAAGTCCACAGAAAGTCCACACAAACCTTTCCAGAGATTGACCCTCGTCACAGCAACTGACCGAGTCAATAATATTATTAGTATTAGCATAGAAAGCAAGCAACCCTCGCTCTGGGTCTGATCCCAATGACGATGAAGACACGGACAGGACCGCTTGATTGACAAGAATCAATGCTTGGGGAGAGTTAATTCACCCTGGAATCCTGGGCTCTCTGTCTTCAACTTTCCCATTTAACAGGTCAGCTACCACAGCTACTGAGTGCTTGCGATGTGCTGTATCTGAGGCTGGCCGTCCTGTCGGGTCTGGCATGAGCCCTAGGGTCAGCCTACCAGTGCCAAACATGCTTCCATCACGATCCGTCTCTGTTTGTTTGAACCTCGAGTCCTTCTGATAACTCTCGTGTGGAGAAGTCAAACTTAGGGTTCGTGCTGTACCGGCCAACGAGTCTCCTCCCTTGGAGAAGTCTCACCCTATGTTCGGGTGACAAGGAAGCAAATATGCAAACAGTGTGGGGGTAGTTTTCTGTACTTTCGTGGCTTTCTTTCCAAAAGGCAATATTTTTGCTCTTTCCTCACTAATTCTACTGATACTGTGAGTGCTCACACAACTGACTACATTGCTTGAAACAAGCCGGAGAAATTATCTACATCGTGTTAATTATATACATCGTGGTTACTATGGTGAAGAGGGTGAAGTAAATAAGGTATTTTAAAAATCGTCCTCATGCCTATTAACAACATTTCTTTCAACTCTAATTTTATCTTCAAGTTTAATGAGTAACAGATGTAAACTTTGTAAGGTGACCAAAGCCCCAAAACAGTTTCGTTAAATGACGTCTTGTAGAAATGTAAGTAAATTATAAGTACAAGCAGACAGACACACAGACTTGCAGGCCCTCAGACACGAGTGAGAGAGAGAGCATGCATCCCCCCACACACCCCAACTCCCGACACACTTATATACATATACTTCCACTACAACCACATCGAAATAAAATATCGTATGTGAAACTTAAATAAACATTCATAATTAAAGTGAAGCTAAACAAGAAAAAAATGTTTACTCCAGTTGATCTGAAGTTCAACATCTTTACCTAGGCTTATACCAGTATGCCAGTGTAACATCAGCAAATACTCTTCGTCATTTTCTTCGAATACTTTTAAAAAAGCAGTTCTTTGACGAACTCCTTTCAAGAAAATGTCCTAATGTTCTCGACAAGCCCTCCATGGCCGCCTCCTCCAGGGCAAAATACCGTTAAACACCTGTGCACGTCTGCTGCTGACGTCACAAGTAGGAGGCGCTCCTTGACATGGCCTTGCTCATCGTACATCTAAATGTCTGTTTGTAAGATATTATTTTACGGGCAAAACCTTTATAAAGCCTTCATTGCCATGCTTGTAATCTTGAGCCCACAGTTATTTCTTCCGAATGCAGACAGAAGACAGCAGGTGTGGGTTACACTGACTTGCAATGCTCGCTCTCTGGAGAAAATGAAACCAAAGTATTTAGCAGAGGAAGAGTTTATCTTTTATTCATAAGGGTTTAGTTCTGTCAAGCCGTACTTAAACTTTCTCTCAAATACAAAATACACTCACTCACATACACTCGCAGTCGTAATGTAATCACAGACATACCTCATTGTAATCTTTACAAGTAAATAACTCTCATGGACGCCAAGCACCGCTACTACATAATCATACAAAACAATAGAAAAAACACTTCTTAGAAATGTTCTTTACAAGAAAGCTTTTAAGGCAGTTTTTTTCCATTCATTATTCATATATAATTCTCAGTAAAGGTGTGTTTTTGTCTCAAACATAAAAGCGAATGTTTCAACAACAACAAAAAAAAGTTTTACAACCTCGGCGTTTGCAGCCACAGAGTAGAACTGATGTGTTCTGGCGAACTCACCTCTGTTTAATTTTAATTTTAAATTGAATCTTTTTCGTAAATGAAACAACAGGCAGAAATATACTGGACCATTAGACCTGTCAGAAACAATAGGAAATGATCAGTGTTTAAATGCAGATTGATTAGACTAACATGGTTAAATATTTCAGGCTTTTTGTGTCGGTGTAAAGTAAAAGTAAAGCATAGCAAAAAGCTATTAGGAATCAGAATAATTAAACCTTAAGAATCAGTATAACTAATCAAACTTGTGCAGTACACTGTACACAGTACACACACAGTACACAGTACACAGTACACACATAGTACACAGTACACAGCCACTCACAAAAGCTGTGTATTATAAGTTTGTCAAGATAAAAGCTGTTATCAATGAGTTCATCTGAACTCCATTTGTATACAGCTGACATCCATATTATTAATCAGTATCGCTTAACTTATGAAATATTCAGCTGAAGTGTATTATTGATGTGAAAACAATATCATCGATCTGTACATGTGAAGTGTGTCAGACGACACAGCGCCCTCTACAACACAGCTCCACAGTGTTTTCACAGTGCTCTCCGCACGTGAGCTGGAAAGTTGAATCATTACTTTTTAATTCTCCACATGTCATAGACTTTACCCTGGGGGGACATCACTCCCTCCCCTTATGTTGTTTTCAAGTGATGCACGTGAGGACCTGCTGCTACTTTATCTGTATTGCGAGTGTTAGCTGTTCTGTTACATCATCATCATCATCATCATCATCATCATCATCATCATCATCATCATCATCATCATCATCATCATCAATGTATAAGATATTATCGAGAGATGGAGAGCATGTAAGAACACTGAAAATACTGAGAATATCTCGCCTGACGATTTCCAATCTCGCGGCTAGTCGGCTTCAAGCGGAGCCAGGCACTGTCTGTCCATTAGTTTCAGCTCAATGGTCATTCATCTGCACACAGTGACACGTAGATATGCTGGCTGAGGACACTGTCTCCGGTCAAGAAAGGTCAGAAGGAGGGGCAGTCAATCGTCTCCTCTCTGGCTTCCTGATGACCAGGCGTTGCATGGGCTCTCGCTAGTCAGAAGCTGGTCTGTCTGGCCATTTTCATTTGGGGTCGTAGGCTTTCCTCTACTTTTCTTCTATGAAATGATTTCGTCTTTCTTTTGAAGGAAGGAAGGAACGAGTCATCTTTCCCTACATCTTTTATTTCAGTGTTCCTTTATCTTCGCAATTTGTTAACTTGACTGTCCTTACTCCGACATTAGTGACTCAAGGTTTGTACAGTAGTGGACATCCACGACAGTCATTGTCATAATTTTCTCTGTATTTAATATCTCTCTTCTATGAAAACATATAAAAATTGCCAGAAAAAGATACTCCTTTTGGACAAAAGGGTAAATTAATTTAAATCTCCTTAAGAAAACTTCGTGACAGGCTCCATCTAAAATGCAAGAGCAACTTACCTACTCACCTACCTGTTCGAGCATCTTTTAATTTTTAATGTGTTCGCAATTTTCATTGTAGACCTTTCTACTATTCGCGCGTTCCTAGAAAAAAATCGAAGACGAGTCCTGAGGAACCTACAGACTTCTCGCGTGCTCGCTACTTCGTTGTGTGCAGTCTAGTAGCGTCCACTAGAAGCGGGTAGCTCTGTACTGAGAACAATGGCACCCGAACCTGAATGTGGGAAGAATAGCTGGTTCGATGCACTGTCATCAATTTACTGTGCAATGGGTAGATAACTGAACTGAGGGTTTGGGGAATGTTAAGGTAACGAGGGGAAGGAGATAGATACCACCGTTATGAAAAAAAATTGTCTTATACCTTCTTTCCCAGCGACAGTTACTACACCAACTGAAAATTCTCTGATGGTTCCGTCTAATGGACATCCCAGAGCCGTTCTCTGAGGCAGCATGGTCGTCATTACACGTCTTTAGTGCAGGGAGGAAAAGAAGGACCCCAAGCTCCACATCCCTCTGGTGATGGTAGTAGCTTCAAGTGCTACCTGTCTTACACCGGAATCACATTTTCCTCGCTGTTTCGTCGAGTGCATGCCCTTCGCTCAAGATCCCACGGTTTTGCTATTCTGGCGATGAAGGCCCGCCTCACTTAAAGTCGTTTACCGGTTGCTTTTGCAGACATTCTAATTTCCTCTATGCAAATGCATCACATTAGTTTGTCAGGTTCGTTTTCCTACTCGATTATCGCGACAATTCTCCACCACTGCACAAACAAATACGATTTTTATTTATTTATAAACTACCTTGTCTACTCTTTCATTCCTTCTTCTCATCTGCTTGAATAACAATGATTGCAGAGAATAATGGACTGCAGGAGACAGTTTACGTTTGGCGCCAAGGAGCGTACATCGAGTTGTCACCCTTGTACACATGGTGGCCTTGTCGGTGCCCTCCCTTTTCACGTTAGAGCTCATGCTCCTGGTTTACGGCAGCCGTAACTTGTATCGTTGCTCTGGAAGATTCTGGCCTCAGACAAGAGACAAGTCCTTTCCCAATTCATTTCTTTGACCCCCTGCGATGTTGTGGACATCGATTTCCTGTCTACTTGCGATCACCTATCTCGGGGAGATAAACCATGGCACTGCTTACATGCTTTTCTACTCTTTAAAAGTCATTTCTTACAATGTTTCTTTAATAAACATACAATGGCATAGCAAATTATCAGAACCTTTACTTCGAGAGAAAACAATTTCTTTCTCTATAAAGTGACTAAAGCTGGGTGTCATTATGGACAATGTCCACTTCGCCTCCAAGATGAAACTAAATTAAATTTTATTCAAAGATTCCATAAATACCATCTTTGGTTTTTTTTTTTTGTATAAATCTGTCAAAACAAGAGATATGATGACATGAGTGTGTACATGTCTTGAGTGTATTATAGCGCGTATATGTATATTGTTTTCATTTTTTTCGTATAAAAATTATTTTAACATGACATTGTATATTTGGAAGTAAAATTTTTCAATATTACTTTCAATATACAAGCTTCCGCTTCGTACATAAGTAGGGCAGAAGTATAGAGGTATTCGGTGCTGAATATATACTCACTATCGCCAACACCTGCAGCTTCTGGAAATGAGTAAACCTCAGGCAAAAGGAAAGAATAACACAGCCGCCGAGAAATAAGTCAGGGCATCAAGGTGATTCAAAGGTAAATGAAAATCAAGTCTGATGGACCCCACAAAGGTTGGATGGCTTCCGTATGTGGTGGACACGTACAAGATGTTCCCCATGAGTAATGGAGTCTTAGAAAGCTTTTGTGGTTAACAGCAGAGATTTTCTTTGGAACAAATGTCATCAGCCTCGCTTCAATCAAAAGCGTAGAGATAAAGGTATGAAAATACCTCTTTTCTTCAACACGTAAATTAATCTCTACCAAAAAAAAAAAAAAAAAAAAACAAAACTCAAAGGAAACAAAAACTGGAAAGTCGTCAAAGTGATACACACAAGTATCTTTCATCATTGTGATGGGGTTTCAAATTTTATGTTCTGAATTTAATGAGGTGTTAAACACCAACAACAACAACAACAAAAAAAAAAAAAAACCACCCAAAAAGCTAACCAATCTTATAGTCTAAATTCTCTCTCACGAAAATACGCATGGACGAACTCATACACGTGGGAACGCACACATACACTTATTCACTCACTCACTCACCCAATCGTTCCAAATCCTCAAATCAAAAGGTCGATAGAAAATGAGTGAGAAAAAAGGCACTGAACAATGATTCATTTGTCAACAGCATTTGACAAACCTGTTCCTGCTCTTACTGCAATTTATTTCCATGACAATTGTAGCTCTCATCAATGCGCATCCTAGTGCCCTAGGTCACTACTCCGCTCGCACGTGAGGAGTTGCGATGTCAAAGGTCGCTAGAGTTTTTCAGATTATGTAAGCGAAACCTTGATATAATCGAAGTGAAATGAGCTCACAATCTTCATGTACACAATACACACCACTTTTTTTCTGGTGAGCTTTCTAACACTTCACGTGGCCATATACAGTATCCCACTAAGCAACGGTGTTTAGAAAAAAGAAAAGAAAGAAGGCGGTGCTTTTGAGGCTAACAAATAATTCCGTGTTGTCCAGTATGACAGCTACGTCAACGTTTAGCTGACAGCGTCCCTCCAAATAATGGAAGATGTGACCAGAGAGACCGAGAAGAAAGCCGTTCTCGGACAACTCTCGTTAACGTGAAGACGTCTCTAGCCTCGGCAAGAGGAAAAAATCTCTTTCCAAACACAAAAAGAGAGAAAACCTGTTAAGTCTGAGCTTTCAGTGACACCGTGCTTGCATGTTTGAAAGCTTCAAGAAAGCAAATTTTGCAACCATAATTTACAAAATAATTATAAAAAATAATCATAAAAGCGCCTCTGGGCGCATAACACATGGAATCTTTGGTGACGTCATAGCCTGCCTAAGAGAAGTTTTTTTAATTGAAGATTTTGTTTCCGATAATGTTATAAGGCTATATCAGAGGGTTCTGTGAGATTTCTGATAAGGCTACAGCAATGACGAACCCTTCAGTCGTAGTATCATACACTGATGTTTTGTTGTAGACCTGATTTGGTCAGACCTGGATTAACTGGACAGGAAAACGCGGTTTCTGAAACACATTTGCTGATGGCAATTAAGCAAAAAATTCATAATTACAATTTTTTTTTATTTTCTCACGCTGGTTCTGCAATAGAAATTTACAATAGAAATATTTACTCTCATAGAATTTGGCAACAATAATTTTTGTCAAAGACCGAAGCACCGCCTCTATGTGTTATGTTTGTACAATATATATCTATATTGTTAGAAATGTATTTTATATAATGTTTATTTTAAACCGCTGTTTCACGCATTCACCTGTAAGGGGAGAGCACTGCCGTGAAGAATATTTGCTACATGTACTGAGTTTTCAACTTCTGCTACACAGCTGGTAAAAGCATTTGCCTGTGAAGAGTTACATGCTTCTGACAAAGAAAATTTCTTTAGTAAAACCGAGGTGATGCCCTTTTTGTCAAAGTGCTTGGCTACGGCTTCGTGTACCAGGCAACCATTACCGCCGCCTGGGGCTCCAGGGGGAGACAGGCAGAACAAGAATTAGCCAAGACCGTCCCTTTAGCAAAGCGATGGCTTAGCAAAATGGTTGCCTTGGAAAAATAGCGCCTGAGGGGACAGTTAGAGAGGTCCGGTGGTGTGGAGTTAACGATGAGCCGCAGTCAAGATGGCAGCCCCATCATAGCTTGGGGACCGTCAGCCTGCTTGAAACAGCGACCACATCACGGAGTCTGTGTACGACACCATGGATGTGTAGGTGGACTGCTGTCTGTCTGCCGAGACCAACACTTAGCCTCTTGCGAAGTTCTCCGCTGTTAGTCTCGGCGAGCCTAAACAAAGAATGTGAATAAACCGGAAGCTTTGTACAAAGCTGTCTCGTTTTTTAGTGTTTTCACTCCTGACGAAAAATATTATGGACAATGTAACTGGAACGTGACTCGCCCTTCTGAAGTCTTTTGAAGTCTGACAGCATGCGCATGACAGAAGTAAGATGATCCCACTCCGACCCTAGCTGTAAGAAAACAACGCCTCCGCAACCCACCCGACCCTGGGCTGAAAAGCCACCCGCTTTCAAGACTGCAGCTCTGGGTACTGCCACGCCCTGACTCTCAGTCACCAGGTGCAGTTGCATTCGTTCTGTGAATTCAATATTTATTTAAGAAAGAACTAGAACTCAAAGTTCTCAGACTTGAATATAAAAGATTTTTTTTTCGTCGCTTATAATTTTACCAGGGTTGTCCATGGGACATATTTTTCTATCCCATCCCATCCCGTCCCATGGCAATTTATGCCTGTCCCATCCCGTCCCATCCCACGGGACGTTTCCCATGGGATACCCATGGTATTAACAATCCTATGGACAACACTGAAAACCACTTTTCGGCTTTTGTTCTATAATTCCTGCTACTTCACATACAATAGATGATTCAGAGGAAAGATTTAAATCCTTGATGAATGAAATAACAGTAAATTTATTTTGCAATATCAAGTATCGACTACCATGGGAAATACAAGTGTGTGCTGTCCCGTCCCATCCCATCCCATGGGACGTTTCCCATGGGATTCCCATTCCTATGGACAACACTGAATTTTACCATTTGACCCATTAACTCTCAGTTTCGGATCATAGTTCATGGGGTCACTAAGGTGAAGCAAAGGCACCGGAAGCCAAGACACATCTACAGTTTTTTCTAGTCACTAGTTGTACTTTGACTTCTGCTTCGCAAATATCTTCAAAGAAACATAAAAATTCCCGAAAATGTCGAACAATTTTTTTCACTCGCTATATTTTAACTTCTGCAAAACACACACCTCCATACAAACATCAAAAAGCCCGAGGATGTCTAATTTTCTGGGATTACTGAGGGAGCGAAGAAGACGAGCACAGGAACCTTATTTAAAGACACCCCTGCAGGGCTACTTGCAGGCGGTCTGGCAGCATGGTGCTGAGGAAATGAGGAGTCTGGTCGTCATAACGACATTTCATGCTCTCCTCCTCACGAGAGCATTGCTCTGGTGAACAATGGAGGCACGCCAAGTCCTGCTGGTGGATACTGATATCAGTGTAGGTGTCAAGTTTTTGTGTTTTTTGGTAAAGTCTACTTCTCTCATTTTTTTGTATTTGGTTTACAGGGGGCACTAAGGCTGAATGAAGGGATAAAGAATCATATGCTCGACCACAAAATGTTAGATGGTGTGAGTATACTGAGGTAGTGAAAAGATCATGTATACAGACATATTAAAATTTTTTTTTTTGTAATTTTTTAAACATTCACACACACAACCCACCCACATACAAAATAATATTTGAGCAAGCCAGTTGGAAAAGAGAATTTTTTTTTCATCTAAGCACAGAATAGACAGCCATTTAAAGCAATTATTTACTGGGTGTGTCAGAGCTCTTTCCAAAGACGAGAGCTGAACCCAAGACAGCCAACCCTCCCTGTATTGGATACAGGCGCTAACCGTTGCGACACCGGACCACCCGACCAGCAAATCATTATAGAAAAGTGTTATAATATCATCCAATAATCTCAGTATTAAAAGCGCTTGAAAGTCGGGATGCACTTTATTATCACCGCCTATATTTTATTACCATCCCACTCCTTTTATCATCGCACGCCTGTATATCGAGTTTTACTTGTAAGTTATAATGAAGCAAAAACTGTCGTCAGTGATGATTGTATTATATTACTGGCTTATCTTTATTAACAATATTTTCATAACCAATGTCTTCTACAAGAATTTTTTTTTACAGAGAAGTACTCAGTACATTCTGTTTGTTTCCCCTGTTCTGTACTAGCCAGCAGCGCTCATTCTCAATTTTTAAAAAATTTTCTTGAAGATTTGCGCACAGAAATGGAGGACTGAAATTTTGTCGCAGCAATGTGGAGACATAAATAAGTGTCAAGGAAAAATCCGCCTGGTGATTCAACGCGAAAATATTATTTTTACTTTCCCGATCGACCAGCGCCATCATCCTTTTAACGGATGATTCGGCTGGAGATGGTTTATCGCCTGTCGTCTTCATCATCTGATGAGGAGCGCGGGCTGGTGGTAAGTAGCAGGCCTGCAGGTGGTCGTACAAAAGGTCGTCACGTGATCCGTGTTTCTGACGTCCACGCGCTCCATGGAGAGATGACAGCCAAGACGTCTACCACGACCGCATCTTCCTCCTCCTCCTCCTCTTCTGTAACTCATAAATAACATTGATGAGAATGCTTTCAAGAAAAAAAATGAAGAAGCAGAAACGGATCCAAGAACGAAGTGCTTCGCCGATGTATGAAATATAGGAAGAGAAGGAATTATTGGTGGTTGAACAGAAAATTGTTTCAAGTTTTGTTTTCAACTTGCTTGCCGAAAAGGATTTGTATTCTTTTAAGTGAAATTCACTCTTGTTTTTCATCTTGTAATTGATGATTTCTTCGCGAACAAGGAAGCGTTTGCGATGCAACTGCCGGTAAACAATTTTGTTCCTGTTGGCAGACATTCTTTTTTTTACATTTCACGTTTTATTTATATTTTTAAAAGTAAAATATTTTCATATTTTCGCTGCTTAGAAGAAACGATTATTGATTCTGAAAACAAGTAAATAATTCATACTAAAATAACTAAACAGAAGATTATAAAGCTGAATTGCTCAGACTATCATGTTATTTTGACCTTCTAACTGCTTTTGTTTGTTTTTCTCTGAAAAGAGGGTAGTTGAGAGCACTTAGACTGCTTACCTGGGAATTAAAACAAACACACACACACACACACACACACACACACACACACACACACACGCACTGTACTTATTGAACTGTATCGTCGTTTGCGATAACCTCAACTGATCTTTAGAAAGAAGAGATAATGTTTATCTGTCTATCACATTTTTTTCAATCCAATTCAATCAAAGCCAGTGTTGAGAGGACAGCGGCTTGAAATGTGCTTTAGTCAAGCAGAACATGTCAAACCACAGACTAACTTTGGCGGCGAAAGTTGTTTGTATTTGCGAGTTTGTAACTCCGGGTAACCATGGCTACATTCCAAACAGCACAGCCTAGAGAAAATGTTGTTGTCGCATCTTATCGCAGCCGCGGGTTGTGTGTGTTGTTGTTATCTTAAAGATGAATTTACTTGCAGTTTGGTGGCAAGGTTTGGCTGTATCGATATTTCATCAATAAGAGGAAAATTGAAAGTTTAATAATGGGTTCTTGTGAAATCTCACTATTGACATTATTTGGGAGAGTATTCATACACATATTAATTCGCTTCTGTTAGCTTTTTTGCTGGCGCAAAGTTTCAGACAACAAACTTGTTGACGAAACGGTTACCATGGTAACAAAGGTATTTTTTTTAAAAAACACTTTTAGCCACACATCATTGCTTATTAAATGATGCTAAATAAGTTAGCTAGCACACTCTATCCCTAGGATGAGTTTAATGTTCCGAAAAATAGTTTCTTTTCCTGGCGAGGAACTCCCATCCATAAAATGCTTAAGATATTTTCGGACTCGTAGTTAAAATTGTGTTGAAAGTTTACAGAGCCTTACTTAAAGTTGTTGGAGGCTTCATTCTCTTCCCTCACATAAAATGGACCATACCATTGATTTTAATAGTTTTAAATTGTTACAATGAAAGAGAAAAATAGTGAAACAATTTTTAATGTTCCTTCCGTTTTACAAGCTTTGTTGATGTACCATAACATGAGTATTGACTGTACCACCTACCCAGCACAAGCCCACCCCTTCATCCTGCTCAACCCGTATTAGGATGCGCGCGCATGTTAGAGGGAAGTAAGCGGTTGATTAGTGCTCATCCCACAAAGTAGGACTCAGTGATGTGAGCGGTCGTCACTCCACGTGGACACAAATCGTCCTGTGGATGCCACTCCAGCCTCATCTGAGACCAGCTCAGCAGTGCCGGCCAATCGATGGCCTCGTAACATCTCTCAGTCTGTGACTAAAGACTCGGCGTTCAAAAGCCGGTGCGCGGGTGGAACGGAAATAGTTGCAGGTGCAGGTAATGCAGAGAATTACATTTTGGTGCCGTGTTAAGAATGATGGAGGGGCTGGCCTGAGGGCCCACAGACCTTGCGTAAGAGCATTACGGAGCAAAAGATCGGATTATCTAGCCGCTCGTCAGGATGGACAGACAAAAATAGCCTCATAAACACCAAAAGTGCGCAGTACCTGTGGTCACCGAGCTTCTTGTGTTACCTGATGGGAGACAAGAGTTCAACTTCAAGACTGACACCACATCGACACACACAGGGTTTCTGTACATGAAAGCAAGTCTACAACCATAGGTGATTTACTCTTGGACCGTTTCTTCCTGTTTCAGCTTTAATGTCTGGTTTTCTTAGACAGCGGAGGATTTTATACTTCCCTACTTTTTTCTCTTCCTCACTGCTGAGGATTTTGAGTCAAGATGTTTGCCATGTCTTGCCTCTGCCTTATGCTTCTGGTTTTCTTGAGTCACACGATGTAGACAGGTTTGTTGGTTCTAGACATGTGGAGCGAGGATGGCTAGCGAAGGTCTTGCAAAATAACAGTTTGGTATCACACAGCTAGAACTTAATTGTGTCTGGCTTCTCTGGACCTACTATCTCAGATGTCCATTGCCCAGTCAGTGTGTGTTACTGCCAATAGTTCGTCCTCTCTGTGGATTTATGTCGAAAATTCCTCCTCACTGTGAATCACTGTCAACAATATCTCCTCACTATAGGGTACTGATGATTTAAATCACAAACAAAATACCCAGAGTCAAGATGGCTTAGATACGGCCTTTGAGACCCTTAGGCGATACAGAAGACAACAATAGGGAACAGACTTAGGAAAACAGTTCAGAGCAGTGGCAGGCGACCGCAACTTAAAGCACAGATCATTAGTATTCATTAAGAAAAAAGAAGAAAAGAAAAGAAAAGAAAAGAAAAGAAAAGAAAAGAAAAGAAAAGAAAAGAAAAGAAAAGAAAAGAAAAGAAAAGAAAAGAAAAGAAAAGAAAAGAAAAGAAAAGAAAAGAAAAAAAGAAAACAAAAGAAAAGAAAACAAAAGACCAAGGAGAGTTAGTCCCCTCCACACTGGAAGGCGAACAGACATCATTAAAACATAGGATATTTTACAAACTGTCATGTCCCATTGGTAGTGTTTGCGTAGCTTTATCAATACCAGTCATGACCATGGAATAAAGCAATGGATGTAGAAACTTGCTGGGAAAACCCTCAATGGGATGCGAAACTCTTGACCCCGAACACTGAGGGCTGAAGGCAGAGTGGAGCTGTCACCACGAGACCATCTCTCGGACTCTCCACGCTTTCATTAACGGACGAGTGGTTTGGATGTCCACCACTCAGACGTGTCTGATCAACCTTCTCTCATTGTGGCCGCGCGAGAAACCGCGAGAAAGTGGGAGAAGCAAAGAAAATGTTATCTTAAAACTTTCTCTCCTTTCTTCTTTAACGCTAGTTTAGTTCTTTGTATTTTTTACTTGTTTGTTTTTCCTGTGAAATCTGTTATAATCGCTAATTTGTGATTTATGAAAAAATAATAATTCCGAGTAGCCTACTAGCAGCATCGTGAAAAACAATTTTTCATTAAAAATAAAAAGACTTTTCGTACATTTACGAGTATGGAAGAAGCGGGTGCCTAGCAACTGAGGTGATCAGTCTGCTTCTTTCTGAGTGGTTAGAGCTACACCAGTGGTACTTCTTCCTACCCTGAAGTGCTAACTCGTGTTAGAATTACTGTTCCAGAAGAAAGGACACAACTGCAAATTCGCCAATCTCGCGAGACTTGCCGGCTAAAAGAGACATTTATAAACGTAGGAGTGGGTCATTGCAATGTTTTTGATGGGACACAATCCGACTATCAGAGCCTCCCTCGTGTACAATTCCAGCAGCATAGACTTTCTGGAACATAAGTGCACAGACCTACTTCTGTATGCAGTCAACAAGATGTATATATGTGGCGAAATGAGCAGGCTACCAGTCTACCTCTCCTAAACTGAATACAGTTTTAATTCAATTCAGCATGCGAACATTTCATTGATTTAAATATAAAGTTAGTTCTCCATGTTTATGTGAGTTTCATTACTATTTATTATTTCTTAAGAAAGATTTCAGACTAATGAAACAAATAATTTTGTGTTCTAAATAGGCAAGGGCTTGGTTAATTCTGCAATAAAACAACATTTACGGTAATTATATTGTTGACATCCAAAGTATCGTTGAATTCCATCTTCGTGTTTAGTTCTGTCAGCTCTTCCGGAAGTCATGTGGTGGGCTGCTCGCCGAGACTAACAACAAAGAACTATAGTTTGTCTCGGCAAACAATCATGTCCACCTATACACGTCCGCGGCATCATCTATTTCATTGTTTTAATCTTCATTTTTTCATGTTGGTAACTTTTTAACATTTCAAACCAAAAATCTTTAATTGCTTCTCATTTCCTTGTTATCATAACGGAACACCTTTCACGTGCTTTGAACGTGTTTTACGTTGTTCGTCCAGGCGGCAGCACACACCGATACCTAAGAAGATCGATTGACTTTAATTATAACCGCCAGTCTTAAGCACAGAGCTTGGGACCGAAATAGACACATTATTTCTGGATAACGACTCTGAGAGAGAGAGTGGGAGAGAGAGAGAGAAACAAATACGGAAATAGTCTGCTGAATTCAATATTCCGCATACGTCAAAGTAAGTTCACTGAACCTCGTTACTCAGCCTCGTCGTGGAGGCTGGCGGTTATTTAACATCATCTACGACGTAAAAAGACGTGAGCATGACGATACCTGGCGGTAAATATCTTGTATGACGTAAGCCCCTGACATTTACAGCCAGTTTAAGGTGGTTACCGAGCTCACATTTTGTAAAAAAATAAAAATAAAAATAAAAATAAAGACCCCTCAAAAAAAAAAAAAAAAAAAGAAAAAAATGAGCGAAGGCAAACATCTTGACAAATGTTGTGTAATGACAAGTTACGTTTCCTTGTATGAATGTGACAAGTGTTGCAGTCTTGTTTCGAGGTGACAGGTACTTGACATCATGGAATCGTAGACTGGGCGATCGTTGTACCCGGAAGAGAGAGAACTAACGCATGCCACGAGGGAAAGGGAGTAAAAATATCTTTTCCCTAACCTTTCAGTCATTGGTTCTCGAAGTGTTTGAGACTGAACTTTTCTGGAGGACACGTTTAGTTTTTAATGACTAATCCCACTTCTTCATCGTCGCTCTACCTTCCCAAACAAACTACTATAAATCCTGAAGTTATTCAACTATAGGGAAAGTCCATTGCGCCATACAGGTTTCGAACCTCCAGACTTCCGGGCTGGGACTCCCGTACTCTAAGCACAGGCTGTCAGCGTTTCTGTCCCTTAGAGCCTGTATTTTTGCAAGCCTCTCAAACCAGTCTTCACAGTTTCTCGGTATATGAATAGATACTCTTACTAATGTAATACATTAAAAACTTCACATTCAAACAATTACTAGGGGAGGAAAAATGCGAATGTCGAACAGGACGAAATGTGAACCTGACACAGTTTATCATTTACCTGGTTTCTCTTTTTTTTATTCTCTTTACTTCAAACTTTCATATTTTTTAAAAATTACTTCAGTTTCCTTCTCATCTGTTTGTCTCTTTTTCAATCCTTCGTTCTATTTTCAGTTTTTAATCGCCTAGGTCATGGAATTTAAAAGCTGACATTTCATTAAAATATCTACAGGAAACTAAGATAAAAAAATATAACTGACATCTTAGGTTTCCATATTTTTGCACAAGCACAGACATCCGATCAAATCAACAAACATATCAGCTTAAACCACAAACACCTGTTCAAACGAACAAAATAAACCAACAAAGTAAACCCACTCACGAACCCGCATCCCGTTTCTCTCGGCATGACATAAGGGTTTGTCTTTACCACCCTACTAACTCATGGGTAGGAAAACAGTTGGACTGATGATCTTATGTTTATTTGATGATATGATAGTAAAGATCAGGAAGACAACAGCTATGATAATCTCTTTTGTGTTTGTGTGTGTGTCCCTGAGGGAATTAACCACACCACAGCCTCTTCAACAAACGTGGGTAGGTCCTCGACAAGAGTTATTCAAAACTGTTTTTTTCTCTCTCTCTCACAGAAAGAAGATCGATGTTTGGCGAAGAAACGACTACATCGATGTACCGAAGGGTTCGATCGGACTGCGAAAACTAAAACTCAGACTAAAATAAAATGAAGCTGCCTCCCAGCGCCTGCACCTGTCTGCGAGCCTGCTAGCGGGGCCCACCGTTCGCCGGCGACCACGTGACCCGAGAGCCGGGTGGGGAGAGGGGTTACAGTCGTCTGCACGAGCACGTGCTCATCGTAACGCCACGCGTACGTGCACCGCCGACTGTGTGCGTGCGCGCGCGTGCGAGCGGTCGCTGGCTTCTCTGGCACCCTCCTCCAGGCTCCGGAACCATCACTGCTGCTGGCGCTGGTAACCATCGCTACAAGCTGTACATCTGACGCTGGTAACCATCGCTACAAGTTGTACATCTGACGCCCTCGTTACATCTCGGACTTTTCTGAGGGCGTCTTCCGCTTTTCCTCCCGACCGCCGGAGTTCGTGCCGTGACGGCTGCTTTAAATGTTTGTCCCTCCCCGGTTTTTTCTGACCTCTGGTCACTTTGTAGAAGTGGACTTCTTCCAAAACGGTTATTGGCAAGAAAGAGCGAGCACGTGGAAGTGCGGATTGTTTTGGAGTATCGTCCCAGTCGTCGCCTGAGGAGTTTCCTGTCATCTTCATCAACGTTGTCTCTACTCAGTGAAGTCCATCACTATCCTCCCTACTCCCCCCTCCATGGCTAGGTCATTCTAGTGTGCAAATCGAAGAAAGGGAAACTATTTTCTTGTCTAATTTTTTTGTCGAAAGGGATTATAGAGATCAACGATTCTTAATATAATTAAAACGCTTTCATCAAGCTGGATGAGGTCTTCACCGCTGCTGGATTGTTTACAACAAAAATGTTTTGGTAAGATGTTCATGAAGATTCCAGAAAAAAAATTCTTCTGCGGTGTGAAAGGGAAGACAATGGCTGCTCTTCCAAAGTTAGTGAAAACAATTTCAACTCGGCATAACAAAGCCAAACTTGTGTTCTAGATGCACCTCCATCTGCCTGGTGTTACGAGGTAGAGGTGTAGCAACCATCTGCTTCTTTTGGTCGAAATAAGCTCTTTCTATATTGCGGACATATTGACAAGACTTTTACTTCAGTCAACATGCTGGAAATTTTTACAAACTATCTTGCAACCAATCTCTGGATTTAGACAGTTTAATTTCAACAAAAATATTCTCACTTTTCATCACTCCATGCCATAGCACAGTTCCAGACAGGCATCCTTGCTTAGTCAAAGGATCTTCCCAAAGATATTTGCATTTCCCGGCTAGCTGTGAAGGAGGAACATTATCCAAAGAACTTATTTGGTTAGGGACAGCCCAACCCATATGTGACATGTTTATAGGTGCAGTCTTCAGAAAGTTTGTTGGGGTCACAGTTCCAAGTGACCGTTGGAAGTGCGCGTCGTTAAACGTCTGGGAAGCTGCCTCCGTCGTCTGCTTTGCTTACTGAAGGCAAGGAATCAGCGCAGCTGCCTCATTCTGGATTACACGTCTGCTTTCGTTTTTGGGAGGACGTCTGCTTGAACATGAAGTAAGTTTTTGATGAAATTTTAACAGGTAAATATTACTTGTAATGAGTAATTGTATGTTTCATACTCAATGAGTTGGCAATTTGAAACAAGAGTTGACCGAGCATCATCACACTTGTAAGTTATATTGATATCATCTTTAAGTCCAAAACTTCATGTTACATGTTGTGGTCTAAAGCACCTGTAAGTTACATTTTCTTGCAGTCTGATACACCTGGGACAGTAGTTATGAAGCAGGGGTAAGTCGTTGCCCTGGGGCAACAGAGGATTCAACCGTTTTGTTTCCAAAGTGAAGCAGTCCTCAGGCCCCGCAGATGTTTTGTACAATAAATTGGTGGCAAAGATATCCTAGGTTCAAGAAACATGTCTGCTGAGTCTCAAAACCGTTTTATAACTTCGAAAACAATATGTTTCTCTTTAGGTTCTCTATTTATGCCCAGGGAAACGACTTACTCTGGCTTCTTAACTATGGCCTCGAGATTGTCTTCCCCACTCAGAAACAAATAAAACATCTTGTCATCATTGTTACCCGACAATAAACAAAGACAGTCAATAATCTGCTCATCATTTAGACCGTCTACTTAGAAGTAATACTTAAAATCAAATATCCGTTAAACAATTTTAATGTGAAGTTGTTTCTCAGTGTTTATTTCTCTTCATCGCTCTCTTCCTTCTGGTCCCAATCCTTCCTTCCTCCTTTCCGTCTTTCACCTATCTGCCCTCGACAACCCTCCAGGTCGTTGCCGCTAGCTTGCAATCATCGTGTTTATCTCGTTTCCTCACCATCTAAGTGTTCGTTGCACCACAAACAGTCGGGCACGCACCGAGATGGCATCGAATCCCTGTCTAAAGTCCTGAAAACAAAGGGCATTGTCAGGTCTGGCGACGACACACCGGCAACAATTGCTCCTCCAGCGCCGGCTGCAGCATGCTGTATTGATTCCTCCCCCTGATGTGCAGGAATGACATCGCGTGCCGCACTCTTTGTTCTGGCGGAGGATTCCACGTGGTGCCGCCTGACGCCGCTCTTCGGAACAATAATATTAGCCTCGCAGCGACCGTAAAGGGCAACCAGACTAGGATGTGTCCAAACTCTGTTTACTCTCTTGAGAGAAGAACGAGTTCTGTACAGTCGCAGCTGTTTGTTTTCCACTCGCAAAATTCATTTTGTTTCTCTCTCTCTTAACTTGAAAACCCTCCGGCGAGGACTAATCTGTCGGCCAGGAACAACATGGCGGTAAATATTGATTTGAATGCTGTTAATGACCAGCATCCATCGCTCTGCACGTTTCTTTTCTTCCACAAGCTGTCCTCCAAATGAGAATTTAAGCTTTCTTGCATAGCATGGACATGTTGGGCCTGTTGATAGACATTTAAACGATCTTAAAAAGGCTGACGACAAAAAGCCGACAGTCGGTGTGGGTTGGTGATTCATCAACCAATTAAACACCTCGCAGCGGTTTGTGTCTTCTCTTTCCCACGAGGAGGAAGATTGGGCGCTCACCGAAGACCGGATCAGTCAGGTGATATAACAGGCGATGATTTTTGAAATTTTTCACTGAAATTTGGACAAGAGTCGTCATCCAAATGCTTTGATCTTTCCCTCTTTTTCCGTCTCTCTCGTTTGCTAATAAATAACACTGCGCCATTGGCCAGACTTCACAAACAGGATGTTTGCGCCTGTCAGGTTGGTAGCTACAACCGGCGAAATGAAAAGCATGGGCAGGTCCCGGCGTGTTAGGATCCATTAGGATCCATGCTGGTGCCGTACTGTTGGTGAGAATTCGTGTCACGCAGTGTGTGGTAAATAAGGAGAGCTGGCCCGTGAGTGAGTGTGAACAAGCCTGAGTGCCCGGTGTGGCCGCCATCAGGTGGATTACAACATGAGTAGTGAAACAACATTTGCTTACTGACCATCGACAGTGCCACACCCTCTGGCAGACACGGGTCATTTGTCACAGGTCATGGATCAATGGCCCAGCTTCGATAATGAGTCATGGCCGTTCGTGCAGACGGGTTGTATGAGGTGTGACCGGTCCCTGGAGTCTTAACAAGCCAAACAAGTCCACTAACTCCAGATTGCACGATTTTCATCGATACACACAATACCTGCATCTATGTATCTCATATTATCTCATTTACCAACATACATGCACACGTGCATACCTACACACGTAAGTAAATACAAACATAAACATACTTGCCTACAATCGTCCTTTCAATTTTTTATCTCTTGACCATTTCACGGTCTTCTGTCCATAACTGCGATTACCTCCCATTTCAAGATTAAGAAATGGCAACACAAATATTTATCTCATGTGTATTACGGAAAAAATTAAAAATTGTCGTGCTACAGCTTACTTTGAGTCCCTGACATTAAAAGATCCTCCTTCATATTCCTGTAAGCTGCCTGCAAGCATTATTTTATGAATGCAGTTCAGCTTCCATTACTTAGTCCAAAAGACCACCATCCCTCAGGCTTCTACAGAAAAGGTTGAAATAAAAATGTCGCAAACTTTCCGAACTCTTCTTACGCAATATATCCATAACATGTAGTGGTTAACACTCTTTGTTTCTATAAATATAAGAAGCTATATAATATTACAAATATATAAATTATTAAACTAGTCAAGTGTAAGTGCCAAAACCTTATCGAGTACTCGGTCTATGATGAAGGAAGAAGGAAGAAAGACGAGCAAACAAAGTAAGGCAGAAACGAGTGCTAAGTTTTTGTTTGAAATAACAATATACAATCTTCAAAGCTGCACACGCATGTACTCTCCTCCTCCTACTCATCTTCACAGCCATCATCAGTTCCTTGACCCTAAACAAGATTGCCACACTCGTAGCACACCAGGAACCTCTACTTTCAACAGTAAAGCGACAGAAGCTGGTCTGGTTTGGTCATGTGATCTTGTCGAAGACTTCAAGGCACCTTCATACACATTCATACACACAGAAAGACAAGGTTGCGAACCCAGGCCCCTAACATGAGATGAGATGCAATTTGAGGATATTGCGACCAACACACACTCTCTCTCTCTATTCTCTATGGCGGGTGAATGACAGACAGGCAGGCTCTCCACTTTTGGTCATTGTCTGCAGTTTCCCTTCCTTTGTTGGCCTCGTTCCCTGCAGGATCGTCTTTGCAAGACCCGATGCCCTTGACAAAGTACACTCACCACTTTAGTTTGGTCGTCTGTGGCCTGGAGGTCTTTGCTACTTGTCTGACTAGCTTCTACATCTTCTCGATGTGGTCTTCAGAGTGAGGAGGAGGCTGTACACTCTTGAAGGTGCCATCCATGGTCAACACGAACTGAGGTGCTGGTGACGGCCATATTGTTGGTTTGTCCCATACTCTTTGCTACTTTATCGTACCTTCCTTCTGTCAAACATTGGGAACTCTTTTTTTACTCGACACACTGTTCTCTAACACTCGCTTTTCACGAACAAACAAAGAAATACATAAAAATATGAAAGCAAAAGAAAGAAAGCCTTCCCAGACCACACACCAAACCACTAAAAAATAACAAAATAAGTAAAAATAAAAATACTTCATGACAAAAGACAAATACCGGGCGGCGCTGGGACTGGGACCGTCCTTATCTTTTTGTGCCTCGTTTTGATTGCTCGCCATACATTTTCACTGGAGCTACAGCGTGCTGAAGGTTTTACAACACCGCCAATGGGTCATAAATGATGTACCCCGAGATCGATTGGCGAGTTCACGTGGAGGGCGACCAGTGCCCTCTGTCCTCCCGCTACCAACCCCAAACAAGGCCACGTACTCGAGATGGTTCGCTGGCCGTGGGAAACCGATACTTGGCGACTTGCACCCGCCGTAACGTGGCCACTACGTGACCGCGCCGTCCGGATTATTCATCTGCGGACAGTTCATGGCCACGTGACATCCAATATTCCACAGTAGGACTGCCTTAGGTCCTTCTTTTTGTGAGAATGTCCGACAGCGGAGTCGAATAGCAGGAAGCAGTCGGCTGGAAATCACTTCCCCAGGGAATAGTTGTTGTTGCTGAGCTTACTGTAGTCGGGCAACATGAAGTAGGTGGACTGAAACCATGCAGTAGTTCACATTATTTCTGTGCTGAACTATCAGGCTAGAGGTGGATTGTATTACCCATACTACAATCCTCTTGATCGCTGTACTTAGTTAATAGCCTCGTGTGTCGTGGTGCATTTTATTTAATGGTTATTGGAAGTCTGGCGTATTTATGGGCAATGGATTGGCATGATGGTGACGGCAATAGTTCGAGAACCATACGGTAACTCCACTCTTTTTCCTCTCTTCTTTTTTCATCTTTCAAGAACTTCAGATCACAGAGAGTGGGTTAGCGCAGAACAAAATTTTATGATTTGTTTGCTTGAAGGTTTACTAGGGAGTCAAGACCAAGAAAAAGCGGCGAAAAGTGTTCCCCGGGCAATCCATGAGAGTCCGTTTGTTCAGGCAATGCATCAGTTATGTCTGCTCAATCTCTCCCCAGGACCTCAGTCAGCTCTAGATTGTTTGACCTTTAGGTCAGATTGTTTGACCTATAGGTCAAATACCATCAGATGGTGTTTGATCTATAGTTCTAATAGTTTGTCGTGGAGCTGCGGTCCTCGGAAAGGATGACTCCTTGCTCCACGACAGATACTCTCATCAGGGTGGCAAAAGTGGCATTGGCGAGGCTGGACAAGATCTGGAAGAGCCATTAATCAGGTTTACTACACAATACAATCTGTAAAAACCTTTGTAGTTCCGATCCTGGTCTGCGGATGTCAAACGTTGCTTGCCGATACGATTCGAGAGCAAGTGCCGGAGGAGCTGCTCCGGATCTCAGAGAACATAAAACTAATCACTTTGTACGAAACTTGGCTGGCACACTTGTAGGACACCTGGAAGCTCTACTTGCAACAGTTAAGCTACGGAAGCTGGTCTGGTGTGTCCACGTGATCTTGGCATGTGACCTTGTCGAGGACTGTCGTGGACGCCGTGATGGTCAGAAGAAAAACTGATTTGAGATGAAAGCTGAACTGGTCGTCGTGTGAGCAAAAACACAACTTATTTTAGGTCTACATTTCCTTTCATCCAACTTCAAGGAGAGAGCATCCTGGAAACAGACCGCTTCACGTCTCTGGGGAGCATCCTCAACAAAGATGGTGGAGCGGATGATGACATCAAAAGCCGCATCAACAAGGCCAGGCAAGCTTTCAACAGCCATCTGGAACTCCAGAGCATTCTCCTTCCACAGTAGGACCCGCATCTTCACCACCAATGTGAAAGCAGTCCTGCTGTATGGGGTCTGAAACCTGGAGAGCGACAAACACGCGTACCAACGACTCTTTCCTTCTGGATGACCGTTACAAGATGTCACAGCAGGTCCGGGGAACGCAAAGTATCGACAATGAAAATCAACGTTCGCTGCAGAACTTGTGGAACCTAGCAAGTTCAAATGAATGAACTTTTTTAAACACATTGTATGCGCATGTGCGAGAGAGGTTTACATGCACATGTCTACAGCAAACCGCTAGCTGACTGAAAACAAGACAAAATGGAGTGCAGTGTTCCACAGGAGTCGTTCTGTACTTGACCTTACAAGTAACCCTATCCCTATCGATCTCGCGGTTCACGAGGTCAAGTCCTCAACCTTTATTCCTCCTCTTAGCGGACTCTTTGAACTCTGCCCCGTCCACCTATCTCCTTCATCTTTAATTTTGTCTTCATCTCGTGCAGGGGTCGCGGTGGTCACTTCGTAAGCTGGGGACAAACGATTCTCAGTGTTTGAAGGATAAATGCATGAATACTGAATTTCTTGTTCACTTCTTTTTATTTTTTTGAGCCGATGCGTGAGAAAACATCCTGGGTTCACTGAATCGCTAAGATGCATGAACCTTCAAGAAGCTAAGTTCAGTGTCGTGCTGACTGTGTCATCATAACTGTCTGAAATATTCACATCTCAGTGTTCTGAGAAATATGCTGCTTGTGCAGGCACCTTCGTTAGGTGATGACATCAGCTGTCAGAAGAGTTATTAACCTGCAAAAATCGTGAATTTCGTGTGAAGTGTTATTTTTCTTTATCCGAATTTTAAAGCAAAACACGTGTGGTTATTCAGTGCGGGGAGAAAGGGGAAAATTGTTGTCAAGCACCTAAGGCAACATCACGGCAAGGAGGCAGCCCTGTAAACAAATGCCACTGCAGAGAAAGAACAGCGAGCCCGAGACGAGAGCTGAACCCAGGGCATCCAGTTCTCATTGTAATGGCGACAGACGGGAAACATTGCACCACCAGTCCACCTACATTCTGTACAGATTGTGTCAAGCAAGAGGTGAGGTTTGAATCATAACTGTCATGTCAAGTCTGTAGAATCCCCAGTGTCACCTGTAAGGTGGATGCTTGCATACATGTCATTGGCTGAAAGCTGTCTTGCTGCCTTCTAGGACGTGTGCAATTTTAGGAGAATATGGACAATATTTGGGAAGAGCAAACACACGAGAAACAACGAATTGCAGAGGAAGAGAAGTGAGGACGACAAAGTAGATGTAGGGACGGGCTGCGAGAAAACAAATGTAGACAATTATTTCACTGCACTGGGCAAAGGTCAAGACCATGGAGTCAGCTTGTGAATACAAATTTTAAACTCATGGGATGTGGGTGGATTCTTCGCATGCGTGCATGTCAGTCTTTGATCTTGCGTGACTTGCGTTTGCATAATGAAACTAGAGATCATGTGACGTAGGTGGAGGAATTGCCAAGACGTCACTGTATCGAGTGGCTGGGGTCATGTAGTGCAGGTCATGCGAGGGAGCGGCAAACACGCAAACATTGAAGCAAGGACGTTAAGGTGCAACAGCCTGAGCCCTCGAATCAGTTTTAGAATACCTTCGTGAGCTTATTACTCTCCGCGTTCAAACATTACTCACAGTTACATAATTGTCTATTATAAATTATTGTCACACTTGCCAGTTTAGATTCTGCACCTTCACATCAGATTTGTCGTGTTAACTGCTTTGCGACATTTAAACTCCTCAACAATACAAAACTCTACACCATAACAGCTCTGAAAAGATTTTTAAAAAAGTTCGTTTGGTTCTCGTGAGAACGCTTGGGACTTGGATAACTGTTATTGCTGCGCAGATTAGAGACCAGATACCCGAGAGCGGATGCATAAGAAAAACGAACCTTTTATCTGTTTGCCGTAAAACGACTGGGAAGCTGGTTCTGGAACAGCAGCACGCGAGTCATCAACTTGGCCGCCATGCTGGGGTGGCCGCACACACTCCCGACCCACCCCGTTATCCCGCTGGTGAGCAGACTGGTTCTCACAGTACAAACTTTGTTTTCCAGCTCAGTGTTTCTTCCTCTACAGGTGTACTAAAGCTGGGGTTTATTTACGCAACGCACCCTTGTAAGCAATGTGGTTTTTCCAGCCACGAGGTGAGCCCAGGTGAGGTTTGGAGAAAGGTCAAGTGTCACCTGACCGACGTGAACCTTGGAGACGTGTCGCGGTGTTTAACGCGAGATGTGGAGAGATACTGCATGCATGCCACTCTCTATACCCCTAGATAGTTAACTATTGGACTAGGTGCTCATCAAACAAATAAAGAGGAGAGAATACTCTGTGTCTGTGGTTTCGGAAAACATTTCTTCTACCCGTGTGTCAGGTGAAAGAAGTCTCCAGTCGAGAGCCACCAAACGTCTTACTTCTCTTACTGACCTCAGAAATTTTTCAGTCTGAAAACTGCTCATTGCCTTAACTCTCATCTTTCCTTCTGGCTTAAGTGCAGTTCCTCAGGCAGTATTTGAAAAAAGTAAAATGTCATGCAACATTTCTTGAAAAGCAAAGAAAAACTAATTCATTAGCTCCGAGCATGTTCAAAAGAAAGTGAATGAGGATGCTCACTGCCTCCCTTTAGTTTTCTAAGGAAACCAAATTGGCTGCCTGTTTCTTGGCAATAAGTTTTTCATCTTTGTGGGTTTGTGCGCATGTGCAACAAAGGATCGTCGTCTGCCCGCAGCGAGAATACACTGGGAAAGAAACAAGACAAGAGTTGGTAATGAAGATAATCATTTGTTGTCCGGCACTTCTCCCTTCTTTCGTTTAGTTGCTGTAGGGAAAGGTTGGAGAGACAAGATTCTCTGACTCTGATTCTGGTGATGGCCTGACAAATGCAGTTTATTTGTTCCAAATTCTGTAAATATTTATGCAGCAAGAACGTTTGGAGAAAAACCTGATTTTATACCTTTTTAATACGGTTATTGTATCATGAACATCTTATTGTAATCTTTCACACAGAAAAGATTTTGAATACTATACGGTATTAGAATTTTGACAATTTCGCTATTTCGTATATTTATTTTAATAACAAGGATATATGGAAACGACAATCCAGATGACATAGACTGTCACGTGACCTGCTGATGTACCAGTCTGTGTTCCACAGTCTCAGTTCCTTCATGTAGTTTGACTTCTTAGTTCCACACGCCTGGAGGCAGATGCAGAGTGTGTTTGAGTGCTGGAGAAAAAGAAAGAAGAAACAAAGAGAGGATGAAAAAGAAACAAACTAATTAAAGGGAAGATAACCCAAAATGACAACAAGAGGAGATAACAGCACTGATTTACATCTTTTTAAAGGCAGTGTTGGGGAATGTTCCCCCGCCCACGCAGCCCACGGTGCAAGAAGCAAGTGTGAGCAGCGTCTGTCGCCAGGAAACCACACAAATTACAGTGTCACGTGCGTGGTGGTGTGAGATGTGGATGTGGAGGAGGTGAAGAGCAGAGTGGGGAAGGTCAAGGATGTAATTACCATTCTCTAAGTGGCCAAGTGTTAGTCCATTTGTCTGTAGGCGACCGTGTCTGCCTCTTCCACACAGAAAAGAGTCTACATTTCATTTATTCATCTTTCTTTTTTTTCTTTCCTTTTTTTTATTTCTTTCTGTCCTCCGTTCTTTCTTTCTTTCTTTCGTTCTTTTGTTCGTTCTTTCTTTCGTTCTTTCGTTCTTTCTTTCTTTTGTTCTTTCTTTGCTACAAGTCAAGTTTATCAAGAGGTCTCACTGGACTCTATCCAATAATCAGCGAGCAGTAAACACTTACTCCCAAGTGTGCATTGAGAACCTCTATTCGCTAACGCATGACATCAGATGTACAAGGACGTGCAAGAAACACAAAGATAATGTTGAAGAACCCGATTATGCAAAGAGATGGTCATACAGCATCCTGACCACTGTCGAAATTCTCGCCCTTCTCGTGGTCCACCATCATCTTATGGAATCTGCCTTCTGCAGTTTGACTGCGTGTCACCCTGGATTAAACTTTGCCAGACAGGCTCGTGGGCAGGAACTGAGCAACTGAGACGGACTCAGAAGTGGAGATAAGCTTTGAAGAACAGAAAATGTGAAATAAATTCTGACACCCTCAGGCTTAACAAGACCACATCGCCTCCATGAAGATGACATGGACTGAGATAACATGCCAGCGCCGGTGTGTATGTGTGTGTGCCCGCGCGTGGGTGTGTGGAACTTGATAATCTGCTGTAAGAAGAGGAAACTAGCCCTAACCAGCAGCATCAACTTCACAAGAAAGAAAAAAAGAAAGAAAGAAGAAAAAAACAAGAGCAAAACCAGGAAGAGGATTAATGAAGTCTAATGGATACTGGGTGAAAAACAAGATGACCTGCATTTGTCTTTGTTGGCAGATGATTGCTTGTCCTCGAGAACAAACACGTGAAGCTGTATATCTGTTGTAAGCCAGCTGTCCTTGATATATTACATATTTTCAAGACACTGAGAATGAGCAAGTTTTGGGATCGAGGATTAATATCTTTAGCTTTCAACCGCTAGTCAACCTAACAGCTCGGATGATGCTTCAAAGCTGAGTACAAAGATACCTTCCTCATCCCCCATTGGCATCCTTCTCGCAGTCGTCGTCAAAGTCATCGTCGTCCTCAATTTCCTGTTCTGCAAGTCTTCGATGTTATTGCCTTTATTGTCTGAAAACAAGTAATGCCGAGCGCATACCTCCCCGCAAACAAACACACAATTTTGTGTATTCATAAAACCACAAAATTTATTATGCGAATTGTTTTTGGAGGCACGGAAATTAGATGCCCATAGAAATAATTCAAAACAAGGTTCTTAACGCAGGGCAGGTTGAGGTCGAAGGTATCGCTGATATGTGCTCATAATTCTTTTTTTTAAAGTTTTATCTTTTCGACTTGAAAGAAGCTGGCACATGCATGCGATCTTGTTATCGGCAGCGACCGGGTCAGAGAAATCAGTTTATTTCATGGCAGCCACCATGTCTGTCTTTTGACGGTTTCTGTCATTTATTCTCTTGTGGCATCAATCTGACATCTGGGCTTCAGGGGATTCTGGCATACGTGGGTGTTCATGTATCTCTCCTCTCACTTTCTGTCTCACAGAGAGAGAGAGAACAACTGAGAACAATACGAAGAGAGATAAAAAGGAAAGGTAGGGAGAAAAAAAAGATGAATATAGATGGAACGTAATTACAAGTCATACTCAACTGTTGGATGTGTGTATTATTTTTTACAGGTTTATGGTGAAGCTGACTACCCACCAAATGTCATTTTTTCAGCTGTCATCCATTTAGTAATTTCCCTTTGCAAGTCCATTGCTTGTCCTCAGAAGAAGACATGTGGGATTTCTTGTCACTCTAAAATACTTTTTTAAAATTTAATTAGAGACCCTCTGGTTGGAAAGGCGATTTGCTGGTAGTCTTTTTCACCAACGATCATTTGTAAGTTTGTTTTTGCCATGGAGACCAAGGGAAGCATGGTGAGAGAAAGGATTGTGGCCTGACATCTGTCTTGTCTTAGCTGTGAGTGCATTACTCTTCTGGATGTCTAATCTGTTTTGTGGAAGAGCGAGGATTTCGGCCACATACACACTTTTTCTGTTCACGTGGTCGCTTCAAAAGTCTGAAAAAGCTTATTTCATTATCGAAAAGTATGATATTTAGAAAATGAGCTGCTCTAGAAATATTTCTATAAGGTATAGTCCAGCGTTTAAACTTGAACTCGGAAAATAGGTTGAATAACTACTAGGTGGTACAGGAAGCCTGAGGGAGGAAGGTGGGGGAGTGGAAGGATACATCTGATGGTAACATACATTAACACCTGCTGGTGCACAAGAATTGTTTTCTCTCTTTCGATGAGACTTGCCTGAAGTGATTGTCCAGCGTGTGGAGAATCATAAACCTTTCGCAAAGAAGAGGGTTTACGATGGTAACCATGTCATGAAGCGTTCAGCTGCTACTGTCTGCTGCAATCTACAGACCTCTTGGTGTTTGTGTGTTTGTGTGTTTGTTTGTGTGTGTGCTTGTATGTTTGTTTGTGTGTTTGTATGTTTGTGTGTTTGTTTCTGTGTTTGTTTGTGTGTATGTTTGTGTGTTTGTTTGTGTGTTTGTGTGTGTTTGTGTGTGTATGTTTGTGTGTTTGTTTGTGTGTGTGTTTGTTTGTGTGTGTGTTTGTGTGTTTGTATGTTTGTGTGTATGTTTGTGTGTATGTTTGTGTGTATGTTTGTGTGTGTATGTTTGTGTGTTTGTTTGTGTGTGTGTTTGTTTGTGTGTGTGTATGTTTGTGTGTTTGTTTGTGTGTGTTTGTTTGTGTGTTTGTTTGTGTGTTTGTTTGTGTGTTTGTTTTTTTGTTTGTGTTTGTTTGTTTGTGTGTTTGTGTGTTTGTTTGTGTGTATGTTTGTGTGTGTTTGTTTGTGTATTTGTTTGTGTGTTTGTGTGTGTGTTTGTTTGTGTGTTTGTGTGTTTGTTTGTGTGTGTTTGTTTGTTTGTGTGTGTTTGTTTGTGTTTGTTTGTGTGTTTGTGTGTTTTTGTGTGTTTGTGTGTTTGTTTTTGTGTGTTTGTGTGTTTGTTTGTCTGTGTTCGCGTGTGTGTGTTTGTGTGTCGTGCGCGCGCGCACGTCTCAAAATGCTCTTTCTCAGTTACTTTTTGTTAATACAAAATGCTAGGTCGTATTGCAAGCAATACCATTTCTGGAAATTTGCAGTCAGTGATGTAAAAGCAAGAACTACTGTTTTCAGTAACTATTACTCTCGTCATACCAATCTCCTCTCTTTTACTGATAAGAAAAATTTAATTATGACTATGAAAATGATTTTGAGTATCAAGTGGACGACGAGGATTACATCCGTGCCCTCTCTGTCCCTTCTTAATTGTCTACTTCCTGTAAACAAATTTTGCTCACAAGACAAGTGGAAAGTAGTCGAGGTCAAGATAACAAGATCTCACCTAATTGAATGTAGTGTGTGAAAACCCGCATGAGTATTCTTTCCTGACACACAGTAGCGTTGCCATGAACAGCTGTGGGATTGTAATTATTCCACCAGTGGCTCCATCTTTGTGAACCTTCCAGCTGCCAACCGGAATTGTGACAGCACCGCGAGAATGGCGGTCATGAGGCAAGATGGCGCAAACTAATCTTGACCTCTGAGAAGAAATTATTTTCCCTCCATAAATATGATACAGAATTTCTCAGACACTTGCAGTTGTATAGATATTACCTATTTAATCAAATGGGTTAGTCTGTAACATTTTTTTAACAGTTTGCAGTGAAGCAGAAACAGAGGAACGCTGACAGTTTGTGTGTTAAAACTGCGAGTTCGATCCCTGCAGGTTTATTTGATTTTTCTAGAAGTGTATTTTTCTTGGTTGCTGTGGAGATCTTTTGTGGGTTTTATTAAAGCTCTGTAACTTTAGGATTATTGCAGGAGTAAACTCAGAGTTGCAGATATCAATACGGGTTTCTTGACATGTTCACATGGGTAATTTGTCACTGGCATTCGTCGACGATATACAATATAATTAATTACCTCTTTTAATTTAGTTTCGTTCATTGTTTGCATATTTCAGCCCCTCGGCTGTCGGTGTTCCCTCTGCGAGGAAAAATAATTCCGCTTCCAAGGAGATAACGTACATGCGCATAGAAACGCTGCACGTGACTCGCGTGCGCAGGCGCAGTGAAACGTTAAAGCTCTACAAAGACGATCGGATCGGCGCGGGATGGGAGGGGGAGGGCGTGGAGGTGGGGGGCGGGGTTGAGGATGAGGCCAGAGCGGGTATCGGGAAACTGGGGGCAAGAAAGGGACACGTCATCAGTTGATGAAGTGGAAGTCGGGGCGCTGACCTCCAGGCCAGTGTTGTAGCCTGTGTGATGCCCTAACGTGTGAGGGACATTCGTCATCTCACGGGAGGATGTCCAAGGCAGAAACATGCTGCCGCGCGTGAGAAACACAAGAGCCGTTGGTCGGCATGCATCAGCATTCCCGGCCTTGACACTAGAGGAGGAAGTGACGTAGTCGCCCTCATTAGCAGACGAGGGGTATACGACTACACTGGAAGCTTCTGTACTCCGGACGGCCTTAGAAATTTCTGTTACTTGTAGTTTAAACATAAGCATCGTGCTTGTCCGCAAGCTGCAAAATGGGAGCATGTTAATCAGAAGTGGAAACGTGTTTATTACGTGTAAACAAGAGTAAACAATTGCCGAAATGAAATGAGAGGCCAGGTATGGCACTAGACCCTGCATGCAAACGCCATTGGCCAATGGAAGCACATAGTCTTGTGATTTAGAGGGATACTTGACCTGGAAACAAGTCCACTTCCTTAAATAGACAGAAAACATTATATACAATTGTTATTTATTTATTTTCATTGTCTCTTCTGTAGAAAACAGTTCCTACAATTGTTATTTATTTATTTTCATTGTCTCTGCTGTAGAAAACAGTTCCTTAACATCCATTCGGCAATTTTTTACCGATGAATTTCTCAAAGAGTATTTATGACACTGAATCACAATTTCCAAGTCAGAATTTGAAATACAACAACTCTTACACCGGAATTAATGTGATGCCATCCAGATAAGAGAATTTGGCTTTTCATTCGTCCTTTCCCTTCTGTCAAGTCCTGTGGGGCCATAAATACAAAAAAATCTATTCTGTTCCTGTATAACACGTTAAGCTTCTCGCAGGACTGGTGAGCACATAGGGAACACAATCAAATCCCGGTTCCGCCCCCAAGAGCCTCGTCTGGCTGTATAAGCCCACCATGGCTCCAGTGGTTTGGCACCCACTAGTCTTCGCACAAGTGCTCTTCTTCTGTACAATGTTCGCCGGAAGAATGGTCCTGCCACTCTCATCCTCTCTGTGAAAAAAGAAGCTGACATAGCCGACGTGAAAGAGTGAGCACAGTTCACCATTCCAGACCATGGGACAGCGACGATCTCGGGGACTAACGATTCTTGTGCGAGGGTTAGAGAAATCGATCTGCAACAACATTGGTCAGTTGAAGAAAGAATAAGCAAAAGAAAAAAAAATCATGCGTGTACGTGCGTGCGTGCGTGTGTGTATGTGTGAACAGAATGATTTATTTTCCGCCACAGTTCTCCTAACAATACTTCTCCCACTCAGCCCCGGTTGCCGCTGGCTAATACTCCACTACTGCAGTCATCTTCGTCATAAACTCAGAGATAGGGGCCTCGGCCAGTGTGCTGAAAGAGGTCAATCGCCATTATTCGTGAGCACGTGGTCACGCAGACCGCTCTCGTCGGCGTCATCGATGTGAACAGTCTCCACCCATGTGTAGACAGCTTCTAGAAGTGCTCGTGCCGTAGACAATGTCATCGATCACCGTCAGACGGCGGTCGTTAGATGTTCTTGGTCACATCCGGGGTAGCACTGAAACCTGTCCCCTTGGTATAACCCACTGATTAATTTTCTTTGACTGTGATCTTCAAAATGAAAATTATTACATCTTGGGGAATACTTTCCAGTTTCCGAGACATTTTCTCACTTTTCGACATGCAATAGTTTAGGGGTTCGGTCTATAAGGTCGTTTTAATTAACCAAAAATCTATTTTATGTGACAATACACCTCAGCAGGTAATTCATCTTTCAGTTTCGCTGAGGTTGTCGGTCCTTCTAAATCTTCCGTCGTCATGGCGGCAGTGTAGTTGTAGACTCCCTGAACAGCCACCATTAAGGATCGATTCATCTTTTTCTTTTAATCCCCTCGCCATGCAGGGCTGAAAAAAATCTGTCTCGGTTTCAAAACGAATGTAAACATATCATGTACAGTCTGTCTCGTCTGCAAAGCATGGAGTGAATTTGAAAGATGGTGAACTGATCAACTGAAGTTTGAACGGAAGGACAGACTGGAGCGAGGAGGAGAAAAATTATATTTTTACATTTCTACCAAATGTAATTATTGTAGTGCATTCTTACTATATTTAAATATCATCTGAAAGTTTTGTGACTAGGAATGCTTATCATAGTTTTCTCTGTTTCAGCTGAGCCAGTACACAAAAGGTTCTTTGGGACGAAGGTCTCTGTCATTGGTGCAGTCGTGTCACAGAGTAAGATGGCTACGAAACTGTGGGAGGCACTCGTCTTAAACTGCTCTGCCTCCATCTTTCCTTTCCTCTGAGGTAAGATTCTATCTTGTTTATCAAATTCTATTTCTGTGTAAGCTTGTGATACGTCTCTAGTGTGTACATCTCAATTGTTAATAATTTATTTTGTTTGCGGTTCATCGACGTTTAGGGCCGTAAACTTGCATACATATTGAATTTCTAGTGCTTTGATCACATAAAGCTACAGTAGAATAAAGGCTTTTGTCCTCGAGGTCATGAAAGATCACAAAGAAGCATGTTCTCATCATCTGAGACAAGAAGGACAAATGGTAAGAACGAAAGACGAAAGGAAAAACCAGCCGTGCAGACACGTAATCAAAGACAAACATGGAAGACTCAAAGAGGAAAAAGGAAACAAGCAACAAGGATGGAGAGTGGCATAAATCTGCAGAGGAAGACAAGCAGGCGGACTGGTCAATAAACTATAATCACGACTATTGACAGTTAATCAATGGGCAAAAATAGTAAGAAAGGGTTAGAAAATGGTCTGGCATTGGTGTAAGGAGTAGTGCCCATGGAACAGATGTGTTTTTTCATGTACATTTACACGATTTGATGGTGAGAAGGTTGCTGATACAGAAGGGAGGAAAGTTCCGTTGTTTTGCAGCACAGGAACCAAAAATCTGGAGACAGAGATTGTGAGAGTATGGTCATCAGACAAATACCGGAGTTGTCAGGCTGGGATGTAGAGGAAGATGAATTCACAGAAATTGTCATAACAGGAACCAGCAAAGATGTGCTAAATGTTTCATTGCACTGGCTGAGAAATTTTGACCATAGTTCAAATGTCTGCAACGTTCCCCTCTAAACCATTTGTTACCTATGACATTGACACAAACTCGAGCTCACGGAAGCTTTGTATATATTTTTAAGTGCTTTGGCTCCTAATGAGTTAACTTTCTTCTATTTCTCAGGTCCGTGAAGTTTTAATAAGTTAATTATCTCTCGTATGACGAGTTCCTTTGGTAATTAGTCCTCTAAGTACATAAGAAAAAGGGTATCCTGCTTTATAAGATTATCGTATTATTCTTGGTTTATTATTTATTAACATGCCTCTGTCTATTTTCTTTTTTCTCCTTCACTCACTCACCTCTTCTCCTCTCCTTCCGCACAAGTAGACGGAAAGGCAGAGGTGTACAATATGTTCCATTATGAGTCTGTCTTCTGTTCACTCTGCTAGTCCTGTAGGTGATGGCCGGAGCCTGGCTTACTTCCCTTGTACCGGTTTTCAGCATCACGCGGAAGGTGAAGGCAGCCAGAGGTAGACTCGAGCCAGGCCTGTCTCTCACATGTTTCCATTGTCGAGACTGATACAGAGCCTGCTGTAAAGTTGGGTGGATGGAGAGAACAAACTTTTGTAAACGAATCATCGCAAGTGCGAGTCCGTCCGTTCACGTGTGTTGCGACATGAACATTGGAAGCCCGAGCTTTCAGAATGTTGGATGCAGCAGGTTTCATTATCTGGGGAGATGCACAGCTTAAAAGTAACTTTAATAATAAT
>SRHC01002959.1:1229145-1294103 GCA_004794325.1 Pomacea maculata | reverse complement strand
TAATATAAAAAAAATAAATAAACGCAAAATTTGTAAAGCTCATACTCACACTCCTAAGGACCAAGCTCTTAGCGCTAAAGATCAAAAACGAAACATGGACAGCATACGAGGGACAGGAAAGCAAACAAATAACATATGAATTATAAAAAAAATAAACAACAGTCCTAATGAAGAATAAAGTGGAATACAGAAAGCACAAAGAGGAACCAATAACAAGAACAAGAGCTGAGAGTAACATGATATGGCAAAGTACAGGTACGCTGCGTGTTTTAAGATGTCCATCGCCGCCACCTACAGCTTCTGTAACTGTAACCTCACTACACACACTCACCCTCGGCCACAAGGTGAGGGAGCGAGGACAGTTATACAACGACAGCCAATGACACGTATTTCTTGTAGCGACTACAGTTACAAATAGTTATTAATGTTGGTACAAGTGTATCAGTCGGGTGGCACAAGGGTCGGGTACGAGGACATTGAACTGATGGAAGTGAAGCTGAGCAGACGGGACAGAGGGTAGTATGGCGTGGACTTGAGTTACTGAGCTGTCCTTAATGAACTAAATGATTCAGATATTTTAGACTGTTTGTAACTGTTTAAATTACCTCCTGCACTATGGCATCGCATGTCACCCGAGTAATGCATATATTCCGTAATTATTGACATTTTACATACAGTAATTTTACACGTAGTCATTTTGTTGATTTGATTCACTACTCATTTCTCCATCGAGGACGCAGATATACTTGTGACGTAACTTCCGCCTATCCCCCACCACCTCCGTCTAACTACATGTAGCTGGCGATAATGGGTACCAGAGTCCATGGAGGGTGGGGTAAGTAAGGCAGTGAGGAGGATACAGGCACCGTTTTCCCAAAACGCTGGTCTGGAGGAAGGTTAGGGAACTAATACTTCATTCTCCTAGACCAAAAAAATAGAGGAATTTTAAATGAAACAATTTTTTTGAAAGTCCAGAAAAAAATCGGCGAGGACAGTCTTAGAGAAAGCTTTGAGCTGAGTCATTAGGGGTGGGGTGTGGAGGGTAGGGATTAGAAAGTAATAGAAGTAAGTATAGCGGCTGTTAAATTACAAAACAAAAAACAGAAAACAAACAACCCCCCTCCAAAAAAACAAAACAAAAAAAAAAAACAATTGCTTTTGATTCCACCTGATTTTAGGCAGCTGTTCGCAAATTGATTTTTGTGGATGTGAAAAATTCAAGACTCTGTCATGTAAGGCTGAGCGGAAGTCCGAGGAAAGAAAAAAAAAGCTGTGGAGTGTAGAAATGTCTCGATGACGTCACACACGCCGTGGAGTATATCTTGGTGACGTTACACACTATGTGGAATGTAGAAGTCTCTGTGACGACACACACATGCTACAGAGTGTAGGCAATATCTTGGTGACGTCACACACGCTGTGGTGTGTAATGTCTCGGTGACGTCACACACGCTACGGAGTGTAGACAATGTCTTGATGACGTCACACTCGCTGTGGAGTGTAGAAGTCTTGGTGACGTCACACATGCCACGGATTGTATGCCATATCTTGGTGACGTCACACACGCTGTGGTGGAGCGTAGACAACGTCTCGGTGACGACACGCGCGCTGTGGAGTGTGGATAATTTATTTGTGACATTTTACTCGCTATGGAGTGCAGAAATGTAGCTTATAGTCGTGCGACCTGACGTCACTACCTGCTGATGCACAAGCGGTTCGTGACACGGAAGATACCCCGGGGACAGCGGGTTATATTCTCTGCGCTCGCGAAATGGGTTCGACTGCCGCCGCTGCTGCTGCTGCTGCTGTGACTGCGACTTGCCGACTGGTGGCGCTATCGATCAGAGTGCAGTAGGGTCACTGAATGCCTGCCTGTCAACCACAACCTAGTAATGCTACGTACTTATACTAATGCCTGCAGGCGGATGTTTGCGAACATGTGTGCGTCCGTGCATGACTGTGCGTTTGTGCGTCTCACGTGCGGAATGTTCGAGCGTGTTTGTCTGTGCAGGCGCGTGTGTGAATGCCGTATAAAGGCCAAAGGTCGCGCGGCTGGAAGTAAGTGACATAACGGCACTCATGACCAGCGTTTTCACGTTGTTCAACATGAGCTGCACGTCACTAGCAAACCCTGAATATAGGACAAACGTCACATCATTAGAGAACGTGTGCGTCACTTAGGTTTAGCCATTACGTTTTTTTACTCTCATTCGAAAGATTCGAACCTTGCAATAGTTCTTTCAACCTAACGTCTTCCAGCGCTCATGTGACGTATTTACCCTGGCTCACCCTACACCACGGGCTGGCACCGCGTGCTAAACTGTTAATATCTCAGAAACGTTTTAGCTAATTGCCAGGGAATTAGCCCTTGGGCCTGTGGCTAACGGCGTACCGTGAACCTGGCCCCTGGACGTCAGAGCATGACTAACGGCGTCAGGGGCAGGTAATTAACACCAGCGCCCTCTGATGGCGGTCAGCTTAGGCAGAATCTATACGAACTCACCCAAATGGGCAGACTACTCAGCACCTGAAGCATGTGATCGTTTGTGGATGCAGCATCAAGAATGTCTCGAGGTGCAATAAAAGGGAGGCAACGCCAGCACTTCCACGTCTTGCGTCTCCAGTGGCGACAGAGGTCGATGATCTGTCATCATGGTGCTGATGGCCCACCCTGGACAGGACCCGGATGTTGCCAGTCTTGCGGTTTAGAGGATCGATTCGTTTGAAGCCTTTAATAGTTTAGAATTGACCCCCAATGCTGAGCATTCTACATTTCACATGTCTACACATCTTTTTGTTTTTATTAGGATTTGTATTTTTTTTTACTGGCCATTTATTGAGATCGATGTCTTCATTCTCGGCAAGTTTTCGAGTATCATGATAAGTGTATTCAGGAGTTTATTGTCTTTCAATGTATCCGTCTGGGGGAAATAGCTAAACAAATGGCAATAAAAGAGAAAGATTACAAGATAATAGAAGATAACAACAGAGGAAAAAGAGCAACTCGATATTTCCAAGTCCTGTTTGTCAGTTGATAGGGCGATTAAATTCTTGCCATTAAATCTTGATCGAACTGATTCACCCTCGGAAACAACACCTGACTGTAACATTGAAACACATTGTGATTTTTGTCGAGTTGTAATTGCAATCATCAGAACAATTTAAATATTTTATCGTTTTTTTATTTGCTGAGATCACTTTAGCCCATTCTTTGAAGGTAAGCTAGGAAATGCCATTACCAGGCGGTCATTACTCACTGCACGGAGCATGATAAAATATCCATTGAAATACATTTGACGATTTGTCTTTTACTCTTTTGCACTCTTCTTGTTGGTTTTCACTGACTGCCATTCCAGATTTTTAATAAACGGTAATTTCAGTTTATGTAGACTTTCTTAAAATGACTCTACTTTTGAATTTTTAATCTTTTTATATTTAATCCATTTATACATTTTTATTCTATCTTTCTTACTGTCATAGTTATGTTTAGAAAATACTGATATAAATCAGTAGAAAGGTCGAGATGGCTCAGAGTGCAGGTGGACACTCTTCTGATTCCAGTTAATACATCTGGCATTTGAACGTGAACTAGTAACAGTAAATGCCTGTTTTTATTCTCTGGCTGTTTGTCTCCTCTTGCCTGTGGTCCTGATGCAGACACATATCATTGGTAGGGACAAGCCGTCAGCTCCGCACGCCCTCTGTGATTTAAGGTCCTGCTCTTGTAGGGCAGCGCCACACATCCTAATATTAGTGGCACCATCTCGGGCAAAATGTCTCAAATTAGGGCCTCCATCTCACAGACTTCTAGACACTGGGGATCAGACCACCAGACGTAGCCCTTTAATTATATTTTAATGGAAGCAGGAGCATACACCCAATAATGTAAAAGCCAGTAAACATTCTGTGTGCGTGTGTGAATTTCCTTATTTCTTACAGAAAAATAGTTCCGTCATCCTCCTCTTTGTGGAAGCTGATTTTTCGGACTAGACTTCAATGAATCCGACATGCTCTTGAAAGAAGCAATTAGAAAACAAAACAGATGTAGTAAAGCTAAATAATTCCAATTAACAGGACATTTTTCACGGTGTGCATCTCGTGAATAGCGGGCCGCAAGAGACGAGCGCGGAGGACGGCGGGTGACCCAACAGACAGCCAACAAGAAACTTTAATTCACTTATTGATCTCCAGACATTCAAAGGCGTTCCGCCCTCCCTCTCTCTTCGATTTCTGCCCTCTGCTTCCCCCGCCTCTCATCCCTCGACGCCATGAAGCTCAGATCCGTCTAATGTGGCTGAAGGTATTTTTCTTTCACCTTTTTCTCTCTAAGCCTCCTATGCAAGCGTTCTCCAGCAAATGAGGAGAGTAAAGTCCAAGCAGTTCCATAGTTTGCAAACCTCTCACGGTATTTCTCCCCACCACACCTTCCACTGGTAATATTTTTTTCTAAATTAGTAAGTAGCGGAGAGGGGAGAGGTAAGCATAAAGAAAAAAAAGTTGGACGGGTAGCGTTGAGATCGGAATAACAAAAATCAACATGGCGGTTGATGTCGGTGGTTGGGTGAGTGGACTCTCGCTCCAGCAACCACCAATTTATTTTTCACGTCCGCCGCGGTTATTCACTTAGGTTTAGCTGCCATTGCCACTGCAGGAAACGACCTGAGTTCGTTAAAAAGTCTGACCACAGGGGATACCAGGCAGGGATGAGGTGGAGATTAGGTTTGGCCGCATAGACTAGGCACAGGAGGACAAAAAATTGCAGCTTTCTACTCCTCCCGAGAACAACAAGATGAAGATGCTGACGGAGGGAGCTATTTTCAGTAAAGTGAGTGCAAGGTCCACTATTTAAAAGAAAGAAAACGAGAAAGCTGTCAGACACAGAGAAGATGTCAGATGTTAGCTGCATGCTCCCAAGAAGACAGCAGCGAGAGAGTCAGATGATATGTAAGACATCTGTCAGATCATCTATAAACTATTAAAATCACAGACCATCAGACGGTAAGACCTACAGAGCGTTGTATCACATGACAGATGTGTCATCGATTGCAATGTCAGGTAAGATCGCAAAAAATTTCAAAGTGAAAGGTAAATCTCAAAGGTCAGGAGACTATTGTAGGACAAGAAAATATCTATCAGATTAGAAAGCAACAACAGTGGATAAAATTGTAAAGCATCTGCATTCAGTCATCGTTGACAAGGTCTGTGACTGCAGGGGAAATGTTATCATCATGGCGACAGGAGCTTGTGCAGCCGGCATTATATTTTTCTAGGATGGTTTCAGTCACGCTTCTTAGGTGTGCGCTGACAGCTGACATCGTGATCAATGTGGAAAATGCAGGGCGGTGTGCACCTCTTTGAACTCTCTCATCTCATTCGTTTGAACTTCTTTTGTCGCTTTATTCTGCTCCTGCTTTGATTCTTTTTTTGCTGACCACAATTTAGACACATATCGAAAATATACCTATTTATAGATTACCTATATATATACATACACATATAAAAGCATCCATATATCACACACGTTCTTCTTCGTTTCATCCATTAACTGGTACCGTTAACTTTTACCCGAAGTGGGGGCGACAATGAAATGCAGCAGAGGTGAACGCCCACCAACGGTCTTGCGCCCCCAAGGGACAGCCGGTCCACTGCTTCACATTTGTTACCCAGCTTTTTATTTGTTTTTAATCTGCCAAGGCATCAATCGCATTCTGCCTTGGAGGACCGTCTTGGACATGTCGGACGACTTGACCGAACCACGCCATTGCTGAGCTTGATGGTAGAGAGCAGAGACTTAGGGGAAAACAATAAAAAAAATTAACATAAAAAATATAAATAATACTATATGTTTATAATAAATAATATATAATTATAATAAAAAGACTGATTTATATTTTAGAGAATAAAAACAAAAGCCCTAATGGCTAACTTTCTTTCAGGTGGTCAGCTGGGCATCTGTCACGTGACCCGCTGATATGTCGCTAGTGCCGACATCGCCATGTGGTCTTCTCCTCACCCAAACCCAACAGCAGCAACAACAGCAGCAGCCTCAGTCGTATCCTCTCCACCAGTTCCAGGGCCCACCTGGAGGGGGAGACAAGCCACGCTCCCCCAGCCCGAGGTCCGACCTCCTGAGTATCCCCGATGGCACCTCGGGTGGCGTCTGTTCCGGTGCCAGCAACGGCAGCGGGGGCGTGAGTAGTGGGGCTGGGGGTGGGGTCAGCTACACGGGGGGCACCCACATCCCAGCCACTAGCCCCACCAGTCTCACCGTACCTCTCTTCTACGGGCAGGTGCCAGCTGGTGCAGGTATGCTATCACCTGTCTGTCGTCATGGTAGTTAATAAGTCTACCTGTGTAATCATAATCTTGTCTGACTACCTGTCTCTGCATTGCATCTACATCCTTCTTGGTGTGTTCGTCTTTTTAGATTTCTCACTTTATATCTCTCCATCTGCCTTTGTTGTTCCTTTATCCTGTCTACCGAAGTATCAGAATGAGCAAGAACTAAATTGTAAATGAAATGTAAAAGCTTTTAAGTATAGAATCTTTATAAAACATCGTAAAAACTATTTCGTGATTTGTTTTTATCCTTGTCTTTAGCATTATTAACACATATTTGTTTTATTTCCACATTTTTTGTTGTCGTTGTTGTTACCCTGCACATAGAACCTTCCATTTTTTAAAATTGAAAGTTCTTCAGTTCTTTTGGGAAATCGTCCCACTGTGACACAAAAATCCATTTGTCTTCATTCTTTCATTGCTTAGGTGAAGGTTCACGGCATTGATTGCCCTGCAGCATACTGTTCCACGAACACAGATAACAAGCATTTAGATAGTTTGATTATTTGCTTCGGTGGAGAACTTCGCCGAGTTCGAATTTTTTTTCTTTCCTTCTCTCTATCTCTCTATCTTTTTCCGTTCGTGCTGTCACGGAATGAGGACTGCAACTAGGCTTTTTGACAGTTGCCTATTGGCAGGGCCTGGAGCCGAAAAAATGCTATTGACGTCTCATGAAAAGTCTTCAAACTGTTCTCGGAACTTCATTACCAAGGCCAATTCTGTGGCGGTTAATATTCATGTCGGAAACCGCTGTTCTGTGCCGTCGGTAAATCTCCTTCTTTCTGCTTTAGCTCGAGCGTCAGTGTTATTCTGCCATAATTGATTTTCTCTGTCTTCTGACCCTCATTATCGGTCTCTCTAACACACCCACCATCCCTCCCCACCCTACCTCCACCTCGGCGTCATGCACACCTTCGGCGACTTGTCTGCAGGCCTTTGGCGTCGCGTGAGCAGCACCTCGTCCTCCATCTTTGACCTGTCGGCGGAGTGCGAGCAGCTGGAGCGGTCCATCCGTGACAATGACGTGGTGGCGGTGAAAAAGTTCCTGCAGATCCACCACGGAAAGTTCCCAGTGGACCTGGCTGGAAGCTTCCTGGACAAGTCCAGCTGCGATTCGCGCAGCAGACGGGTCAGCCACGTCAGCCATGTCAGCCAGGACGTGGAGATCCTGCTGCGGAAAAGCCAGACGTTGATCGACTCGCTGGACCGGCGGGAGAGCTTCGGGACAGAGAGCGAAGTGCCCAGCATTTTCCGCACCTCCTTGCACCTGGCCGTGCAGCACGCCGCATATGACGTGCTCAAGCTGCTGCTCAAGTACGGGGTCGACCCCAACGAACCCTCGGCGCGCGTGACCTTCTCCTCCAGCAACACACGCAGCCGCCGCGCTTCTAGCTGCCAGCAGCCGGAGTTCCTCATGCAGCAGCTGCAATACTTGCACTACGACCGTCAGATGCATTTGCACCATCAGCGGGAGAAGCAGCAGCAACAGCAGCAGCACAATCTTCACTTGCAACACGACTCCCTGTCGTGGGACGATCACAGTCACCACAGCGGCGGTAGTCAGCTAGGAGACTGCACGTGCTGCACGCTGCACCAGACCGTAGCGCAGGGACAGAGCCCAGGATCACACCACTCCACCACCCCTCTCATCACGGTGGCGCACGCGCTGTCCAGCTCCCCTCCCATCATCACCCCTGCTGTCACCACCATCTCCCCCCACTGTTTCATCTCCGCTCCGGCAGAGCAGCCCGCGCAGTGCTGGGCGGACACAGACCCGATCGCAGAGGGATCAGCCGCGGCGTCGGCTTCCGGGTCGTCGGCGATAGACGAAGGCAATGACAGCGTCTTCATCAGTGTCGACTCCAGCGCCGTCCTGCCACACAGCAGCTGCCAGTTGCAGGAAGAAGGTCACAGTTCAGCGGCAGAAGGCGACGTGCGGCACCAACGGCGGGAGTCTTCTCCGTCGGAGAGCGTGACGGCAGCACAGAGTCTCGCCGCCGCACCGCAAGGCGGCAGTCCGGCGTTCCGCGCCGTGGTCAGGAGCGCTGCCAGCCCCGAACCCGTCTGCGGCAGTCAGTCAGCTAATCAATGTTGCAGTCAAGCGCAGCAGCAGCAGCAACAGCAACAGTCCACACGCCCCTCTCCACGGACCAAGCAGTCACCCCCAGCAGGGCAGACCCCCATATCCACCTCCTCCTCCCCAGCCACCCTGACGGTCAGTGTTAGCGGCAGAGGCGGCGACGGTTGCCCCGCCAGCCCCACCGTCATCGTGTGGAGCGACACTGGCGGCGACGTGGAAGTTCGAGCAGACAGCAGCAGCGTCGTTCCTGGGTGCGTGGCCCGCCTGCGACTGCCGGATATTGCAGAGTCGGAGAGCGAGTCCGGATCAGTACTCGACCTCGGGGTGACGTACAGCGGCGGAGCGGGCTGTGACGACTTGCTGTGCCTGCCGCCCATCTACCTGGCCGTCGTGGAGGGTCGCTCGCAGGCCCTGCGGCTGCTGCTGCGCTACGGCGCCAGTCCGCACGTGCAAGACCGCCACGGCTGCACGCCCTTGCACCTGGCCTGCTGCCCCGAGTTCTTTAACGCGGATTGCGTCTTCTTCCTTCTACGTTACGGCGCTAAGGTCAACGCCCAGAACTGCGTCAACGTTTCACCTTTCCTCCTGTACCCCAAAGTGGCCGAGGAGCAGCGGGCGCTGGTGTTCACCGCCCTCTCGCGCGTCCACGAGCTCATGTCCAAGCAGTCCAGCGGCAACAGCTCCTCCACTTCCGCTTCCACCCCTACCGCCCGCGCTGGCGGAAACCCGGGTGGCCACGACCACCCTGGTGCTGGTCATGGAGTGGGCGGCACCCAGCGATCGGGTAGCATCTCCCGATTCTTCAAGCGACTCAGTAGCGAGTCCAGGTCGCGAGGTCGCGAGCGAAAAATCACGCGCGATGAGACAGCAGCGGCAGCGGCTGCGGCAGCAGCGACAGCGGGCGGAACTTCTGCGGTCAGCGCGGCGATGTTCAGTGACGTGAGGGACAGGACATCGTCCTTCAGCTCCTGCAAGAGCCTCCGCAGCCGCCATCTTTCCAGCTGCGTGGTGGAGGATTTTGAAAGCGACGTCTCCGTTGTGAGTAACGTCCCTTGTTTTTCGTTTGTTTTTCGATCTCGAGTGTCTTGACCAATGAACCTCCATGTCAATTCGTCTTCTGTTCTGTTTGATATCCGAGCTAATGTAAGGTCTGCACATTTAACCATCACCATTGTTGTCTTCCCTTCTGCTTACTCATTGTTTTTTACGTGCATACATACATGAACATGCATTCACCTTTTGACACTTGGTAAAGAATGGTATGCTGTCCTTTTGACTGACACACACGCGCGCGCCCATAGACACACACCCCTGCCCCCAACATATATAGGATACAAAGGCAGTATAACCCTCTAAAACATCATGAAATTTTGGTAAAAAATATGATTGATATTGTGAACACACTTTCAAGCTGCAGTTCTCTGGCAGGAGCATTACACAGGAATGACCTTTGACTTTTTGACGCCCAGTCAGTGCAAGCTGCGGCCTACCGTTGGCATGGAACTTAAAAATCCTGCAGATAGCGCCATAACTTGACTAAATGCCAATAGTTACATGAACCGACTTTTACTTTTGAACTTTAATACTACGACCGAACAAAGGTCTGGAATCAATCAAACCAGGTGGATCTGTCTCTCGTCGCTTCCCAGCATTTTATTTAGAGAACTGGTGGGGTGCCTCCTGTAAAAAATTAAATGATTAGAGCTCAGTGCAAGCCACAATTGTTTTTAGATGTAGGTGAATTGCCCTGATCCGTTCTCGAGAAAAAACGATAAAAATAGTGTTGTCTTGATATACATACTAGCAGAGTGCTACCCGTAAACAGCGGGTACATACATATCCATGCCATGTCCTGACGTCTGCGCTGTCTTTGGATGGTGATGGTTGGACCTCAAGAACGACAACTGGCGTAGAGGTATTCACCTACATTCTAGAAACTAGTATATTGTACTGATGTTTACCTTATCATCAGAAAAAAATTCACACATTAGTCATTTAACTTCATCCATTAGCTCCGATACATTCCTGCGTTCCGATGGCGATGCCAAGAATTCGATCAGGTAAACAGGACACACCGTTGGACGCCAGGAACAATAACATAAAGATTCTTTAACCGTTTCAATTTGTATTCGACGTCTGTTGTTAGCTCAAAAAAAAAAAGCTCAGGTCTGGACAATTTCGCTCAGGAATATGGATTGTGCGTGACGTGTTTAACAAAGAGCAAAGCGATTATGAAAAAAAAGATTGCGCTCTTTACTCGCATGCTATTGAAAACAGCAACTGTGTTGAGCTCTGCCGGGATTTATATTACATAAAACTACCTGCTAAATGGCCGAGGCAAGAGAGAGAGAGAAGTGGGAACACAGAGAGAAAAAAATGGGAAGTGAGAGAAAGAGAGCCGAAAGGCAAGGGAGAGGTGGAAGGGAGAGAGAGGTATAAAAGTACGACGTACTCTCTGATCACGAAGACAGACAAAAGGAGAGCTGTTAAAGGTATTGACAGTATCGACATGTGGAGTCTTTCAGCTCGTGGGAAACGCGGCTTGCCCTATCGAACAGTTGCCTGCACGAGCTTTAATATTCCTTATCTCGCGCAATCGTTGAACTGGCAATTTGCATAATGTCTGTGTTAGTGCTTTTTTTTCAAATTTATTTTCTTTGGCGGGCAAGGCGTGTAATTGATTGGCCTACTCGGAGGTGGCGCCTTGGTTATGGAGGCATCACGCCTGATTACTCTCCACTGACATCCCAAGGAACCTTTGCTGACGTGTGAAGTAGCCCGGATGGTCTTGGCTCGGCCATGTTGGGTTCACCTGGTCAAGGAGCGGTTTAGGGGCACCCGGTGGTACTGAACTTTAACACTCGGGTGGCATGTCTTTTGTGACACGTGTTCGCAAGGAAGGCGTCAAGGGTTTTCTCTGGGTACTCCGGTGCCCCATCCTTTTACTACCTTTCATTATTCCTTATTTTCACAGTTTTATTGAAGTTTCCCGTGATAGAATCTTGTAATATGCAAAATAGCAATGTAAGTGCTCAGATTTCTCTGCAAGAGAGCCACCAGCCGAACTGTGTATATCTTTCTTTGTGTGTCTGTATGTCTGAATGTCTGAATGTCTGAATGTCTGTATGTCTGTATGTCTGTGTGTCTGACTCCATTCGCCATTCCAGCTGTCACTATAGTTCGCCCACCTCTTTTCAGACCAGCCACCCTATTTTTTGAAGGGTGTAATGCCAGAAGACAGGATTACTTTCCAGAATAAAGTGTTCTCCTGACTCCACTACGTGCTGGGGGCGTTGCATTTCCTCCGTATCCATGGAGTGAGCAGGTCAAAGGCCAGATGGAGCGCAGCAGCCGCATGCTGGGAGTGATAGCTACACTCGCCCTCACACTGTAATGAAGGCACTTCATTCCGCATTATCATTCATTACCATTTTTGTCACGAGCATGCTAATGACCTCATTATTCCCTCCCGTCCTTATTCCTTCACTCCTGTATTCCTATTGTCTTCTTTTCTCTCTGAAGGTAGTTAAAGCCGATGGGAAACACAGAAAGTAAAAGTCACTGTGTGGGCAAACACCACAAACGTGTCACAGGGACAAAACTGAACTAAACATTAATGTTTGACATGATTAATGTTACTTTAATCAACCTGACATTAAGAATAAAGTAACAACTGTTGTCTAGCCTTTCATTCAGGAAACATCACATCTGTCTATGATGGCACATGATCTGTAAATCAAGTCATTGGCTTGTTATTGGCAATTAGCTAGGAGAGCAACTAAAGAGTGAGACGATATATATATATAGACATATATAGCAAATAGCTGTCATATTGTTGTATTTATACAATTCTCTATTTAATTACTCAGTTACACTGCAGTAGACTTCATGGACATTGAAGCAGGCAGTGTACACTCGAGTGTTGCCTCGACTACCAGACTATCCTCTTTCTCTAACGACAATCAAGAGAAGGACAACTTATCCGCTTCTTACATCCACCAACTGCTCCAACAACATCCATTTACTTAGTGCAGTTCTTGACCGCCGGGTGGGCTGTGTCAAAAAAAAAAAACAACCATAACAAACAAACAAAAAAATAAAAAAAACCAACAGCAACAAGCTACCCAAACCTGTGATTAGAAGGTTTTTGGTAATCGTGGGGGAAAGGCTGAGGACACCAAACAGGTCGTCGTTGTCCTCAACGGCTTTCTGTTCTACACATTCCCCTACAACCCTGAATACACTCGTTTCTTCACCTCAGTGTTCATATGAGAGAGTGACTGGGAGTCTGGAGAAAGATAAAGAAAAAAGCGAGCCAAATTCTCGTACACAGAAATAACTTTAAAGTCATAAGAAACAAAAATATATTAAAATGTATGTTATTGAATAATTAAATAAAAGATGGGAAATACATATATTTCAATATTTATAAATTAAACGATTTATAAGTCTGTACACAAACTAAGTTGTTTTTTGTTTTAAGATAGTTCACAAGATGTAAAGTTTTAAGGAGCTGGCTTAAAGAAAGACTGGACGAGAACCTTTTAAGGTATTATCATCAAGAGGCATCAGAAGACTACAGCAGCATCAGTGAACAATCCTCTTCATAACTTATGCAGTAAATGTACGAATATAAATAAGCGATGAAACTAAACTGAGTTTGGTAAACAAATAGAAAGTGCTTGAAAAAATTATTATTTATTATTTTATTATATTCTTATGTATATATAAAACCGTTTTGCACAACTGCGCTTTAGTCTCTCTTTGTACCTGGGTGTTCTTTTTACTGAACTTGTCGATTACCGGGATTCGTACCACCCATGAACAGTCTTAATGGAAAAATCCTAATGTTTATTTTCTGTTTCACAGTTTTTATACGGTTTTCCTACATTCCATGGTGTTCTGTCTTGTCAGTCCTTAGGCTCGTGCAGAGATGTACATAAGACATGCAATCTTACTTAAAACTATGCATGTAGACAGTGTGTATGTGTGTGTGTATGTGTATGTGTATGTTTATGTGTATGTGTGTGTATGTGTATGTGTGTGTATGTGTATGTGTGTGAGTATGTGTGTGTGTATGTGTGTATGTGTGTGTATGTGTATGTGTGTGTATGTGTGTGTGTATGTGTATGTGTATGTTTATGTGTATGTGTGTGTATGTGTATGTGTATGTGTGTGTATGTGTATGTGTATGTGTATGTATATGTGTATGTGTATGTGTGTGTATGTGTGTGTGTATGTATGTGTATGTGTATGTGTATGTTTATGTGTATGTGTGTATGTGTATGTGTATGTGTATGTGTGTGTATGTGTGTGTGTATGTATGTGTATGTGTATGTGTATGTTTATGTGTATGTGTGTATGTGTATGTGTATGTGTATGTGTGTGTATGTGTATGTATATGTGTCTGTGTATGTGTATGTATATGTGTATGTGTATGTGTGTGTATGTGTGTGTGTATGTGTATGTGTATGTGTATGTGTGTGTATGTGTGTGTGTGTGTATGTGTGTGTGTGAACAGTCAACCTAATCTCAATGCTTTCAAAGAATATTTGCATTTAGTTTTAATAAAGATGACTTGGAAGGTTATTGAAAATCACAAGGAGAAGCAGGATTGGTAGTTAGAGGAGTCGCTGCCAGTCTCAGCAGGGAGAACTATTCCATTACTTTGATCGTTGTGTTTAGTGCTTCCTTGCTAACACAGACCTTTTAGTGCCTGAAACTTCTATGGTGGCTTAACAAGCCTAAATTAATCCAGTAATATTACAATATGACAATCAGATTGTTGTGCACCTTCTGAGAAATCCTGTGACAGGTAAACTCATGAGGAGGGTGGACAAGAGCAATGATAATTCCATTTTAGCCCTTGCAGCGCAAACAATGGTTTTGCTCAACATATTCCCTCATTTAAATTTAATTTTAGTTGATGATTGTTATGTTTGTGTAGTCTTTGAAGTTCAGGCCTATTGTTACTAGCTTTATAGACTTCTCTCAAACACAGTCGATTGGAACTAGACAATCTTGTTTTAAAGAGACAGCATGCTTTTACCTTCTAGTCTTTGAAGAAAATAGCCTTGAAGTAGGATAGACTTACCCGTCTAACAACATTTTACTCCTTCTTTACGATGCCAGGAGTTTTTGCCCTTGTTAAACGTGGAGATTTCTCTATCCGCCTCTGTGCGTGTGTGTGTGAGAGAGAAAAGATTTCATCAAAAACTTTGAAAGATGAAAAAAGCTACAAATTCGTCATTCACCGATACAGACTTAAGGAATAATACATAAACGATAACACACATGAACGCGCACACAAACGCACACACACGGCGCCACCTGCTGTCTGAAAGTCAACAAGGGAGCTCACCCGGATGTTCAGGGAGAATTACATGTGGACAGAGTCCATTGAACGCGTTTGGCTTCTCTAACAAAAGAAGAGTAAATCTATACCCGGGGCCTCGTTGTGGAGATTGAGGGCGTAGCAGACCAACAGTTCAGTGGCCCCAGTGACGCCTGGCCAGACCAGCCCCCTGGCAGCCTGCAATCAACGGAATTCGATTCTCCAGTGACTCCACCAAAAGGTGGTGTTCCTTCAGCTCACCAGACCCTCCATTCAATGAGACCAGTTTGTCTCATGGCCGTCTCCACTGGGGACTCACCAGCGGCTTTCTCCATCCCAGAATCCGACTGAAGAAAAAAAAAAATAAGGGTGAAGGTGATAGTTTCTGTTCGATTGCTTAAAAGGTTTAAGAAAGGAAAGGTTTAAGAAAGAAGAACACAGCAAAACATAAACACTTGCCATATATAAGTACAGGGCTGAATATGAGAGGTTTGTTTAGTCAAAATGTGTTTTCTTCTTCATCTCATTGCTCTGATTCTTTCGTTTCTTTCTCTCCCGGACTCTATTTTCGTGTCTCTGTCTTTTGTCATCTTTCTTCATTTTCTTTTTACTTTGTTGGAAGCCAGGAGAATTTACTGCAACATAAGAACAGTCTACCTACTTCCGGAAGTGTTAACTGTACCTTTGGGATCTCATAATCAACTTGTTGTCCATACTTTCCTGATGTCATTTTGCATCGATTCTGGTGTCCGTGGAGATGCTCACTTAGCTCACCCAGTAACAGTCACTATTCTGTGAGAGTGTCTGGACATTGGGAGACCTTGCCTCATCCAGCACTACCAAAGCGCTTTCAGTAGACGGGAAAAGCTGTCTACGGGTGTGCTACGAGTCCCCAGGTGAGCGACAGCAACATCATTTTCTTGTCGAGTTCCTGGACGATGGCCTGTCTGTTTGGATGATTACATGCCCCTTCTGCTCTGTTCGACTAACCTTTATTTGCACTAAAGTTGTTACCAGCATTTCGTTTGTCAGTCTCAGTAAGAACCACGACTCGTGTTCGTTGTCTGTGTCTTCTACCTACTCTTTCGTTTTCTTTCTTTTGTCATTGCCAGAGCCTCATAAAAACTAAGAGGAACAAATTCTTCTCGCACAAATATTTTCTTCTTATATGAGACTTTTACTTGTTTACTTATTCGATCTGAATATATATGTGTGTGTGTGCGTGCGTGCGTGCAGTATTTCTTGTCCTTCGATTAACGCTTATCGAGTGTTTCACGATCTGCGTCCATGGATCCAATCATGACGCAGAGACTCGGTCACGTGGTCCCTTGCGCGCCGCCTAACGAGGAGCACTATAAACCTTGTACTTCATTTTCGACTTGACTGCGCGGCAGTGCAAACGTTTCCGCTTGATTATTTGCCCCTGACTTTTTTTTTTGTTCCCTGGAACCTTCGATCTTTTGTGTTGCTTCGGCGTTCTTTTGATTCTGGCAACCCAGCCCATGGCACTTCCTTGCAGTGCTTCGATAACCGTTGTTTTGGCAACGATGGCGATGAAAAAAAAAAGTTTAAATGTTTGTTTTGCACGTCTCCATTACCTCAACTGAAATAGAGAGAGAGCAGTAAACTTACAAGAGTTTTTGACCGTTCTGGTTATAGTCGACAATGAGTTGTAGTCGTCTGTCAGTTCGTCTTTGTTTTTGTTTGTTTGTTTGTTTGTTTGTTTGTTTGTTTGTTTGTTTGTTTGTTTGTTTGTTTGTTTCCTCACCTCAAATCCAGTTGTGAAGTCAACAAACCAGTAGTCAAGTCGACAAACTAGTGGATGCCTTAAAAAGTCGTCTTTGGAGAAAGAAACAATGTGAAGATCATGGTGTGTGCGTAGTCTCACGCACAACCAATGAAAATGCAGGTGACAAAGAAGCAGGTAATCACGATAAGTATTGGGTTGCTCAGTCAGGTAATGAGCGGTTTTCACAGGAGAGAAGGCCATACACGGCAGTAAAGCTGCTTTATTGGCAAGCAAAGAACTGGATGTCCACAGAGACAAGTGTCTTCCTTCTATAAACTTGTCAGCCTCATATCCTGCGTGCAATTTGTTTGCATAACGAGCACTGCAACAACCAAGCTCAAACAACTTCCACGAGAAAAAAAAATTCCGAACTGCTACAAAGATTGGCTAAATCCTAGTTTAATAGGGTTGACTGAGTGCATTTTTTTCAAGTGTTTGATATTATTGTAGCTCTAGCTGCAGCCTGAGCCAAATATTTGTAATTATTTAGAATACACCACACTCACGTCTTTAGAAGGAAAGATGAAAGCCAAAATATGAAGAATGAAAGAAATGTAAGCACGGAAACACGACAACCAATAAAATCAACGTAAAAAAATCAGACCAACCGTCGGAAATATTTATCTTATATGGCAGAAAAAAACAAAACCTTGTTTGGCGTGACAATGTTTGTTCAATAAACGTCTGTCAGTTTAAAGTCCTGATGTGTGTGTGAGGATGAATGGCTGCGGACCATTTCTCTGGCATGCACTTTACACAGACAGACAGACTGGAATATGCCGAGACCAGGGACCGCATCATTTTTTCTTCATCTGAAATATTCATGAACAGGAAAGTCACACTGTATAACGAGAGCATATGCCACTTTGTTCGTGTCCCACTTTGCTGGGGTACCTCCACTAACCGCATTAGTGCCAGGACAGACCTCCCAGCACATGGAGACAGACTACACAGGAGGTCTCGAGGGACGAGGTGCATTGCCTTTGCTTCAGAGGTCGCGATGAGGATTTGGACCTGAGCACTGGCAATGAAAATTTGGTAGAACTTCTGTGAGAGTTTGCTTGTGATGTAGGAAAGTGTTAAACTAATAAAGATGCAAGCATTATACAGCAACAAGGTGTCAAGTGATTTCAAACGAGACTTTTATGAGCAGTGACACACAGAGGGCAGACCAAAGGCTTCCTAATAATAATTTGATGTTTTTCTTTCCGAGATAACATTTATTTCGTTTATGGAATTAATTCTTTTTCATCACCTCTTGGTCACAGGACACTCGTTTTTCCTGATGGAGAAGCGGATAACCATATGGTTAGAACACTGGCATCTAAACCCGGAGGATGTTGGTTCGATACCCGTACGACACAAGCCTTTTTCTCTTTCTGGTTTATTTTGTAAAAAAATGACATTTAACCCCTTCTTTCATCGGGGTTCTGGAGCATCGCTTTGCTTTCAAACCTTAAAAACTGATTGCAAATCATTCCATTATATAGGCCATTGCTGTTACTTTTATCCTTTTCTTTTCTTAAGATCTGCGTTACCTTGACTGTCTGCTTGGCTCTCAGGCAGGTAACAATGGCTTTGACACTCAGGTAGCAGCTGTCGTATGGGGCACACAGTGTCAGCTCCTGCAGGCTGAAGGAAAGAAACCCCGAGACCGACTCCCACCTCGGGTGGCGCCGCGGTGTGGCAGGCGGCAGAGCAAGTCTTTACCTGTGATCGATGGCTGAACGCCTCACCTGTGAACGGGGGGCCCACGGGCGCACTCGGTGTGGCTGGCAGTGGGAGATCAAATCTCACCGGTTAATGAGTCATTGATTGCGGCTTGCGCACCAGTCGCACCCAGCGGTGCTGTGCCTCCATTGGGTCCACATACAAGAAAACTAAGAAGTACAGGGATGTGCATTGCAGCCTGGACCTCGTGTGCTTCGCATCTTGCATAACCTAGACATTCGATTAACCTTAGTATCATGAGGGTTTTGAACCACATAATCAAATCGTATGTTTCTGTAAAGTACAGAGAAAATATGATGTCTCCGACACAGACAAGTCACACACGCACACACACCCAAACCCACCCACCCACACACACGCAACACATAATAAAAAAACACTGTCCCATATTGACTTCTGAATCCCCATACATATTCTTATTACGCAGAAAACCTGACAGATTATTCCAGAAACTTGGTTAACGATGCCTGCACAGCATTATGGGTATGACCAGCATCCCATAGGAGGAAGTCCTCTAGAGAGCCGGCTTGCTGGACATGCACTCGCTTATGATGAATGTTAAGTTGAGATGAGCCGTGCATGTGAGTGGACTTTGTTGAAATGGTCCTGCTGTTAAAGATGTATTCTACTGAAGCCTAAGCTGAAGTATAAAGCGGTTGCCAACAACATCTCCGGGAGAACATGGGGCTGGTCATCACAACAATGACTGGAGGACGACCGCACGAGCCAGATGATGACTGCGTGACTAAGATGGTTCTTCAGAACTATGCAAGAAGGCATTGTTGTAATACACCTAGTGCGAGGTTTTAAAATGAACAAGTGTTAGCAGAGAAGTATGAATCTCACTGCCAGTTTATTTTACCTCTGTTTGTCTGTCTGCCTACCTGTCTGTCTGCCTGTCTGTCTATTCTCCTAGCAGTCCATCTCTCTGTTCAGTGTCTCCCCGTCTGCTCCAACCTTTATTTTCTCGCTCTGGAACTACGACCACACGGTTCTGCAGAAAACAATTTGTCAAGCTGACAGGCATATTTTAAAATAATCCCCAGCAATATTTTCTTCGTTTCTAAATCAGACCACAACCACCTGTAAGCTTCAATACTTCGATTTTGCCCTTCCCGAATGAAATGGTCTTCATTTATTTGCGTCTTTGTTCTTCCTTTTACAGAAGCATTGATTCTGGCTTTTACACTTATTGTGTGCTATATAAGTCATCGTCATCGTCATCGTCATCGTCGTCATTATTATTGTTTGAGCAATCCGGGTAGATTTTACAGAACACGAACTAGAAATAGGAAAAAACTAAATAATCTTTGACTTTCTGCAATTTGTAGGGAATCCAGTTCATTCTGCAAAGTAACTGCGGTGCTTTAGGGTCTCTTAATGACCAGCAGGTCATTATCCCAACTCAAAATTGAGCAACACAGCTTCCTGCTGTCCTGTTCACAGTGTAATTTAGTTGTCCCCCTCTTGCCTGCAATCGATGGGAGCAAAAACAGTTTTTTGCCATTTCAAAGTTTCTGCCCAAAGTTTCTTGTAGCTCAAGGATCTGTCATTACTAACGTCTTTGAAATAATGCTGACTGCAAAATTTTTAGGATCAGAGGCTGTGTGCCTTTTTGTACTTCCCCTTGATGTTTTAGAGACCTCATTAGTTTTTTTCTACTTTGTGGTCACCTTTCTTTTCTCTCAAAAACTTTTTGTCGGTTCTGCTGTTGGTGAAGGTAATCTTCCCATCCCGTTCCCTCTCCTTAGTTTTTTTCTTCCAAACATATCTTGGCAATGTAACATGTTAGATATTCTTGTACTTAAACCCATCATTTATCATCGAAACAGGAACTCTGTTGGTAACAAAACTCTTTTACAAAGTCTTATAATCTTACACATTTATCATATTTTAGCCCTAAAATTGTCCTGTCATCTCATTGATCCTCTACATCCACTTGAGAATTCTGAGAAGGTAACAAAGTCTACTTTAAAAGATTGACATCCCTCTCTTCTAGTCACTCTAAGGCTGTTGTGTTTATAGAAATACTGTATATGTGTTATAAGATGGGGAAACAAGTGTTTTGCATTAATGTCCATTCTTGAACGATGTTTGTTTTGTATCCTGCGCTTGCCTTAAACATCGTCTGCTCTTCTTCTTCCTCTACAAAAATCTCAGCCTCTTCAGAATATGAACTTAAAAAAAAAAAACTGTCTGTTATTTAAGATGCTGCTTTGGTTCTGGCTTCTTTTATGATCGTAAATACGGCAGCACCTTGTCTGAAAACATTGCAACTTTAGCATGGATGTTGTTTAGAGAGATAACTGACCCTCGGCCATGCAGGACAGGGTCTGAGGATGTGAGTGGCGAGGTCTCTGACAGTCTGTAGTTACAGTTCACCAACACTCGTACTCAAAGCCCGGCATCCAAGTGCAGTCTACCGTTAATGCCTCCACACCATCGATCTGCTGCAAGCAAAGATGTTCCGCTGCTGCTCCTGGTGGTGGTGGTGATGGTGGTGGTGGTGGTGGTGGTGATGCTACTTAGCACAGGCTGCTACAGCTGCCACAGCAATGTTTTGGTTGTGGTGCACACACACGCGTCAACCAGACATTTACACACGTACGACAGATTGCGTACACACACATTCACACGTGTTTACATATTTACACATATACACGCACATACACACGAACACACATAGAAACATTTACACCAACACACACACACTTGTACGTTCAACACAACACTGATAAAGGTCAGCCTTCAATTAGCTCGTACAGAGAAGAAAATCAGTGTTACAAACACAAGTGATGTCAGCTCCAGAACAATAGCCACGATGGAAGCTTGTCATACATAGAAAACTTTCTGTTTCATTTAGAACAGATTCAGTAGTTTGACAGGCTGGTGCTCCTTCCTTCTCTCTGCTAACCTTTAGTACAACAATCACTCCATCACCCATCATAGGACCCTTAGTATGGAAGTTAGACAACTGGTTGTTCGATTCTCGCTCTGACCTCTGGGTGGGAAACTCTCTCTGCTACCCAACGCGAAAAATTTCTTTTCAAAAGAAGGATAAAGGATCCGATACATGTACCTAGTTGTCGTATGGGCAGTGGACATAAGTGGTTCACCTTGTCTAGGGCAACTCATTTCCTCTCCTTACGATGCGTTTACCTTTCGTGATTATCCGAATGTACAAAGAAGGGAGAAGATTCAGTGACCCCTCCAGAGTCCAGTGGACATACCAGAAGGATGACATGATACAGATTTGTCCATCCTCCTAAAATGTCCGCATCCTTACCCAAGATACGGACACTGGATCCTTCTGAACCACCAAGAAAAGCTGGAGTCAGGTTGGTGGTAGGCAGACTGTAGGCAAGATGCAGCCTTTGACTATTTATTGTCTCGATACCAGACACAAGCCTCGTGTTTCATCTGCTCTGGTTCGTGCCGGCTGCTTGCATGGAGGAAGACAGCACAGCAGCAGAAGATGTGGCCTGCAGCGATCACGTTCTCATCCATCATCTCCGTGTGTGTGTTCCATCTGTCAATGGGGCCATGTAGAGTATGGCGCCCTGCTACTTTAAAATAGTTTATTGATTCCAGTCCTTGCAAGTCAGAACATCCTTTTGTCTCTCCCTCCTTCCTGTCTGTCCAGGTTACGTCCGTCGGCATCTTTCAATAACAACGAAGTTGTTTTTTTTTTCGGCGGGTGTGTGTCGGGGGGCTAGTCTATCATGGTTGCTTTTTGTCAGATTTCCATCAATCATACCTACATTTTACCCTCTGATCTCGACAAGAACCAAGCCTGACAGACTGCATGATTCTTCTTCAAAATATTTGAGAATTCCAGTCCAACATTTTAAAGATTTGTATCTGCGCAGTTGACTTCAGGTACAAGGATGTTGACCACAGTCGTGGCAGACAAAGTGAGAGGTCGGAGGTCAGCGAGTACCCTGATCAAGCAGCACATTTCACACGTGAGTTGGGGGAGGATTGCTTGTCACACAGTGCAGTTCACAAGTAGAGGTCAGCAGCTGCAGGGATTGACTCCCCCTCGGCTGCGGAGACAGCATGTCTGGAGTCCTCCCTCGCTGCACACGAAGCCACAAGCATGTGACCCGCAGGGTGGCTGGGCTCCAGAACGGGTCACTCGCAGGGTAGCTGGACCCTGAGAGTGGAGAAAAAAAGAGAAAAAGGAGGAGGTGGATTGTTTACGAGAACGCAGGCGTCAACCTCGCTCTGTTTGCAGGCGACGAGGGAGGGGAAGGGTCGGGGGTGGGGTCTGCGCGAGCTTTCGTTGCACATCATCGGATAGATGCTTAACTTGTGGGAGGCTCACGGCATCGATCGCATGGGTGCTGATGGCAGGGGGGAGGAGAAAGTAGCACCCGCCGCAGCCTCACCTCCCACTCCACCGCCAACGTTTCTTCCTCTTCCATCTCCATCCCCTCCCTCACCACAGCCCCAAGCGCGTGATGGTGGCCCCATTCATCTCTATACCAAACACAATCAGTGCCAGGACAGTCTGGGGGCAAGCATGCCAAGCAACCATCTCCTCGCTCATTTTTTTTCAAATCCCTGTCCGTTGTTTTATTTATATTTTTCCTCCTTAGCACGAAGTCGAACGAAGAACAGACTTGTTTCCGACGAAATTCAGTGAAGGAAGGGCAGGTCACTCTCTTTGTGTGCGTGCGTGCGTGTGGTTATCTGTGTGTGTGTGTGTGCACCCTAGCATTAAACGTTTATAGTTCAGTGTATGTATGTAGATACCGAGAACAGTGGACATCAGATCCAGACAGACAGACGGATCGCTTAACGATGACGTCGCGAGGTGTTCCTCCCTCATCTCCTCCCAACACTCCTCACTCCTGCACGCGCTAAGGATGTCCTCACAGGTGAAGAACCCCCTGTTAATGGATTAGTCAGGACGGGGAAACACTTCTAAAAAACTCCCACGTGCGGTCTTTCCATGTCTTCCCACCACGAGTCAGAAGTACACCATTTACTCTGGTTTCTCAAGTCTCGGTATTTCCATGAGAGAAAAAAAAAACACCTCGCATTCTCGGAATTTCAGAATGTAATCAGAGCGACACGTGCAGGCACTGGCAAGACAAACAAACGGTCGAGAGCCAGGTTCTAGTGCCAAATACATATTTCAAGTAACAGCACGATGGCATTCATACGTTTGATGATGCAAACTATTTTCCACAAGTTTGGATAAATTGCTCCCCTGCCTAATATATTCATCGAAAAGATGTCAAAACAGAGGTCACAATGTTTGTAATTTTAACATTCGTTCCCAGGCCACTGAGGTCTTCACAATGTAAAGACATTCATGTATTTTACTGAATCTGTTGTTGACCTTTTTCTGTACATGATGATGTTTCTGGAGTGTATCTAAAGAACGGAATGAGTTCATCCAGATTTGGGGAATTATAGTTTGCTGACCTTTACATAGTAATTGGAACACAATTATTCATCCTAGTAGTCCTTTAAGCAACGATTTCTCTAACCAGCCTGTTCATTAAAAAAAAAAAAAAAAACTGGGCATAATGTAAAGAACTCAGTATGCTGTAAACAAAAGTGCGAGTGTACTGTAAACAGTGTTTACTGTAAACAAAGTATGCAGTCTGCAGGCATCGTGCCAAAATGGCGTGAACCTGCTTGGCAGGCTGCGTTCATCACATTCTTAAAGACCAGCCTGAATGGTTTGAGCTTTTTACAGATATCGGTAGCTAGAGGCTGGTCTGTAAAACTTTCAGGAACATCACAACACCACGTACTTGCTGATGCGGAACTCAGTGACCCGCGTGACGTACTCAAGCGTGACGCGCCCTCGGGCCGCCATGTTTGCTGCACGGTCGATGCCCTCGTTACGGCTGCTTTGTTATCCTGGAGGTCACAGGCTGCAGACCGGTGCCATCAGCAGCAGAAGTAGGGACGGTGGTAGTGAGAGCATCAGCCATCGCTGTCCTAGTGACTATCAAAGCTCCGTTCTGTTCTCAGAAGCGCGAATATGTTTTTTCTGAATATTTAACACTTACCATAATAGACGGTATTTGAAAAATCCACCTTCTGCTGCTAGATTGTGATTAGCATTTTCCATTTCCGGAAATGTTATTTTTCTTTGATGGAGGAGATTAATTGTCAGTGGGTCTCACAATAGGTAATCTGTTTACACATTAACGCGAAAGACCAGTCGGTTGTGACTTGCTAGTTGTGAAAAAGATTCACCGTGAATGTAATGATTACCAAAAAGCAAAGATAAATGATGAACACACACAACTCTCTTTTCCCCTTGACCTTCCACTGTCACACTACATGGCCCAGAACCCAGCCACCTGTAAGTGCCCCTCATTTGCATGAAGATCGGTATTGCTATGATCCTCAGTCTTGATCGCTAACGACCTTTGGCAAAGACTTGAAAAAAAAAAAAATGAAGAAAAAATGTGAAAGATAAAACCATCGAAGAACAAGGAGGGATCTGATTTCTGGAACATTTCGAGTGAGGATGCTGCCCTCCCCTCCTCTCCTCCCTGTCCACAAGGGTCAAGGTCTGGAGGCGGGAGGAAAACAAGCAGTGCAGACAAGTCTGTGAGAGAATTATCTCGAGTAGTTCTCATGAGACTAAAACATTTAGTCGGCTGAATTCCGAACTTTATTCAATTATCGAAATTTATCTTTTGTATTACTTCCTGCATGCAAGGCATGTTGTCTCAAAAGTTGAGTGTTGCTGCCGGAAGTGTTGTAACAACAATAAACACAGATCCTTGCTTACAACTAGCATTCATTGAAAACAAATGAGGGAATGTCTTTCTTGAAAGATTTTGTTTTTTTGCAGCAGTTAAGTGCTAATGTGTGAGCTAGTAATATGTTAAAGCAAGTATGAAATAGGTGAGGAAAGTGTGAATACACTGTTTGTTCTTTATTTTTCCTTTCTTCAACCCAAATGGACTTTATGAAAGCCAGTAGCCTAATAAAGGAACAAATATTTTAATTAAAAAAAAATATTAAAATATTAAAAAAATTACAAAATGGTATTATCAACTATATATCAACAGCACACTCCAGACTGTTCGCAAGAAAATCCCTAGAAACCATTCTACCATATTAAACACAGCATTCGAGCTCCGCCGTGATGCTGATTAGCAAACGTGTTATGTATACTCGACACGCTGACATTTACTTGTCTGGGTTTATGTTTGTGTGTGTCTAGTATTTCTTTTGTCCTCAGGTTTGTCTTTCTCCTTTTTAAATTTCTTTCTTGTTTATGTTTGCGCTATTTCCTTCTTCTATGCCCTTCTCTGTCAGCCGCACCTCCCCCCTTCTCTCTCTCTGTGCACCAGAAGAGTTGCTGCCCTTAATTTTCCCTCGTGTCGCTGGTGGCGCTGTTGTAGACCAGTTAACGGTTCGTACAGCACGTGCAGCGGGGCACGTCGCAGCTTCCATGAAACTGTCGCACGGCCGTCCAGTAAGGCTCTGCAGCACGGCGCAGCACAGCACAGCCAGCAGGCAGTGAGTTCCCACTGAAAAAGCGAGTCGATCATGTACTGGTACCAACCGGAGACTTGAACACACAGCTTTAGTATTGATGGGACCTGCAGGTCAGCGACTACCGCCTCTGCACGCATGGCGACTCATTACACTCGGGACCTACTGTAATTTAAGGCAAAGAAACACATTTTCTGTTCTCTCTTTCTCTCACACACTAATTTCCTGTTGAGTCCTGTCAACACACCCGACAACTCACATACCTCCCAGTCCCTAGCTGCCGGTCTCTGAACCTCGACACACTCTACTGAGTAAAGCCAGCCGTTCCGCGCCACTGCCTCGAGCATTGACTATGCATCAGTGGAATTTTGTCTCTAATGCCGGACGTGTGCGTGCGTGCGTGTCCACACACCCACACTCTCTTACACTCACACACAGAAAAGAACCACGTGCGAGTGTGTGTGTGGCTTTGAATCCTACGGTCGCTCGTTTCTAGTCGCGCTGTCCAAAGGTAAGAGCGCCAGTGTCCCACAGGCTGGTGGAAACGTGCCTCGATGCATCCGTTCAGCCGACCCGCCAGTCAGACACCACACGCGCGCGGAGTGGACAGGAAGGTTTGGACCTCGGCTCTTAGAAAAGACAACATTCCTTACCACGGGAGCAAACTCGGTGGTCAAAAAGTAGTCCTGAGATAATTTGGAGGGTTTGTCGTGGCTCGTGTGTCAGCTGCAAAGCAAAACAAAGTGCTCGCAAGTGCTAACACACAAGTACTTCTGAACAGGAACCGCGCCTGGAATTTTCCCGTGAAGTCAAGCAAACAACTGTCTGCTCGCAGCTGCATCTTTGCCTTCCGATCTTTCTTTCTCTTCCTCACTCTGTGAGAGAGTGAGTGTGTGTGTGTGACTGGCTGCCAGCCATTGAAGAAATGCAGTTATTGATTCCGAGTTATTGTAGGTTTAACACTTGTTGCTGGAGCCAGTCTAAGAGCCTCCAGGAAGCAGGGAACTCTAAGCCATTCTGCTAGTGATGGCTTGGTTGGCAGGACGAGCTACCCTGGACAGCAGCTGACCACACAAGAGGAGGTAACTCTCAACAGGACAGGACAGTGTGAGTTTGTGCCAGAGTTGCTGCAAGGTTGCAGACCAAACACAGGCGGGCTGTCTTCTAGCGCCGGGCGCCGCTGGCAACTTGAAAATCGACTGTGTGAGGTTTGGTGAAGCCAGCACGGGTATGGCTGCGGTGTTGTTACTACGGGGGAGCTGCATGCAGTTGTGGGGAGAGATGTGCAGAGAGCTGCAAAGCTTCGGTGCTTCGCTTGTTGTGTGGGCTTCCTGTGGATACTAGGCGCTCGGGGTCACCGGCATGTGTGAGTGTGACACCTTCACCACCTTGATTACCATGATGATCTGTCTGTCTCTCTGTTTACAAATAATACAAACATAAAGTTTATTTCTTTATCTGATTGGCCGCTACTTTTTTTCTTTCTCTCTTTCTTTTATTGAGTCGAAAAACTTATTTGACGTATTGGATATTTAAATTATGAAAATATTTGGGTAATCTCACCCGGAGTAAACAAATATTAAAAAGACTTAATGGGTAAACAAAGGGTGTGGGAGGCAGGCAGACACAGTCGCAGATACACAGATACAGCCACAGACACACAGACTAGAATGTCTGAGGACGACTACATGACCTGTGGACAGGGTGTCTACCCAAGTCAAGCTGACTGCCTCGCATCCGGGTGACTAATCTTGTTGCGCGCCAGGCGTCAGAAATGTTTGACAAGCTCATTGGTCTGTGTCTGATGTTCTTTTTCAAACTTTTTGAACAAATGTTGGGCTGCGGGAAACACATAGTCACAGTCTGACGCACCGACATACCGCCGTACTATCTGACTACACACTACACACTAATGTGTTGTCTGGTGGGCCACCCTACACACAAACACTAAACATCTGACGCACACTGCTGTACACAGTGTAACTGTTTGTCTGATGACATTTGTCGTTGTCAATGGGAACAAGTCCATCCAGTTTTTAAACAGTTAAATCTTTTTTTGAATAAAGAAACTCTTTTATCATGAGAACGAGATATCGTCGAAGACTTGTAGGCGATACCATTTTCTTTGTTTTTGTTATGTCTATTTATCTTCATTTTACCTGATTTTCTCTTCTTTCCTTTTTCTTTCTTTCTCTTGATCTTTCTTCAACTCACTCGACCCGTCCTTCTGTCCAGCTTCCCAATCGACCTTTGACCTACATAATGCACCAAACGACTTTTGACCTACACACCTCACCGATCGATTCTCCCCTTCCTTCTCTCTGCATCCCTTCTCTCACTCCCTCTGATCCCTCGTTGTACTTATTTACCTGATGTTTACCTGCAAGTTAAACTCGGTCCAGTCTTGTTTGTTTCCGGTGCTTTGTGTAGCTGCTCCTCGCTCGTATTAATCATAAAACTCTTAAAATAATTGGGAAGTAAATCATGATATTTGTCACTGCAGGCGATGGCGATTTTTACCAGAAGCACCGCCAAACATCCGTGGCCGCTCATTTTTCTGTCAGTCTGTCTTGGGGTTTCTGTCGGGCGCCTGATGTATTGATTGTTCTTCTCATTTTCAACGGGTGCTAGACGGGTGCAGACGGGCCTAGCGAGGTAAACACTCAAGTCTGACGGCCACAAAGTGAGGGTGGCGAGGATGTTTTTCCGGCCACCCTGGTATAGACACCAGGCACCAGGCCTACCCAGGCACACTCCTCATCGGTCATCGCCGGGCAGAGGGCAGACAGCGTGACAACCTCGCCGCTCGTGCGCTCGAGACATCGCTTGTCACGGATCGTCGAAGTCAATTTTCGTCGAATTCGTTATCTTTGAAAAGCGCCCTCGCCAAGACGCCACCGGGAGTGAACGCTGTTTGCTCGCCATCCTTCCTTCCTCTCTCCCACTTCTTCCATCCTCCCATCCTCCGAACATGTGACGATGCAGCTGGTATTAAAACATCGATCTACTGCGCAGGCGATCCGTTATATTGCGAATGTTAATTTAGCCTGTGGGTCATTGTGATGCGCAGGCTAATGCTAGTCTATTGTGCATGGTCATTTAGCTCCGCAGGCTAATTTAGCTCACAGGCAGAGATCCCTTTCTGCGATTGGTTGATTACTGGCTTAATGACTGGCTGACTTGAACATCGTCAAACCAGAGTGAACGAGATAGTAGAGGTCACTGTGTTTATTTATAATAAATTATATGCTGTAAAAAAATTTTCTGTATTTCGATTATTATCCAGTCACGCGGAATATTGAACTTTTAATAAAATGAAGAGATTTTCTTCTTATAGCAGTAAAAGATCACGAACTGTTAAAACCAATTAGGATAATTAAATTATGAAAATTAATCATAATGGTGTATTCATATTTCCGGAATTATTATTTTAAAAGGAACTTGAATCCGATCATAAAGAAAAATGTTGTACACTTGTTGTCATTACAAAAAAAAAAAAATCGCAGCCCTGATCACACGCTTGGCTTCGTTTACTACACTGTGTCCGCCGTAATCATCGCTCGGCAAAGTACTCATTAGTCACAGACCTCGACCACCAGCCTCGTGGTGAAATATTTCAGTCGGCACGGACGGAATGGCGCACGAGAGTCGGACATGACAGCGCGCGGCTGGCAGACCGCGAGACTTGATGACAACAGCGACTGAAGCGCTGGCCACCATCGTGACGTAGTCAACTACACCACCACGAGCCGCGCCTGCAAATCAATGTCTACAGACCCAACCCTCGTCTTTCTCCGTTTGTGGTTGCGCTCCACGACGTGCGTAGAATAAACAACAATTGTGCTAATTGTGCTTTTCTTTCTTTTTTTCTCTCTCTCTTTCTCTCTGTGCTCGGCAGTCCAGCGCATTAACCTTGTTGTACACCGCTGACGTAAGGGGTTAACGAGAGAGTGGCGTAGCAAACATTATGGTGTGGCAGCGCCGGGACAGACTGCAGTGACTTCCGGTCTGCTTATTAGTCCACCTGTCTCTCTAGGTGCGGGGAGCATTGGCAGCGTCGTCATTTATTTATTGTTTATATTAATATTGATACCGACACCGCCTGCATTTGCATTTTCCACAGCTAATAGGAACATTTCCTGAACCTCCACAGTACACAAGACCTAGGAAAATGCAGGCTGGAATATCAGAGTGGTTCCACTCGTCCTCACATATTTCTCTTTCTCTCCCTCTCTCTCGCTCATTTATCGCAGACTCGTTGCTTAATTTCTCGTTAATGTTTAGTCATCTAATTGGTTCTTTGTTATTAAAATGTTGTGTATCCTGAACAACAAACTCCTTTCATTTGATTTATTTTTATTTCTGGTTGTTTGCCCGCCCCTCTGTGCCTCTGTGATTGTCTCCGCCTCTCTCTGTCTCTCAGCTTTATAGTCACAAAATCAATTGTCTCTTACTGGAAGGCATGCTCTGAATCCAATCACCAGTATTTTTCATTCTCAGTCCAGACAGGCGGCGTAGAACTACTGAAAAGCCTGCAATCAAAGAGCATGAACGCGAATGGAAATGCAAGGATGAAATCCATGTAAAGCTGCTTTTCCTTGTCGGCAGAGATGTTCTATTATTTGAAAAAATCAGTTTGCTCGCTCTGACATCAAATCTCTCTCATTTCAGCTAGAGTAAATTGTGACATGTTCAGGTCCGATGTTGAGAAAACTTTTGAAGAAGAAAACCGAGAACGCTGTTGATAAAACGTTTTGATGATTCGGCGAGAAAATCTTTGATAAATACGGCAATGACCGTTAACCCCACTCTTTCCCTACAAGTTCCTCCTTCCTGTCTTTAACCATTGGGTTAGCAGTAAGATGTCCGTCAAGCATTGTCCACTCTATTCTTTTCTACTGTAGAGTCTTAATAAGAAAGTGGAGCAATATTCAAACAGGATATACCGTATAACAATATAACTTTCTTACACCAAAAAAAAAAAAAAAAAAAAAATGAAAGAAAGAAGAAAAAGAAAGACTACAGGTAGGTATTACTTTAGTACACTTTTATGCAGCTTGTCTCAATTTTTATTTTTTAATTTTATGTGTTTGTGTGTGTGTATATATGTTACAAATGAGGATCGAATAAATTTTGCGCGTTGTTTACGTAACACAACTTTCACAGGAAAGCCTTTTATTTATTTATTTTTTATTATTTATTTTTTTTTAGTACGCACTGTGTGATGTAGCCATCGTCGTGAATAATTTCAAACTTTCGTGACTAACCCTTCTCGAAATAGCTCGGCTGGTCACGTGGAGACGCGAGAGACTCCTGAGAGTCGGCACCCGTTGCCAATGGTGACGCGATGACAAAGTGTGTAACGGTGGAGCTCGTCTTCCTGATGTTAAAGGACAACGCAAACGCTCAGCGAACATCGCTGGAAATAGAGCATAAAGTGTCACACACGTTATTCCGGTGGTATTTTATGACAAACATTAATGTTTTTCTCTTAATCACATCTGGATTTGTCAAGAAGACAGGAAGTGACGAAAGGGAAGTATTTCTAAAAATAGCGTTGCCTACGTAAGCATAAGGAAAGATGCAATCCTCGGATAAAGAAAACAGACGAGGACACAATGTGCTGTTGCTGAATGTTCTCCTCGCCACTCAGATGGCGTTTGTTCTCATTTATAAAATCCTAAAGATAAAAGCAACAAACGTGGATTGACTTTGTTCATGATGTGTATACACAGAGATCTTCCTACAGCAGTGCCAACGATACCAAAGCACGAGCTCTGTAAACAAACTCCCATTGCTGGTGAAAAGCTTAAACAAAGACCAAGCATCAAAAATTCAACATCGACGGTTTCTACACCATCTGGTCTCCAAGCAACATCGTGACACAGTCACACACACACATCATCAGTCGTATCCATATCCAGCACAAATCTTAACCTCAGTCAATGTTTCTAAATAAATTTCGAATCTGTAGGGGTGTATTCCAAAATCAACATTTCATTTTCTGGGAAAAGAAATTGCTGCTTGAGAACCTATTCGATATTTTTTTTATTTGACTCGAAGACATGAATAGGATTGGTGAACTGAGCCACACTCACTGTTACAAATACTACTGGCGTGTAACAGACTCTCCAGTGTATGAGAGTAATTTTCTTCTCCTTTCTTTGAGACTGATGAAAATGCTGATATTTAAAGGCGTTTATCTTGAAAATTAAGCTTAATTATGGACTCATATTTTGGGGGAATTATTTTTTTAAAATGAATTTAACCCGAGCAAAAATGTTCGCTTGTGTTGTCCTTTAAATCATGATCATCGTTCGTCATCTGATTCTTCAACGTGGGGGTGGAGTGGGGAGGGTTTTGTTGTTGTAGTCTCGCTGCTATTGTACCATCAGTATCCACCCTGCCGTTTCCCAACATCCACCCACTACGTCTGAACAAACATGAAAAGGTTGATGCATAGATACAATCAAATGATGGCGGGAGCGAGTAATGCAGTTGCCAGACGGTTGCTGTCCGTCTCCACTTGTGTTTCTGTCAGTGAGTTACCGTCCATTGAGATTGTTTTGATAAACTGTACGAGTGAAACCACGGGATTTGAACGCAAAAGTGACAGCCTACCAAACCGTTACACCACTCATTAGTTCTCTAGTTTGTTTTTTTTTTTCCTTTGTTCATTTCTCCTACTTTCTCTGGCCAGCTACCTCCATTTAGATTGTGCATCCATTTATTTAGTGATGTTAGGTTGTTAGAAATAATACCTAATTTTTTTTTTCTCTCTATCCTCCAAACCCTTCAAAAAATGCGGTTCAAGCCACCATTATTAGTACGAAAAACATCACGAAAATAAAACGAAGTGGGGATCTAGTCTTTTAGTCTATCTTTTCGTTTCCCCATGTGAGCGACATGAGTTCCACATCCTTTCCTTTATTCAGTAATTACACAGTTAATTAGTCAATTTGATATTCAGTCAGTTGAGATTATTGTCAGCAGGTCTGCCGTTGATTATCTGTTGAAAACGGACCTAATGTAAAGTCGTATAACAATCATAATCAGTTCATCAAAGCTACAGAAAGTTAGTGCTTGATGGAAAATTTGTAGTTCGTATTTAAAAATGGAGGTGGCCAGCCGACCATACTGGCAAAATGTTGGTCAATGAGTACTAATATTGACAGGAGTGATCAAGCCGGTGTTTCACGGGACTGTCGTCTGAAGTTACACTGAAGGCTTCAGTGGTTAGTTTGCTGAATCCTTTCAAACTATTCACTAACATGCACACTTAGAATATTTTATAGGCATCCCTGTCCTCATGCCCTAGTTCATAAACTCTTTTTTTCTATTCTAGGTCTTTCCGCTTTATTTCAGTCCTCAGTGCTCGCGCGTGTAATTTTGTCATCGCGGTGATTTGTTTCTTTATATCACAGATGTCAGAAGTACTGGGTTTTTAGTTGGGCTCTTGAGAAGAAAACCCACTTTCTAGCTTAGCAACAGTAATTAATGTCCGACTGCAAACAGTTGTGAAGACAGAGAAACGCCAGTCCACCACATTTTCCAGAAAGGTCGACACTTAGAGGAATTCTCTAAACACCGCCAAGTCATGAATGTTACACTGACACTGGTGACCAACAAATAATCAAGTTTAACACATTCTCTTTATTTGTGTCTGATCTGATAGTTGCAGTTAGTTAGTTTGTTTGTTTGTTTGTTTGTTTGTTTGTTTCTTTCTTTCTTTCTTTCCATGTGCATACATACGTACAGTTTCCCATTATTTTGTTCATTGAGAGACGGAAAGGGAGAAAGGAAGAAACTGAATAAACCTATCTCTGTTTCTCTAAAAATAGAAATATCAAATTGAACCTAAAATTTTGGCCTTTTCTGTACTAAATGAGGATTTTAGAAAAACAAAAGTTAAAAATAGTGCAGTGTAAATCTAGATAATTAATACATTATATAAAGATGTTTGTTTTTTTAAACAGAGTTCTCTTCTTCCTTTTATTTATTTTTTTTTTCTTTGTACATTTCTCCTACTTTCTCTGGCCAGCTACCTCCGGTTAGATTGTACATCGATTTAATTCTAAGATGTGTAATGTAATGACTACATAGTGGCTGCATTCCATGTTCCACACACATTCCCTGTAGCCAAGGACTAATAAGACTGCCGTGGTTAATCAAGCCGTTAGAACCTACCTTCCTTCCGACATCTTGCGACCTGCGTCATCAAGTCTGTGCCGCCCGTGGTAAACTGCCATCTGCTGGCAAATCCCGCCATTGCTGTAGGTATCGGGATGCCATCCATTCTCTTGAAACTGGTTGTTACATTACCCCTTATGTTTTCATGCCTAGCTTCGGGTCCAAAAAATTGCACATTCATGTTTCATCTTCCTTTTCGCGAGGAATCGGAGAACCCGATGGTGAAGTCGAAGGAGTCCAAACCCGAAGAAGCGCACGCTACTTTGATACCAGCTTACCTGGGTATCGGAACGGGTATCTGATGTAGGTAGGAGAGCAAGCTGACACCGAGATATTTAAAAAACGATCATAAGATGACCTCCTACCTCCTCTTTTACCTGTCTCTTTGTCCATCGGGACACGATGGACCACTCAAAGTTCTGTCTATGTAGTCGCTGGATGAAGGATCTTAATTTCCGCCTTCATTAATACAAGATATGTGTGTCAGGTGACAATGGTATATTTTTAAATAAAATGCCATTGTCACCAAACCAGGAAGATCATTTTTTTTTTTTTTTGTTTTTACATCGCAAGCAAACTGATCGTAAGATCGGAGTAAGGCTTCAGTGATTCTATATGATGCATACAAATAAGAAATCGTTTTATTGAAACAAATTAATAATTACTGCATCACGAGCAAAGTTGATATACAGCTTTGGAAAAAATGTTAATGCCAAGGTTTTTGTCTTTCGTCTGTTGATACCAGTTTTCAGTTTTTAAAGCGGGTGTAACATTCTGCGATTGTGTTGGACTGAACAGACGACAGATAATGTACATACAGCTGTATGTTGGACTGAACAGACGAAAGATAATGTCCATACAGCTGTGTGTTGGACTGAACAAAGATAATGTCCATACAGCTTTTTAAAGCGGGTGTAACATTCTGCGATTGTGTTGGACTGAACAGACGAAAGATAATGTCCATACAGCTGTATGTTGGACTGAACAGACGAAAGACAATGTCCATACACCTGTGTATGACTAATAATGACGACTGACCTCAGTATGTTTATCACACAAATAAAAACATTCACTCATTATTACAGATGTATGGCGATAGGCGGAAAATTCCTGTGCGGCAATGCATATGCGAATACGTGTGTGTGAGAGTTTGAGTGTGCGCATGCGTGTGTGTGTGTGTGTTTACGTGCGTGCGTGTGCATGGTGGATTAGACCGGGTGGCACAAAGATCGATTCACTGATAGAGGAGCGCCAGGGGTGGCGATAAAATCTCTGACAGTTTCAACTGACATGGACAAATGTCTCACTTTGAAGGCAAAACACATTTTTCTTGCAACACGCAGAATGACATCCTCACGGGCGCTGCTGCTCCCTAGGATGCGCGCTGGAATAAAATGTCGGATCGATGCAATTGAAAGGATGTATGGTCTCAGCCGTGTGTAGCAGGGTCATTCCAGAAAACATTTGCTTCCCATTGCTCGTGCTATTAGCATGGAAAGGACAAATCATGCGGCCGGCTGCTAACAGGCAGCGGAAAGCCACGGGTGGATCGGTGACATGTCCTTTTCTATCGCGGTCAAGGCTGTCCTGCACGGGTCACGGATCTCTGACCTCGCCGGGAAGGTCGAGAGAAAAATTCCACCGGACAGTGACCGAGGAGTGACACTGGAAAACAAGGCGAGAACCGTTGTTGACAACAGGATCTGTCAGAGAATTCAAGGGAAGAGGTCGTTCAAGTGCAGAGGAAGCAGGATATGGGAGGAGAGGGAGGTGATGGCATCACCAGTAGAAAAAGTGCAAAGAGAGAGAGATGGAGAAAGAGCTTCTAAGGGAAAGAACTCATCGTAACCTCTGAACTCTTCTCGATGGCGCTAAGGTGGTTCCCTCCTTTCTACCATTTAAAAAAGAACCTATCAAATGCTTGAAAGTGTTAATAGAAAATAAATAAATGAATGTCTAGATGTGGTGGGTGAGGTACAGGGCTTAGACAGAGTTAGGTTTCGTTTAATGTGAATAAAAATTTTATTGTTGGAAATGCCAGCCATTGCGTCATGCATAATGCAAGAAACTTCATGCAGCCAAGCGCGTTGTAATGGCCATTTGAACCTTGTTTAGGGATGAAACCTTTTGGCTTTTATGGGGTGCCAAGAGGGAATTCCTCCCACACCATGTTTTGACTAATCGCTGATTTATACCCTTCTCTCTTAGCCCCAAACACTCTTTACGCCGGGGAGTTCATCCATACAGAACACCGGGGTCAAAAAATCGAATTCAATGCAGATGACATTTGATGTAAACATGTAAATGACAGATAAAAGAATACATAGAAAGCTAAATATTAAAAAGAAAGTAAAGATAAAATAAAAAATATGGTTAAAATTTCCCTCTAAAGAAACGTTTTCCAGCTTAGCGTAACCCTGTCTTCTCTCTACACTACAGGGTTGTACTTACAGGATTGTACTTACAGGGTTGTACTTACAGGATTGTACTTACAGGGTTGTACTTACAGGGTTGTACTTACAGGATTGTACTTACAGGGTTGTACTTACAGGATTGTACTTACAGGGTTGTACTTACAGGGTTGTACTTACAGGATTGTGTGGCGAGCTTTCAGAGGGCGCAGTTCAAGATTCAAGCGCCATGAAATATGGATGACCACCTCGGCAACCTCCCCAAGGCAGTCGCGAAAATCTATTGATTGCGCATGCGTGACCTAACGCAGGATATACAACTACCCGCTGAGCGGCGCCACTGGCTGGAAACATGCAGCCCTCGGGGTCTTTCTTTACAGGACAAATATGGAGGAACGTTTGATCCACTTTGCCCCAAATGAAATATAAAAACTCGTTCGTTCAGTAAAAAAACTGCTTTTAGTCCTGGCAGCCACACTCGCGCCTGTGGGATGAACTGTAGCATGTGAGGCTCATCTGGATGTACAGGTTCTGAACCACTATGGTGGTATTACTAGAGAGCACACAGACAAACAGGGTCTGAGGTTCTTCGCACTAACAGCAACTTAGCCACAGGTATTTTGTGACTGGGTGGGTAGGGTGGGGAGCTGGTAGAGGTGGGGAGCAGCTAGTGAGCTCAGCAGCCAGTGTAAATGCAGGACAAGAATCTTTCTCGCCATATTTCATCAGTAGTGGATAGAGCTGCTGGATATAAAATGTGTTTGAAGCATTAATTAAAAAAACCGCCAGTGGTTTCAAGTACAAGTTTTTGCTGTAATTTAAAAATCCCTTAAACCACTAGATGGTCAAGTGCACACCAGTGAACATGTCGAGTTCATGAACCAAATCCTGGTCAGATGTGAAAAATCAACTGGCTTTAAAGGTCTACAGGTATGATATATTTTTGAATGATTGGGCTGAGTAGGCGAAAGACCAGAAAATTCTAATAGAACCTGGAAGATACTCTCACTGACATCAGGATGTGCCTGTTCCTTACTTTGTCAGGAATACAGCCTATTGGAGATCGAAGATTGTATGATAATTAGTTTTATTCATGGCCATTACAGCTGGAACTGGCGTGGTTTGCCTGCTGGCAGTGATACTGTTAATTATGTTGTAATGCTGGATATAATAATAATGAGTCTGGAGGTTTGCCGTGCATTAGAAGTCATAGCAGACGGTTTAGACATCTTTCAGTCTATAAATCATCACAGGGTACCTAACAGTAAACAATATCAATAAAATACAAATTTCACGTGAGAAAAATTTCACGTGAACATCCAGGTGACCATTCCAATGCATCATTCCATTTACAGAAAACTCTGGATGTTAAATATATTTCCGGCATCTGTACCACGGGATATAAATTTTACACGAAATCTTTAATTTTTAATGTTTAGCTTTTTACATGGGTCGGAGCCAGTTTCCGTCAGGTCGTGTATCCACGTTTCAGACACTTATTGAACATACAAGATATACTGCTCTTTGAACCTTAAACGTCTGTGTATCTTTTATGTCAAACCACTGACAGTTACACCCAAGGTATCAGAGATGTTCTTTCTCCACTTTCTCCTTATCTCTCTCCAGAGGGTGTTTGGGGCATACTTGAAGCAAATCCCCCATGATTCCATGTTTGAAGACTGGTTTTAAAGCTTTGACATTGTAGGCCCCGTTACACAGAAAGTGTATGTTTCATAGCTGGGTAGATAGTAGTCACATAACATTTTGTTAACCTCCGACCTCAGGTGATGTAACCTGAAAAAAGGATAAGATGGAGTGACTGATTCTTTATACAAAGCCAGCACCCAGCCATGTAAACAGGTGCCAGGGTGTAAAGAACGGTGTGCTCGAGACAAGATCTGAACCCAGGACACGATCATCTCTTAAATATTGCTCCTCCTGACTCCTCCTGACTCCTCCTGACTCATCCTGACTCCATGGCACCAGAGAAGCGAAGTCGTTGCCCTGGAGAAATCAAGGGGAAGCATCTTGTCTTGTTAGTTATAAGGCGGCGTCCACACTCCACGTGTGCTGCTGTACCCCTGAGGTTGTAGTAACATCAAATGATGGCCTCTAGTAAAGTATATCAAGAATTATTTGCGGTGTTTGACAGTCCATCGTAAGGCGTTTTCCCTTGACCTCCCCATTTTGTCCACGAGTACCGACTTCATGAATACGTCTTCTGAAAAGAGAGAGAGAAGGAAGGAATAATAATGAAAGGCTGTTTGAGAAAAATAATTAAACTGTAAGTTCTAGCGAAAACATAAACGTTTTGACCTGAAACATCTTTGGAAGCCAGGGTCTCTTGAAAAAAAAAATCATATTTTTGTGTATTTTCTGCACAATCATTTGGTTTTTACCCTTGTTCCCGGTGAATTCATCTTTAACGAATGCTTCTACCCTCTAGCTGTTCTCTGAGGCCAGAATTCAGCGCTTGTCGTCTGCTTAAATGTCAGGTAGAGACGGATTGGGCAGATGAGAGATAGGAGGTCCTTATAGTTTATCTCCTCTTTTCGTCAGCAATTTTTCCTTCTTTTTTTTAAGAAAAATCTCATCAATTATTTTCGTCTTATCAGATGCAGAACAATGCTCTCGAATGTCAAGGAGAATGTGGAACATCTCAGTATTTTGACCTTCTATTCTGTAAAAACTGTCTTATTTCTAACACTAGTGAGATGACTTTAACATTCTAGTTCCACTTCATTTTTTCTGTCATTTTTTTTACTGTCATCATGTTGAATCAGGACATCCAGCAAGGAAATCTGATGATGAAGTCCGTTTGATGAGAAACAAAAAATGTTTTGAAGGCCGTTCCAAACCGGATTGTATATGTACTAGTACAACCTGTACACGAGGACTGGGACACGTACGAGCAGACATCGTCGTTGGCTTCAGAATCAATATCTCAGTGATACTCGATGTAGTCATTCATCTGCTCACCAATAACCTGGTCCTGATTAAAAACAACAGCAGCAGTAGACACACTAAGACACATAAAGACACCGAGACACAGTAGGCACCACTCTAACTGATTTACTCGTCCTCTCCCATCCACTCCCTCCTATTACATATCAATAAATTGTCGGTATCTATCATTCTCACACTCCCCAACCACCCTCGGTCTCTCTTTCTTTCTGTCCCAGCGCGCAGCGATTGGTCACATGTGGGAGGAAGCAAAAACAACCATCACCAAAGGACATCTTTTTTATTTTATCGTAATTTTGCCTTTGTCATTTTGGTTTTTTTCTGTGCTTTGGGTCAAACCTGATGTTAAAGAACTTCTCTAAAAGCTGCGTGCACCAGGGAGGTTGGTTGGTCTGACAGAGACCCCCACAATCTTCGTCCTGCAGACAGACAATCGCAGACACTAAACAGAATTTAGTGGTGGACATGAGTGTCGGCACTTGCGTGTAATTGTGTGATTGTGGGAGGGTAGGGGAGGGTTCTGAACTAAGTATGCATAAATGAATACAGTAATGTGTGTGAGTGTGTAAGTGTGTAAGTGTGTGAGTGTGTGTGTGGGCGTGTTTTTGTGTGACCATGGTAGGGACATGGAGGACACAGGCTGAAGTCAATGCTTGACACCCACGTGTAAAGGTATTGTAGGTGTGACAGGTGACTGTCAAGTCTTTCAGTCTGATGCAACGCTAGACCTCAGTTAAACTGGTGACCTTTTATTTATCTATTTATTTTTAACCGCGAAGTCATCAGTGTGCGTGCTATTCTTTCATGATCCCATCTAGGAACCAATTGTTTACTAGAAATCTCAAGGCACAACCCGTTGTCTAAGATATGATGATGACGATCGAAACTTAGAGCACTGAGAAATAGTTGATTGCTTCCTGCATAATGAACTATAGTGTTAATTGTTGATGGTATTCAATCGCCTTGACAAGATAAAGTTAAATTTCACTGAAAAAGATGCAACGGCTTATCCGGAACAAACCCAACAGTTCAGTAAACAAATTTATCGGGCTTTTCTTTCTGAGATAACAAGGTTGGCAGACTCCGATATCCATTTCTATCGAGATAATGTCAAGTCATTCCAGAAAGCAGTGAACTGTGAAATTAAGAGCAATTCTGTCTGTCAGTTAAGACAAGCTGCGAGGATGATAAGGAGATGTAAGTTTTCCAGGTTTGGCTTCACAATGGAGTAGTTTTTTGTTTGCTTGTCCTCAGTTGTTGTTTTTGTTGTTTTCACGTGTGCTTGTATTTCTCCCTTTTTCCTTGTCATTGTCTTCGCTTTTGATCTCCGTGTTCTTGTTCTTTGTTTTGTTTTGTTTTTCTTAAACCATGGAGATTGGCTGGATCCATGAGGTCACTAGCAGGCTGCTTCCAGCCTCCGCCTTTTGGATAAATAGTGTAGAGAGTTGTAACCGAGCTCGTCCAGCCTCCCTGTGCTTCACATAATGACCACTCTCTCTGTCTCCTCCCTATCTCTTTCTCTCTCTCGCCCGAACCATCTCCCACACACATACATATCTCTATTTATGCAATTTTACAAAAAGGCACCAAGCACACTCGTAAATTTAATCCCGAAACGCACTGGTTGTCCCTGGTAATGCTGATATATATATATTGTTATTTTTATTTTTGTTTATGCTGGTCAATGACGTCTTTGTCGCTTCTCATCAAAGACCCTGTAGTTGTTTTTACCAAGAAAATTTCTTCACATGAAGCTAACTCTGTCCGTTGTAAAAAAAAAAACCTCTCTGAGCTATGTTAATGAAAAAGAGAAGAAAAAATGATGACGTCATCGACGACCGCCATTTCTTCTCCATGAATGGGTCCGAACCTCTCACCAAACGCGCAGAAGTGGTTCCATGGAGAATAAAAATGTAGGTAATTAGGATCTTCACAAGACTTTCACCTTCCCAGAAAACACTTGTGTCACAAGGAGAGCGTGCTGGAGACGAGGAAGACCAGAGTGAGTGAAGGAGAGGTGGCAGACTAGGCGAGGGCGAGGCGCACAAGTGGCAAATCTTAGCCATGGTGGGGTGCATGGCATGGGGTGTGATGTGGGCATTTACAAGGCCCTGACATAAGCACGAAGACGTGCAGCAATAAAGATTGAAACTTGAGGAGGACCAGAACGCATCCTGCTCTCCTCCTTCTCCCTTCAACCAATCGCTTGAGCTCTGGGCTGTGTCCTTTGCTGTTTTGTATTTCTCTGGCTGCTGCCTTCGGAAAGCTATCTTTCAAGACCCCGTGAAAATTAGGGCAGATATTTCAACTGAGATGCATTCAAAATGAGATTTCTTGTTTATCTTCAAGACAAGGAAACTAGCGCGCGAGTTATTTCGTGAAATCACCAACAAAAATGCTGCCAGACACTGGTACCACAGACAAGAACCAGGACTGGGCCGGCTGACCAGATTGGAATGGTATTTATTTTACCACCAGAAATATTATACATCACATGGAACAGTTTCTCTATCTCTCGCAAGAATTTTTCTTGAATAGTTAGAACTTAGAAAATGTTCAGCAACCCATAACATCAATATAGATCATTTGTTCTCTTTCTATTTCTGTCTGTGACCTCTGACATAGGATTATACTATTTTTAAAAATATGTTAATCACCGATTAACATTCCGCATTCCGTGTACCTGGCGAGCAGTGGTGGGTGCAAGTAAGGCAGTGTATGCTAGGAAACTTCTGAGTTTTGTAGTTTGAAAATTCTCTCATTTTTACAGACATTGCTTGATTTTGTTATGTCTGCTAATACACACGGATGTATTTTTCACGGTTGTTGACCTTGCTGCTTCGATGAAAAAATATAAACCCTCCCCAACCTGAAAATATACTGATTCAATACGTTAAATTTTAAATTTAGGTTTTTTATCTCCCTGTTTAACCCACAGTTATTTCCCTTTATTCCTATGGGTACATCAGTTCTCCTGCGCACACACACACACCTGTGTGAATATGTCTGTATCTACTTTTTCTCCTCACCATCACGAGAAACAGTAGCAGGTCTGTTGTCAGCAGCTTGCAGCTCAGCGTGTACAACCGACAGGTCAAGGTGCAAAGTCTGAATTTTTTTTTTTTCTCGATTGAACTTACGCATGGCAACGGGGGCGGGTCACCGGGTCCTGCTTATTCATGCCGTTGAACGTGTGAAGAGCTACCCGGAAATGCCCGCACGCTCTGCTGCTGCTGCTGAGCCAGACATTGATTTTCGACACTCATCACGGCGGGTCAACCCGACTGCGTGACAAGATAAATCCCTTTTGTCGCCCCCAGGCTCGGCTCGTGCTCGGCTCTGGCTCAGGGTGGAGCGCAGGCACATTTCTGACTCTTTTTGATGGAGTCTGCTCGCCCTGCGGTGTGCTAGCTTCTTCCTCCGGCGGTTCTTCGCCAGAGACGTGAGTACCAACGTCTGGGTGTCTACCCGGCATTCAATTCCATGAAATCAGCGAGGATGCAAAGATGTCTGTCTACCCGGGTATGTGTTCCTCCGCTCGGCGATTCATCCACCCGGGTCCTCTTGAAGGAGGGACGCGAGTCAGTTGTCGTGGTTCTGCAAGAACGACCGTTGGTGCACGTGACCACGAGACGACCAAGTAAACTCCATGCACACTGACTCCACCCAGGAGAGGATTTTTCTGATTCAAAAAGTTATGTAATGGATAGACAGGACGACGAGTTCTAAAGACATCTGTTTAAATGTTCGGCTGGTACTGGAACATAAAGACAAACCTCCATTAATACATCGCAGACGGAAGAAGCGTTGTCTCCTTTCTGATGGAGTGAAAGATGAGAAGGTGAGAGGTTGAAGTGCGAAGGTCTTGTGTCAGGACTGTAAGGCGTGCTGAGATTGAGATGTTCACATTCGGGTGAGTAATGTGTTTACATTCGTGTTCAATCGCATGTTTACATTTGGCTGACCTTATGCTAGTCTTGCAATCATGTTTTCAGAATCTTTCTTTCTTGTCCACAGGTCAGAGAAATTACTTATCGATTGCTATGTCAAGCATGAAAGAGATCATAAAAATGGCAGAAATCTGACGGACATATTTTAGAGTTTAAAATTAAAAATTTTATTGTTGAAAAAGTGGAACGAAAATTATACTGAAGGGTAGGGATGTATTTTATTCCCCTGCCTAGAGACCTGTACAAATGTCATGCTACTAACAATGGATTTTTTATCTAAACATTTCTAAACAACTGTAAACAAACTAGCATGGTGTGTAGCATGCAATACAGAAGTCGCGCCCTTAACCTTTGAGGAGTGGAGACAATTAACCCACTGGCACGACACACCGCGAGTAAACTCATCGAACTCCTGTAGAGATAGTTGATGGTCCTATGGTCCTTGCTATTTTCCTCGAGTCTACAGGAGTCTACAACATGCATGATGTGTGTTATTGTATGTAGGGTGTGTGTTCACGGATGTTATTGTAGGATGTGTCCATATGAGTAGATACGAGTGGAGATATGTCCAAGATAATGAGAACGGAGTACAGCTGGAGGAGGTATTCAACATTTAGTATGTGGCAGACATCCTTTCCAACGAAAGTTTGTATTAAGGACAGCAGCGATGATCAAACTGGACAAGATGTGTGGCATCACCGCATCAGGCCTGCTACCTAGTGTTTTAGTCTTAGTTCCACTTCTGCTTTACAGATGTGAGATGTGGACTTTGTTGATACAGAGAGGAGAATTAAAGGTCTTGGACACAAAATGCATGAGGAGGTCGTTCAGAATCTTCCACAACCGATGACTCTGTAGGAAGTATCCCAGTGAACCGCAGGAACCTCTTCTCGCAACAGAAGAGCGGCGCAAGCTTACATCTTTGGTTCGGTCACGTGACCCGATAGAACACTAACCATCGTACAAGGTGTTTTGTACACGGGTGGACACAAAGGTGGACAGAGGAAGATGTAGTTTGCAAACGTGACTGGTTGTGCCATACGAGACCTTGTCACCAAGACAGGACCACGTGACAACCCTCGTCAGTCGCTGAACCACTTTCCCCCTGACGACCAGTACTGGCGGACTGGTATAACTGTTTGTCCACCGGCATCGATCACGGGATGAATGACCTGCGACAGGATGTGGGATAGGGAGTCGGGGGATGGATTGTAGCCTTGCATCAATTTTATTAACTAAAAAAAAAAAATTAAGCTAGTTCCGTAGCCCATTAATTACAAGAAACTGAAAAGCCTAGAATATTGTATGTTTTCTATAATTTCTTGCAGAAATAATATCTTGTGCATGCATAAACTCAGAAACAAGTTAAGCACATATAGAATTGTTCTAATAACAACGAATATGCGATATTCGCATGTCCATACGTATCTGCCTCAAAAACACATACATAGGAAGGCTGACAGATCGGTAGGTAGTTAAACAAACAAAAATATGTCAAGACAGACATTGATTCTCCTGTCACGTTCTCTCACTCGGCATGAGAACCAGAGCGAGAACAGGCGACTATCATCATACAGGAAGCTGACAGAGAAACATGAGGAGTCTGGTAACAGGTGGAGCATCTATGCCCCATCATTTCAGTGTTTGGCTTCGTGTGCTCGAGCGTAAACAACACATGTATCTCTACATCCCTCGTTCACTTTACCTCACTTTCTGTTCACACCACCATCACTCCTCTCTTCCTCCCTCCCTCTCTCCCTCCCTCTCTCCCTCACTCTCTCCCTCCCTCTCTCCCTCCCTCGCTCCCTCTCTCTCTCCCTCTCCCTCTCTCCCTCCTTCTCTCTCTCCCTCTCATCGCTCGGTCTTGTTCGCTCCCCCTACTCCCCCTGCGTCAGGTTGGTCTCTATGACTGCGGAATCAGAAGGCTTATCGGTTGATAACAGGGTTACATCTGTCAGTGTGCACCGTGCTTCCTGTTCACACTTGCTGTGGTGGTGCAGTGTTGTGTGTGTGGCTGCCATGGCGGAAACCCGCGTGCACGCTCGCGTAAGCATGTATGCACGTGCGTCTGCGTGTGTGCGCGCGCGCATTAATGGAAGCTCTAAAGCATGTCTGTGGGGTTCTATGGCGATGTGTGGGTGTGCATTGATGGAAGCACTTAAACGTGTCTGCGTGGTTTGATTTAGAAGTGCATGAAAGCACGCAGGGCTGAGTGCGACATTTTTCTTGCTCTAATCTTCTAAAAAGATTTCCGAAAATCTGCACCAGGCTGTGAGGTCTTCATTCATTCAGTTCTTCCCGTAACTGGCACCGGAGGTAGGATAGATATGATCAACTGCTCCACGACCTGACGTCAGTCACCCACCCTTTATTCTCTGCAAGGTCTTTAAATCTTTAAAAAGCTTCGAACGGACAGCCTGGCTCGCAGAAGTGTGGCAGACAGGCTGACTTACAGACTGACACAAAGGCTGAATCGTTCTGGATAGCATTTGTCTCTCTTTAATATTCTTAGTAACGATCACGATGGTTTCTTCCAAACATTTTCTCAGCCCACTGCTATTAGCACCACTCTGCAGGTCGTGATGCCTTCTTCCGTCCATTTTCTCTAAAATCAACCACTAATACCCTCCCCTTGTGCAGTACCCACACAGAGGGCAAAGGGCGCCGTGTCAAAGGCCACGAACATCGCTCTTTACTTTTCTTCAATCATTTTATCGATCTCTTTAGCTTGCCGGCGGAGTCATGGAGACTGAAGAGTGCTCACGTCGATTTGGTCTTTAGGGATCTCTTAGAGAGATCGAATTGATGAAAAAGTCAGGGACGGTCAAGAAGAGACAGACACGCAGAAGCTGGGATCCGTTTAACAAGACAATGAAACGCGAGGAATAATTGAACAGCAAATTACAGACCAGAAAGAAAACAGAAACAAAAGATGCTCTTTAAATGAGGAAGATAGGAGAGAAAGATGCACTGAAAACAAGATGGCAGGAGTGACAAAAATACAGTGTGAAAGTATAAATTCATGTTTGTGGCTGATTTTACTTCTGCTCCTGAAGCAGAGCTTGATACATTTGGGGGAAAATATGTTATTTTAAAAAGAAGCGAGGCATGATGCTTTCTAAACTCTTCACACACTGCAGTGATTTATTAGCAGACGAAAGGGTTGAATATCATGTTGTGGGAATCTTTCTACATCATAAACTTAGTTCACTACTTATGTTATGCTCGAATCAAAGTTTGGAGCTGGGGTCCTCCTAGTTAATAATGAAACTGGAATCGTTGATGATCAGCAGATATTCCTGAAAGCTCAGGCCGTGAAGGATCGTTTAATTAAGTTTTCCTTTACCCAGCTTTATTTGGATAAAGGACAGTTTTGCCGGGTGTTTGTTTGTTTGTTTGTTTGTTTGTTTGTTTGTTTGTTTGTTTGTTTGTTTGTTTGTTTGTGTGTAGGAGGTAACTTTTAGTACCAAGCTGGACATTTCTGACTTCCTCAGACCCGATCTGCTAGGATCAATACTGCTTCTAACAAACATTCCCCCTATCGACGTATCAATAAACATCAATCGCTATATATATATTAAAGTTACAGAAGCTAACAGCAAGTAATATCGTACAGTGGACTCATACAGTGAGTTGGTGGTCATCCAACCCTCGTTATCACGAAACCCACTCGTGCCGATGTCCTTCTATCCTCTCAGGTCACGAGACCGCCCGAAGCCTTAGAGCTTGCGTCAGAGCGTTTCTAGGAGACTAGCGCTACTTAGACTGAGCACAGCTTTCACGATGGCCATTCTTCACGAGCTCAAGGCTCACCCTGGATTGATCGGGTGACGTCAACGACACGGGTACACATCAGGTCTGACTTTACTCTGGGAATCGCTCTCGCCATCCGCGCTCGTTCGCGATCGTTTCCCGTACTTCCATCTAGCTCTTTCCAAAATGGCTGAGTTGTTTCCGTTAGACATTAAAATGGACCGTTATTTATCCTAGAATCAGAGTAGATTAAAAATGACTACACATTCAAAGAACAGTTTGTTGTATAAGACATTTATTACTATCATTTGTTTAAAGCAAAATATTACCCAAAAGCTGAGTCAAATATTGAAAAAAATTGTTGAATGAAGAAACTATTGTTTTACTTACTTATTTCACAATAAAATGCAGTCTAAGAGAATATGAAATCTTTTTATGTACTTCTCTGTATTTTCCTCATTTTGTATATCACTGTTCTCTGTTGTTCCATGTTACCAGAGCGATAAGTCAGCTTAGTTACAACTGTTTACAGTGACATCCTCCGTCTCAAGGGAAAGGGGGAATATCTTACAGCAGACGATAGCTTTTGGCGCAGTGCTTAATTCTTATAAATACCAATGTAGAGCTCGTAACTGCCTGCAGACGACTTTTTCTCCTAACTTCTGATAGAATGTGATTCCTGTTCAACTATTAACACCAAGAGCAGACTATGCGAGCTCTCGTACTGACGGAGATACAAAAGATCAAGATTTACGGTCTTTTGCGTTTTTGGTTTATTGCCCCTAAGCCGTGAAAGGTGGCGGTCGACATCTTTTGCCAAAAAAAGAACGATAAAAATCAGTATTTAAACTAAGCAACAGAATTATTGCAGGTACACTGCTCACATTTAGAATTTGAAGGTGATTCCGAATATTGGTTCTTGACGGGGTCACCAAGACCTCACAGCCTTCTTCGCGAAAAGCTAAGAACACCATTAGAAGTCCAGTGAGAGATTTTTGTCATCTAATGGCCATTGTTAATATGCTGAACTGCATTGGTACTGTGTGGTTTTCTGTCCATAGTCTCAGCCCCTACAACTTTGAACTTTAACCTCGGGTGCCATTCATTTCTGTGTTCATAGTGACACAGATTCTAGAATCAACCACACATCTCCACCGCAGTTTTCCCGAAGCAAGTGGTGATGAACCAGAATCCGGTTTGCATTCACTGGAATCGATGCATTTCTTATTTCGAGGAATCGAATCCGGATTCAGCGGCACGAAAGAGATTTTCTCTTTATTTTCTCTGAAAATGGGGAGGATGCAATTTTAGAAGCTGCAAAATTCTCCCTGGTTCTGTATCCTCAAGTGATTTAAAAACAAAATTGCTGTCATTGCGGCATATGTCGGAATTCTTTTTGAGTTTTATTACCGAGACTCAAAATGCTGCTTTTAACAACAACAACAACAACAACAACAACAACAACAACAACAACAACAACAACAACAACAACAATAAAAAAAATCGTCTCTGTGAGCCTAATAAACATTAAAGCCGGATAAACATGGTGCCATCTGGAATATGAAAAGGTCCTGGTTGCGGGTATCGTCAAATCTCTCGGTAGCTCAGCTGCCGACGTGGACGGGTAGCCTAAGCACTCCCATATCGTCCCCGACCTCATTTGGGTCGCTGTGGGTCGAGAAGGCACGTTTCCATTCCCTGATTATTGAGTGGCGTAGAGTGGTTGTCTGAACATTGGTCCGACCCAAGAGCTGGCCCCTTGCAATCGATACACATTCGCAGAGTTTGCTGTCACGGGGTGGGATGGGGTGGGAGAGACGGAGAGAGAGAGGGCAGGTCACACGCGCTGTCCTCCAGTCCTAACGGTCACACCACAGAAGCTGTCGGCGTCTACGTTGACCCTGCCCTCCAGCATGTGGTTTTCGCTAAAAACGACAATAAAAGGATAACATACCCGTATTGCGCACCCGTGTAACGCGTCATGAATCTCACCTGCACAGTGTGTCAGGTACTAGCAGGTCCATTAACCCCCAGTCACACAGACAGGCGGTGTTGTAGTGTGACCTGGGTCACTGACCGGCCTCATGGTCTGCTGCACCATCGAATGGAAATGACACAGTCGAATGGACACAAGCCCATGACATCGATCTTAATCGGCCATGAAAGTTCTGTGTGTGTGTGTGTCTTGGGGGAGGAGGGGAGATTCAGTGGTATTGAAAAAACTAGGAAACAAGAGAACGATGCTGTGCTATAAATAGACCCTTGCTTTACTCTTTCTACCTGCTGTCAGGTGCTATTCCCGGATGGTGAAGTAAGCTGTAGCTATTCCTTTTTATTTTTCGTCCTCGTCATTATCATCTGTTTACTTCATCGACGGTCGTAGTTACTGTTCTCAGTGCTCAAAAATATTCTCTCCACCATTTTCAGCTCCGTTGCAGCCTTAGGGATAAGACATGAGCGGCTGGCAGACTGTCTAAGGAACAAGAACAAAGCACCAGAGACACAGACAGGGACAGACAAGGACAGACACTAAGAGACACAAAAACTCAGGGACACCTCCAGACTGGGACAGACACTCAGATGATGAAGACCGGAAGTTTATTTCAGCTGAACCATCTATCGTCTTCCAGCTCCATGCGCCCTCGGCAAGTCGTCTCCAACTCCTCCACGTCTGCAGGTGCACCTTCCTTGCTTCCAGCGACTCCTGACAGCAACACGTGACAACACTTGCTGGTCTGCGGGCAAAGGTTGTGGCCCCCGGGTCGCCGGGTGGCAGAGACTTGTGTCGGTTATATTTGAAGACTGGAGTAAACGACTTTGTGTCTGCTGCCAGACACTGTACGTCCATTGCTCCCCTTAAATGAAACACATTCTTCAACCCTCCAGTCGGTTTTTTCCCCGGCTGATCGAGGGACTGTGACACAGAGGACGAGCTTCTTTAGTGGCATTAGAGAAAGTCTGTATACTGTCCATGCCTGACTTGCCTTTTATTCTTCCTTTATTCCTCTGTATTTGAGTTATTTTGAAATTTTATCTCCTTTGTCTCGGATCCATTCCTTCTTCACCGACTCCCCTCTCATGAAATTCTTCTTCTAATTATGTCTTATTTCTTTTTGTATCTCTTGCTTGTCCAGGTTCCTCTTGTCTCCCTGTAAGGATTTGGCACTGCTAACCCGTTTACAATCGATTGTGAGGAAGCAGAGCTGAACATCAAGTATAGAAATGTGTTTAACTTGAGATTAACATCACGGATACTACCACTACCCGGTTTACAGCCTACATGTAGTATATAGATATTTAAATTTACAGCATATGTGTAATGTATACATGTGTAAAGATCTCTTGCACCCACTAGAACCGTGACGGTAAATGTATAAAAACTGTTGGATATATTTGTAGTACTCGATACTTTTTCTATTACATCAACATCCGCCAGGAAAAACAAGATCAAAGTAAAACGAATTTTATTTTAAAAAACCAGAAATAAATATATTCTGTCGTTACAAACAAAATCAGCACCTGCCAACGACGACTGTAAAAATTGACGAGAAATAAAATACAGAACACATAAAATAACAGAAAGAAAAACGTGGCTTGTGGAGAAAGTGTTTTTTAATTCTCTTGCTGAGAGAATGTATGTCTTTGCCTTCTTTTGTGTATAAAAAAGTGTAGTCCATGTATTTCGATTTTCTAATTTTTAAGACGTAAAGAACGTGTTTTCAAATGTTTCAAAGGTAACTTTTTTATCAACGTTTTGGGAAACAAAATTCACTACTTTGCATGGTATGAGCTAATGAGTTCTTGTACTCCTCAGTCCCCACACTCAGCCGCCATAGTGTCTGTAACCATGTAAGACATTAAACAATACATACTGGACAGAACGAAGCACTGCCATTGAAGTCAGAATCATTTATTCATCGTATTTTCTCCCATCACTCCTGCTGAAAATTAAAAAAAAAAAAAAAAAAAAAAAGAAGAAAAGAAAAGGATGGAGGCTGCCCGTCCCGCTGGTAAATGGCAAATTAACTTTGCTGACGCACAGACGCGGCTACGTTTGATCTTGTGGATGGCAAGGTGCCCCGCGCTCAGCACGAGGCGCAGTGGTTCACTGGCTCTAGAGGCTGTGACGTCTCCGCCAGGGGCTGAACGTGCAGCATGCGTACAACCCTCGTTTTTACGTTTTTTTTCCTTGAAATTTGCTTTGAAAGCAAGGGAAAGACCTAAAAGTAGATATTGATTCCACTAGATGTTTCAGACTAGTTTTTTCCCTCCAAAGGCAGTCGGAGAAGTGTGTTTGCATGCTGGAGCTATTAATGGAAGGTGTGTTGGTAAGTAGGTAGGTTTACCTGTTCGCAGGGATGGCGGTCTGGGGTTTTCTTTGAATTCTCCGGTTTCCTTCCCCGTCCTCCTTCTCCACTTAGAGTGCAAAAATCTTCTTTAGCTGGAAGTACAAACCAAGCAAGTGCGGGATGGAAAGAGCCTGGAGGGATGAGTTCCGATGCGTTATCAGAACTGTAATCGCTCTTGAATTAAAGTATTAGTCAGCGTGTCTGAGAATCTGTTCAGCATCCTGTTTATCCAGATTTTAAGGGGAAAAGGGGTGCACAGTTACCTTAGAATTTTTATGTTCTTTGTTGTTGTTTTTTACTAGAGACACTCTCAACAACCAAGTCTTTGAGCTGGGGGAAGAGACACGTGTCTTTATTTACATCAACTTTATTTTAGTTTAGAGGGACCCTAGTGTCTGAATGTACTACTTGGATTGATGTTAGACAGTTTACAAGAGAGAACAACTTTCCAAGCTTATATCAAACGTTGTTATTGATGGTCTGCCATTTGTCTAATGCACCTCAAACAACTTTGCAGCCACGAAATACGGGTACTTAACCAAATGGCATTTTATTTAGTGTTTCTCGCCGGAAATGCCAGTGACTTGCAATACGACAGAGATTTTGAAAACAGATTTATTTGCATCCCAGTTCACTGGTAAATCAAGACTTCTATCAACTTAGTATTCTGACCATCATGCCAACCAATAACTTAAAAGATAACAAGTGATCACGAAACCGTTTATACAGAAAACCAGTAGAGAATTATCGAGGTGTCGTTGTCTGTATGAAACTAGGCACAGCAGAAATATTACATCCCTTTCAGTTATTAATTATAGAGTTAAAAAAGTTTGGAGTTGAATTAATTTTCACTTTCCGTTTTTGTCTTCAAAAAGACATTCTCTAATATCCTGTCTTCAAATTTTTCATTTAACCACGAAAAACATTTTACAACAATATTTTGAAATATTTTATTATATGTTTTGTTGTCCTTTCATGAACAATCTGGAATATCTTATTCATATTTTACATCTGTTTCATTACAAGAACATTTAGGATTCTTATTATATCATCTCTCTGCTCCCACAGGAACATTCTGGAATATCTGAACGAACAGGAAGCAAAGGAAGAATGAGTCTTCGGAAGGGAGATAAATCAAAGCAAAGGGACAGTTACTGTGCTGAGCAAAATGGTAAGTTTACATTCTGCTTGAACTTTAACTCATCGTCCAAAAATGGTTAGATGTCCGTCCATCTGTCTATCTCTCGGTCACAATATGAACAATACAATTTTTTAATCATCGCCTTCTTGTCCTCACGTGCTCTGCTAACCTTAAAAGCATTTCTCAGGTGAAGAGGACAAAGACAAGAAGAAATTCATTGTCCATTCCACCTGATCCCTCCATTAGCTGCGAGATTGTCAGTGCAAAAGAACACCAAAGACCACCATCGAGGTCTTCGTCGCCCATCCTTACATCAAAGACACTAGGGGGCGCTACATGCGAAGCAGTGGGTAAACTACTCATATTTTATGAGCATTTGAGCTAACTGCCTTGTGTCTGCCCTTCACGGCGAGGGGTTGTGCAGTGGGCCACACGCTGCTTCCTTCTCAGTGCAAACAAAGTGTAATACTCTCACGAAACGGCTTTTGCCATTGGTCAGGGGGACACAACTGGAAATGTGGGAGATAAGGGTAATTGGATTCCTGAACCGCTGCATGAATGATCTGACTGCAGCAACCTTTGATGCTGTGACGGTCTGAGTTATTGTGTTCACTCAACAGTAGAACCTTCTCCAGGTCGCTTGTACCTTGTAAATCACACTTCCGGTGACTTTTGGGGCCAAACCTATGCGGGTCCTGTAGATTAATTTTTCTATGGCTTGTGTATTTAGCTCTGTAGCAGCCCCTGCCCCTCCAAAATTCTCCTTCTCCCGACCGTCTTCCATCCCATTGTCTTCTTCCCTCACTCCCTACTGCGTCCATTCCGTGTTAAGTGCATACCGTGGCTACAACTGAAAGAGAGAGAGAAAAGATTGAAAGGGCCTGGGGAAAAATACGATAATGTGTTCAAAGTGCATTCAGTCCTAGATATTTATTATCCCTGGAAACACGTGATTCGAACTTCTCAACCGTTGGTAATTGCAAGTTGTATTTCATCCTTCGTGGTTTTGTACAGACAGAAATCCTCTCACGGCCATAGTTCACGAGTTCCGTTGTCGAATCCCTGAAAATATGGTAGTTTACAATGACGGCGACAAGTGACGTCCCTTGGGTTGCATTCTCTCCCTCATTGCCTCCCGGGAGCCTGGCCAACCGCCGCACAAACAATCCACGTGGTCGGCATCCGCGTAAAAACTCGGTCCTTGCCTCTCGCGATCGATGGGGCTCCTGATATAGCCTGGTAACACAATTGTGTCCGGCATGCAGCTTGATATTGTCTGAATTACACGCCTTTGAACAATCCTCTTTACGTGACACGCTCACGTCACCACGTAGTTGCACGACCTACGTTCACCAGTGCGGAGGAGGCAGACTGAGAGAAGGAAACCAACTCCATGCTTGCATCCATCATGACGACGGTATTGCCCATGCAGTGTGCACCGGTGCAGCTGGAGAAATCCTAGGATAAGAGGTGGTTAAGGCCGTTGCTGTAAAGGTAAAGCTAATAAGGGATCTCAAAATGGCGGCTTGCTAGGCAACGTGTGCGACTTTTGTTTCGACTTGATGTGTCGATGTTGTTACAGTATTTTCTGTCGGTATCCTGGATTTGCTGACTTAGGAGAACAAGTTGTGCTGAAATAATCAATTGAGGCAAAGTACATCATACTCTCTAGCCTGTAGATGGACAGACTTATTATGTCTACCTTGCAATAATTTCGAAGGTTTTAGTTGGCTTCTAACCATCCTGCTAGCCTCGTGATGTTTCCTCTTTCCTCGGGTTTTACTTTTTATAAAAAGAAATGCACAAAAAGTAGCTGCTCTTTCTCCTTTTTCTGTAATAATCTTTTGTTAGTAACACTCTTAAAGTGTATTGAGGACTTACTGTTTTTGAAAAGCGTTTTAATTTCAGGGTCCTTCCGGTTAGGGGTCGTAGAGCTCAGCTGCATGTGGTTCACCATATCTGATAAACTGAAGAGAAAATATTAACCTTTCGCATCCTTTTAATTTTGATAATAAATAAGAAACGAGGGTAGTCAGATGAAGTCTACTTTTAGACTGGATCGCACGAACCTCAAGGTTTTTGTGCAATGTGGTAAATCTTTTGAAATTGTCGTTAACTCGACATCTCAGTTTTCGTTCAATTTTTCTGTTCTACATGCGATGTATATGCACACATCCATCAATCCATCATACATCGATGAATATGTAGGTTTATGAATAAAAAAAAAAAGGATGTCTGTCGCAACAGCAGGCAGCTAGGTTCATTCGTCCGTTTCCTACCGTCAGCAGCAGGTCTGATGGACGGCCAGGCGGCAAGTTCTGATAGACGAGCTGGCAGCCCGGGAACTCATCTAATCAGACCGTGAAACATAGTTTATTAGATGCCAGAGCCATCTAGAAGCTCATTCTCACCTGATCCGGAAACTGATCTTGACGGTGTGCAGAGACTGCCGCCATGCGCAGTGCGACTTCCTGTGGCGCTGTCACTTCGGATTTTAGTCAACGCTCCTTTTCATGTTTCCATGCACTCGGGCTACTGTCTTTCTCGAAGTTTGATACGGTTTTACAAGTCTCATATGTTTTCATGCATTCCTGCCTTTCTGCTCTTTTGATGAGGATTGGCTGGGTTTACAGGTGTCCACCGACTCTGACTACTGTTTCTTGAATTCCACGCTTATTTACACGTGTCTCAGGTTTCCGTGCACTCCAGTCTCTTTCGCACCCTCGAGAGGGTTGACTAGTTTTACAATTTTCTAAGCACTCGAATTCTGATGCATGTTTACTGGTATGACACGGTTGATTACAATCAGGCCGATGCCTCTTGATGTTTGACCCGCTTTTAGCGGTTTCCATGCACTCCAGCTGCTGATGCCATCGTTAGACTCTCGAGGACACAAAGGTGAGGAACTAGGTAAGGGCAGGGGGAAGGTATGAACAGGGGATGGAGGAATAGCTCAACACTAATCAAGCTGCCGAGGGGGAAAACGATGGCAATGGCTCGTAAAAGTAAAGCGAGGCCCACAAAGGGTGCAATTAATGCGATTCGATTTTCACTCAGGAAATGAATCCATGATAGGATGATAGTAGTACATTAAAAAAAAAAATCCAGAACGTGGATATAGTCAAACTGGTAATTGCTAAGAGAGGAGCTGAATACGAACACAATGATTCATTCACACCTATAACTCGTGACATTAGCTCGAAGTAATTAATTGTCAGTAGCCCGTTAAATACGACCAGCAGACAAAACCACCAGATGCTACAGTCGGTCGCTTCATTTTAAACATCAACTTTAGACAAGATCACAAACATGACTACATGCCTCGTATCAGTTTATTTTAAAAAGCAAGTATGGACAGAACGACCAGCTACACCTATTATCATGGTTCACTGATCGACTTACTTCCTAATATGACAAATTTTTACTGAAATGTCAAGGGTCACTCGGAGGGGCTTACAGAACGATGGAGTTTATCACAAAGGAGTACATCTTGCAAGGACTGCAACATGCCGATGACCAGACTCCACGTGAGCTGGTTCGTGCCTGGCCTTATCAAGGGAATCTGCCATTTTGTTCCAGATCGCTTGTCGAGCAGCATCTCCCTCACCGCGAGAAAATGTATATAAAATGGTGTGCAGTGCAAGAAGCCCGGCAATATGGCTTGCAGGTGCGTGATAACAAGCACATGATTGCTATATTTCACGGGAGGGAGGATAGTCGGCTCTGGCTCGTGTGTATCGCACACGCAGCCTGCAGGTCAGCATCGCCATCTCTCCAAGACGGAATGTACAGTCGATAGCTTGTCAACCGCTGGCAACGGAAGCTGTCGAAAATGATAAATGGAAATCACAACCCCTAAAAAAGTAAATTTTCACAACATGAAGATTACCCAGGTTTGGAGATAAACCCACGTGTTGTCTAGAACAGTGGTGTGAAACGTCTACAGAAGACAGCTATAAACAAGACTAATTAATTTCCCTTCTCAGGTTTCTTTATTTTTTGATTGGTGCCATGATCCGTCGCCATTTTTTTCTGGCCTTTTCTCATGGCACTAAAAGCAAAGTTCTTGGCCAGTGTATTTCCAGTGTAGACAAAAATGTTACTAAAATACATCCTGACCATACTTTCTTCTCGGAACTAGGTCCGATTACCGTTAGCACGATAAAATTAATCGCGACTAAGGTTTGGAAGCAGCCGGAAAGAGATTGTGTGTGGAGTCATCCAATACATCCACAAGTCACACACTTACTCCTGGAGTTATCTCCCTTGACGGCAATTCTCTCGTCTTGTACTGGATGATCCCCCTTGCCGTCAGCGCTGCTGAGGAAAGTGATCCTCCTCTACTACTACCGTCTGATGGAGACAAAACGTTTCTACTTCTAGTAATCCACAGTAGCTGGCGCTGGTTAGACAGACACTTTAGGAGGAAGGGACAACACTCTAACTTCCTGTGGTCATCCTCAGCCTCTTTTGTCCATATTCACCCTCCAATCTCCTTTGATGCCTTACCTTATGTTTAGTACTAATTATTCTCATAGTGCTTAATTACTTCATTCTCTTAGTTTTTTCCCCCCGTAAAGGGCGAGGGCTAAATGGAAATAAAAAGCATTTTCTTGCTTATTTTACCTCTTGTTAATAAAGAATTGTCATTGTCCACTGACAGGGAGAAGCCGCTCTCGACTGTCGCATTTACTCCCCCCCCCCTCCCTTAGATAATTTCGAAAAACACTTAATGAATATCCAGGTTGGACACTGTATAAAATGTAACTTCTAATTTGCTGATTATTAAGTTTATTAAACAATACCAAAACTTTAAAAAATTATATTAAAACCCTCTAATTTTTCCTTTTCAAAACTTGAAAGTAAAAATACAAATTATTGCAACTAATAACTTATCTAGGGCAAAGATTTACTCTCATTCTGGTATATTTCACTGTCAGTATCGACACAACATCTTCAGCTGGCTGATCCGTTGAGAGCCTCAATGTTCACACAATATCCTGGGCTCCATGAACACTCTGTTCAGTCATTAGTCCCTCCTTCACTCGCGCTCACCACTATGTACACATGTACCTGCGGTCAGAACGATGACCCTGGTCTGTCACACACTCCTACTCATGGCCTTAACTCCAGGTAACTGATCATTGTTTTCCCGTGTTGCTAAGGTCTTGATGTAGTCAGGTCACTCGCCTGATTTTTATTCTCTGAGACTCGGACCTTTTAAGTTCTTGTTATGTCTTGGAGTTACCTTCCATTTTGTATTTTAGTCCTTGAAGTCCCTGTTAACGGAGCAGGTCAGTAATCTAAACTAAGGTCATTGCGTTTATTCTTCCAATGAAAAAATAATAAGTACACGTGCATCCCTTTTATCCTATTTGCCTTTTTCATTTCTCCGTTTTTATCTTTTTAACAACCGATCTATCACAGCATATAGCTTGGGATCTGATAAGCTAAATTGTTGTTGTTGTTGTTGTTGTTGTTGTTGTTGTTGCTGCTGCTGCTGCTGTTGGGATGGCCACAGAAAAATTGCTGGCTTTGTCGGTCTGTCGATACACTACGTCAATAACAGCGCCACCTGCCCCGAACTAGTTGCCGAGGGAAAATGACTTAAGCTTTATTAACGAAGTCACATCACCCATAATGGAGTTTGGCCCCTTTTTTCCAGCTTCAGTCGGTTACATATTCTCTGCAGACATGCACCAGGAAGTCCTGGAGGACCGACACGCCGCCTGGCGATCAAAAGACCGATTGGCAAGCACGAGAAGCCGGCATCCGGTAAGGGAGACAAACAGCCTGACCAGCGCCACCGTCGTGTTACAAGACCTTTTCCCTCGCCCCTCCCCAACCCTTTCCTACATCACATGCCCCTCACTCCAGTGAAATTAGAATTAGAAGGGCTTCAGGCAAGAAGTCCGCAGCAGCGCAAATATGCGAGGAAGTCTAGACGCATTCTTGTACTGCTCCTATCTATCGTGCAGACAGGTCTTAAAAAGTTTGGCTTTTAGGTTATTGGCGCTGCAGGGCATCGAGCAGCCTCCTGTCCTGCCCACCATCGGGTCTGTTGGTCTTGCTGATAATCCGGAGGTCGGCATAGCAGCTGCACGGGTGGCTTCAGGAGGATGGCAGCTGGGTTAGGCATTGCAAGCGCTTGGTGATCCAGACTTCCGACCAGATGGCGCTCAGCAGGGGGAGTAACTACAGAAACAATTCTTCCCGGGAGGTCCACAAGCATCACTTGTCATGCTGATGATGTGTGGGGTGGGGTGGAAGGAAAGGGTAATGGCGGCGTGTTGAGTCGTAGTGATTATTTCATGACCTATTATTTCCTTCAGTTCTTGTTTAGAAGTATCCCGTTCATTCACCTGCCATCAGTAACCTCTCTTTTCAAAGAACACTGCCTGTCCTCTCTAATGCAAAGGATCGAAACTAGAACACACACAGAGAGAAGGAAGGGCTGAGAGAGAGAAAGCAGAACAGCAGAACAGATAATGACTCAGATACAGCATTGAAGAGAAAACCTTTTATCTTCTTAACGTGGGAAAAAAACCAATGATTTCCATAGCTACATGGACATTTTAAATCTTCGATTAGAGCGGATATTTCATTCTTACAGCACTAAATCCATTTATTGCCGCAATGCTTTACAAATTTGTAAAAGGAGTGCATTGATGTCAGAAATAGAAATCCGAGTGCACGGAGGCAGCGTGTACTTAGCGATGGAGGCCATGACGCAGGACACGATGAAGTCCTCTCTCAGGACAGGAAACACCAACAGACGATTGAATGAGTTCTTGGGTTAGACCTTGGGTTACTTGTAAGTCGGATTGTTGTTGCTGCTTTCGTCATCTTCTTTCGGTCATCTGTTTTGTGTAAACGTGGGGCACAATGCTGATGATTTCAGCGCAATATAATTATTTCTTTGTTAGCGTCTTTGGGAAACAAAAATAAACACCAACGTGTAGCAGTGTTCTCGATTGCAAAAACTAATGTGTTCAGTGATTAGCAATATCCATCTGGAATAATAATGAAAAATAACAGAGTAATAAAATGTCCGCAATATTGCCTAAATAGAGGACATGTTAATGACTACGACATATTAGTTTCAAATAAAGAAAAACTCAAAAGATCTTTTAAAAAATCTGTATGCAATAAAAAAATTGTCGTGCGTTCGTCCGTCAGAGAAGCAGAGGTCTTGCTTCAGTGTTGCACCTGTAGGACTAAAAGCTGGCATCAGACGGAGGAAGAGGTATAATAGTGGAATCTCTGTGGCCACACTACACCAAGTTGATTTTTTTGGAGGTGGACAATACCTGCCAGCTCGCCAGAGTCCAGGTCTCGTCAAGAGCTCAGAGATATGGCGATAAATTTCGTCCTCACAGGCCGGCCGGCTGGCAGCCACTTCAACGCACATTTCCTCCTCATCAACAGAGTCAACACTTCAAACTTGCCTTACACGTCTCCCTACTCCAGCAGAATAAAAAACTCTGTGAGTATGAGATGGGCAGAATAAACAGACTGCAAACGTGCGAGGAATGTTCTAAGGACGCCAGGAATGGGGTGTGCTGCAATTGTGTTTGGGTGGGTGGTAGTGGATGGGGAGGTCGCTGAAGAGCGGACAATCGGTCTGTTCTGTTGAAATTGCAATGCAAAAGACCCAGCGAGCGGGTGCTGCTAGAGACTTCTGAATGAGCCTCGAGAAGATCTGCTTTTGTTTTTTTTTTTGTTTTTTGGTTTGTTTGTTTGTTTTTGTTTCCTCAAACACGGCGATCACTGACCAGTGCAAGAAGATGTCTGCAAAACCCAAGGAAATGTCCCTTGATCTTACCTTCTTGCCTTTCTTTTGCACTTTGAGTATGATTGTTTTTTTTCGAGAGTAACTAGTTCATTATTTGGCTAACTGTCGTCTACCAACACCTCTTATTGTCTCCGCATTGTGCCTAAGAAACTGAAAAAACAAATCCATCGAGGACGCATGCGCTGACCCGGTGACATCTGAATCCCTGGACGCAATCAACGGTTTGCGGTCGCCCTGGAGCTGCAGGAAATCTTTTCCGACTGATGGAGTTGACTGCGTTGCTAAGAGCGATGTAAACTGCAAAGCCCACAACTATACTTAAAACACAACGCCCGTGGTGTCTCTCTTTTCTCTGTAATACGATTTCTCCTCAATTTTTTCCAAAGACGACCCGCCTGGGATAGATGGAGTGGTTGTGGTGGGTGAGGAGATGGAACCAGAATCTGAGGGATGAGCATCCAAGTCTTGGGTAGAGTAAAAGATTAAGATAGACAATTCTGTCGCTCTGTTTACTTCTGCAAACAGTCGGCTTAACAAGGTTTCACTCACAACAATGGTGACCCTAATAGCCCTTTGATGAAATTCTCCTGTCTTCTAAAACCTTCTAGTATTTTTCCCTTGTGTTGTTGACTCGTTCTCAAAAAGCAGTCACTGCACGTTAAGATTCACCATTTCAAAGCTCTTTGTTAGCAAGCACTGAATCCTACTCACTCCCGTGTTCATCGGAGAGGATCATCGAAATCTCCAGACAAGCTTTTGTGATGAAGCAGCAGCTTCTGGCGAAAATTTTGCTGAGCATAAATGTTATGTAACCATCCGTAAACTGTGTTTCTGAGGTCCAGAAGGAAGGGATGTGGCTAGTATTATGTTTGTGTTGGAAGAGAAAAACCATCGTCAGTATTGATGGCGCCTTCATGTGCGCCTCGCTGTTGGTAATGGTTTTGCCTATAATTCCTGTGTTGCCAACAGGCGCTGCCGCCTCTTCAAAGACATCCAGGTCAAGAAGGCAACAGGCGCGTCCGTGGTTTCCTGCGACCACGAATAGTCGGGCTAGGAGGAAGGGGGGCGTAAGCTAAATCCAATCTGCAGCAGCATCTCTAGTGGAGCCTGGAAAGAGCCTCCTCCAGTTTGGCTTCAAAATCGATTTCCATCTTTCTTCATATTCTGGTCGTTGCTTCTCCCTTCCATCTCTCACAACACACCCTCCCCCTGTCCACCTCAGCTTTGAGCCTGTCTTGTGTTCAGGGTTAAAAAAATGTCTTCCCTGGGCATCTGTGGAATGATATATATATATGTACACAGAATATATAGAATGAAATATATATATATATCTTCACTTGGAATCTGTGGAATGAAGTAGTACGTCTTCAAGAAGACACAATATAATCCAGCTTTCTAAAGCTAGCTAAGAAATTTCAATCATTTTTATTTTACGCCCTCAGGTATAATGCTAGTTCGGTGTGTTACATATTGTACTATATTTCATGTTGTGGGTAGTATTTTCACAGTCTTGCGTTTGTTGATACCCTGACTTTTATTATATTAACATTAATTTATGTAGGTTCTGTATATAGGGTTTATGTCATTTAAACGTGGAAGTTCGAGGCTGGTCAGGGTTTTGGTCAAAAAACTCCATTGTCCATCCCGATCACGTGTACCTTATTTTTTAAGGTAGGTGCGAGATACAGAAGAGGGAAAGGAATGAGTTTGTCTAGACACTTGAGCCTCTTAGTCTGCACTGTCCATATTGCCAGCAAGCTTTGGGACACTTACCCTGACTTCACATTGCTTTCTGTTTTGATTTAGTGGCAGTGCATGATAGAAACTGTCATTCTAGTAAGAGCAACATGAATCACAATCGATATTATAAATTATTTTGTGCTATTAAAGTCTTTTGGGATGGTTGGTTAGTTTAAATAACATTCTTTGCTACCTTACACACGTATCTGAGTAAATTTTATGTAAATTCAGTTCAATACATACTTCTTAAATAATAACCAGTCTTGAGTAATTTAAGTCCACCCTTTGAACTTTCAGAGAGTTGCCCCTCTCTGTACCACAGTGTTTTGCTCAATTCATGTAGCAGCAAGTTTTTATGGCATCAACCCACTCTTCTCTTGTACTCCAATGACCTTTAATACTAATGGCTGTGTATAGTAAATGGACCAAGTGCATAGAGGCCAGCATCAATCCAGACATCCACCTTTGTGGTGATGACCTCATTGTACATCACTGTTTGTGGTGATGACCCTATTGTACAGCACAGGTTCTCAGTCTGAAATGTTTAAAAGCAAGGTAGACAAAAAAGGGAAACTGTTTACCTAGTTTGTGAAAGTGGACATCGCATTCGTAAAGTATTCTTCTAGATAACAAGGAATTGTTTGGGCTGTAGTCTCTTCATAGTTGTAAGATTTCGTCAAAGTCTTTTGCCAGAGTATTTCTAAACACTGTTACTCTCTTTCTAAACCTTTTACAACTTCTAGCTGATGTCACTATAGCAGGGACTGGATGTTCCAATAATATTTGGATGTCCCAGAATTGTAGTTACCATAAATTTGTAGCAGCTGTTGAAGATTTGTTGAAGAAAGGCAGTCTATGTGTCTAGAGATCATAAAATTGCAAAACTCGTGTCGTTTACTAAAATACAAAGTTATAAATATATAAAAACTGATTTTAAACACAATGTTACCCTGGAAAAGTTATGAAGAAATAATTCTTTAAATAGTGAGATGCTCAAAAAACAAAAAAAATCTTATGTGGTCCCTGTTCTCCTCTCCACCACAATGTGCGAGTGTAGAAGGAAATAACATAGACTTTCGTGGAAAGAATGTAGCTTATACACAGTTTCCGGAAACTTTAAACAAGGGACTGGAGGCAAAAACGAGCATGATGGAGTGTGTTTGCTACAAGGAAACTGCTGTTCTTCTTCTGATGCCGCCATCAATCAGACTGTCTGCAAGTCTCCGCATTCCCACCGCACCTTCCTCCACAACCAGCCTGCGCCACCGACTTTAAGGAGAAATTCTTTGGTCTATCAACAAATAAATAATGTAAACAAGCGCTTGAACGCGCGTGTGTGCGTGCACGTGCACGAACATTACATGCTTGCTATTACAACATTTCATGATATCACGTGATACAATATTGCATGGCATGCTATCACAGCATCACGTGATATTACATGGGATTACAACAGATATTACATTACATGGTGTTACACGATAGATGAGAAGAGTCAGTTATGAAGCTGTTTAGCAAAACAGATGATGACAGGTAAACCAAGGGTATGAACATTGTTATTTTACTCGGTGAAAAAAAATCCTCCTTGCACATGTACGCGTTGTTGACTTCAGACAAAATAAAGGACCGGCTCGTCCTCTCTGATGTTTCTTTACAGTCAGAACTGTTTTCGTCCTGTCGTCCATCCATCTTCCCAGAAAGCAAGGTCGTTTGTATGTTGAAGTATTGCCCATACGCTTGCAGCTAATCGAAGCTCGGTGGGTTTCAGCCATTTCCACCGAATGCTTCAGCGTTTCTGTCGGAGGGTGAGTAGTATTCACTCTGTCACAGTGTCCGTGCGGAGCTTTCAGCTGGGTCTCTTCCTACAAACTTTGGCCGCTTGAAAGTATTGTCTAGCACGCCATCGTCTCAAAAATGAATGAAGCTATTTTTAGCAGCTCATCCTCGACGACCTGCTACGTCATCGCGTCGTTCTTTGTCAACCGGTGGAAGCCGAGATGACACATTCACCGGACTGTTTGGTTGACCTTTTTCCCAAACAGATGTCGTGTCCAGACACAGATTTATCACTTTGTTTTGCCCATGAGAAACTCAGCAAATTCATCATTTGTTGAGCTTTATGTTTTCTTTTTGGAAAGTTTGTCTTTCAGGACACATCTCTGAGTTGCGTCCGTGCATCTGTCTCAAATTCTGTTATATCTTTCTTTCTGTCTCTGTCCATCGGCATTCTTCTCTACCCATCAAAAAATTATTTATTTATTCTTGTGAAGCAGTGCGGGGTTTTTTTCTTTATGAGAATTGAAGTAAATTGAGAATTTACACTTGAGAATTCCGGTCAGAAGAGCCAATCAGAAACGTCCACGTTGTCGGCATCTGTTTGTTTAGAGGCCTTGTCTTGTTTTTTTCTGTTTCTACTGTGGCTTCCCGTAAAATTTCTTCTATGCCATTTAAAAAAAATCTTTAAGATGCTACTGGAATGTTTATTAAAAATGCAATCACCTCTCGTTAATTCCAAGTGAAAAGAAAGTGGCATAGCAGTCTGACTGATGTCGCTCTAGAACCATGCTCCGTGTTGTATCTGTTTCATCAGCCTTCAACCCCAAGCAAACATTTCTGAGCCTAGCAAAGTAGACTGTGTTTGTGCACACAGAATGAAAAACATTTACATTTCATACCACGCTATCGGTTTAACGGCTGTCAGCGACTTTCTGGCATGCAGTCAGCACCTAACCTACAAATGTTATCAGAATATTAGAATGTTGAGCGGAATGTTGATGAACCAGATTAATATCAGAAACGCTGCAGGTAAGAATCCCTCGCTTCTTATATTAAAAACAACTGGAAAATATATGCTAGACGTTTTCCATATTGTTCAAAATACATACATTGCCACTTGTTGTGCCGAGTTCAAAT
>SRHC01002959.1:992026-1228833 GCA_004794325.1 Pomacea maculata | reverse complement strand
CCCCCCCCCTTACCGCTTCCCTCCAACCCCTCCACCCCAACCCTAAGCACCTCCCTACCCCTCCCAAAGCCCTGCCTGCGAGTCGCAAGAAAACTGCTTTTCACGAGGACGCGGTGCTGCGGAGTTCATCTCTGTCCGCCACGCCATTTGTGAACAGGCTGTTTGTGAACTGTGGCCATTTGTGAACGGTTGGCCATTTGTCGTTGGTCGGTTTAGTGTCTGAGCCTGAGGCCTGATCTACCTAAGGACGATGCCATCGGTCTGATCCTCTAACCCCGAGGTCTGGCCTGAGGTGTTGCGGCGCGCGCTTGCAGGACTTCGTGACTCGGAGAAAAAAATATGGTTTCTTCTTGCTCGGCTCCTCCTCACATCTCGGCACCACTCCTCCGTATGTGACGTGCAAGCACTCCTGGAGGACACATCGAATGATTCTGCCTGGCTCGCAGGATCACGGTGATTTTTTCTCTTTTCGCTTTCGTGTGAATTCCCGGAAAGGTGTTGATTGATCTTGAAGAAATTCGCTGGCACGTTGACACCAGCCACCGCTCCTGTTAGCATCCTCTCCACCATAGCAGCAACAGATGAAAATATGTGTGGTTGGAGCTGACAGTTCGCAGTCACAGAATGGAGGACATCATCTTCGGGTGGTGGGGTTGTCGGGGTGTGTGTGTGCGTGCGTGTGAGACCACAATTAGCTGTTGTCATCAAGGCAACACAGTGCCACCCTCATGGCCCTCATGGCCCTCATGGCCCTCATGGCCCTCGCAATGAGATTGGCTTGTGAACGTCGTCGATGTCGCTCATCAGACTTGTCGTCGTTATGAGGAAGAAAACTCTTCCCCTGGTCGGCTGTTGGTGAAATGAGGTGCATTGTTGATGGCAGATTGTACACCGGGTACTGTCCTCCTGGGCTTGCTTCTGATTGTGAGTCTTCTCTACACGGAAGCTTGGGCACTAGCGCAGTGCGTCTCCAAAGACTTTTATTATCATTATTTTTAATTGAACAACTTTCTCTCTCATTCATTCTCTCTATTTCCCTCTCTCTCTCTCACTCTCTCTTTGTCTCTCATTCTTTCTACCTTGTTCTCTTTACTCACCTTTTTTCTCACTTTCATGCTCCTCAATTCTTCCTTCTGTTGTTTGGATTGTTTATTCACACATTTACTTTTTTCTCACTGTCATCTGTTCATCTAGTTACTTAACATTATGAAATTTTCTTTTTCTGCGAAATTCACTAACTTGTTATAGAATGGAAACTCGTGAACTTTTGGTTTCTTAATTCTATATTTTGGAACATAGTTTTTTGTTTGGTAGAGTTTCTGTTGACTACCCGACCTGTTCAATTTTCTAAATTTCTAATATTTATTCCTCAATTTTTTTAAATGGAATTTTGTTAAAGTGGTCTAGTATAGATTTTGTGGTGTTTCGGAAGGATACTTGGGATGGTTCACACGTCTTCAGGCGTCTTCAGCCGACAAGAAACAACTATTTCTAAAATGTTCTAAATTTAGCCCTGAGATTCAGGTTTTCATTGCTTTGAGTGCATGAAATCTTAATACCATATTGCCTTCTCCACTTTCCACTTCTCATTATAATTCTCCGCTTTTTCCTTTGTGATTTTCGCCATCTTTTTATTTCTTTTGATGTGAAAACCTCATATTCTCTCTTTTCACTTTTGATCGTGTTCTTTACTATTATTTTTTTCCTTGTTGGATTAAGTCTTGCCATCAGGTCGTATTTTATTTTCCAACAGAAAGTTTGTTTTTTACGGATTCTGAAAGTTCATTGCTTTCTTTCTAGAACACTTAATATTAAAAGACTAGTAAATGGGCAATTTTAATTACTTATAATTTAGCAAAGGTCAGTGAAAGATAATATCTTCCCAAATATGGATGCCAATTCTTATCAAGTTCGGAAAATAGTATCCAACATTGAGCTTCATCCAATCATTAGATACAAACATTTGAACTCCACTCGTTCTTTAATAAAAGCCAGGCTGTTTGGCTTAGGATTCTTTAGTTGATAATGCGAGAAGGATGAGAGTTGTCATTGGTGACGATTACAGCATGGGCGGATACAAAAAGTCTATGGTTACGCGGATTTGCCGACAAAAAAGAAATTATACTAACGAATTCTTAATAACTTTAATGCATTAAAGCGATCAGCAGTGCTCACGCCATTTTTTTTTTGAACGTATTTGATGGCCTTTCTCGACAGCAAGAGGTACGGAAAGATATTTTAGAAGTCTTGAAATCAGAGAATAGGAAAACAATGACAACATGAGATTCTGTAATTCCTAAAACAAGAAAATCGGAGAGCTGCCAAATGAGATTCTAGAACTCTTTAAACCACAGAATTAGGTTTGGTTCCCCACAATTGAAACATATTTTTTTGATGGGGGTAGCGGGGTGAGACATGTCAAGACGAATGTACCCGCGGCATTTTCTTGCGCAGGGAAGAAAAACCCATTGTCATGAAAAATGTGTAACCAGATATTTCTATGTTTGTTTAAAGAAGACTGTTTCGTCTGCAAAATGCCGATGTGCATTTTTTTTATCTCGATGTTCCTCAGAGAAGATGTAGCTTCGGTGGAAAACACAATTCTAGGGTAGGGGAATTTGGCAGCCAGGTCTTAGCAGCCATCGCGCTGCAATACGTGGCACATGGCGGCCATAAATGTGTCAATTTGCAGTAGGGTCCGCCTGTGATTAGCAATTTGGGTTGCCTTCAAAAAACCGCAAGGATGCTAGGGCGCTGATAAAGGACGGTTATTATGATTGGCTGTTTGAGATGGCCGCTTATTATGATTGGCTGTTTGAGATGGCCGCTTATTATGATTGGCTGTTTGAGATGGCCGTTTAGAGAGTTCGTTCGTGGAAGCTGAAGTAGATTTCGGGGCCTTGAAGCTGCTTGTCGGAAGTGAGCTTTAAAGAACAAAGTTTTTGTATTGCCGACCTGGTGTCTGTTGAAATATCTGTTTCTGAAAGTGCAGAGAGCTGTCGCCATTAGGAAGCAGACCTGGTAGATGTGGATTTGTTTTGATGCCTCCAATGGCACTTTGCTGATATGTTTATTTCGCAACTCATATATCACACGATTAAAGCAATTGATTAACAATTTTTCTGAATTACACTCAGTCATATGTCTTTAAATCTTTTCAGACCCGGTATTTTTTTTTAATTTCTGAATCCAATGGCCTGCTCGGTTCTTCCTGATGTTGACAGGAACTAATTAGGGGAGGTTTGGAGCGAAACTAAACGAAATCGGACATTATTTTGCATAAGATGATTAATAAGCTCTGCTAGCATTTATTTCATGAGCCTGCGTGACATGAATTACATCATTCATTATTTCATGGCTTTATTGCACTTTAGGGGAGATAAGGGATTTTAAAATGTCCATCTTTTGCTGGTATCCTGGTTTTGTTTCCAACTTTGCAGTATTTTTGTGAAAGAGCTGAATATTTTTTGTTTACGATTTCATCGAGTTGCTCTGTTGTGTGTATCTTTTTTAAATTTTTTTTTATTTCAGTAAAATGTTAGGACCCTATTAGTGTTAATAGCTGTGATTAACGAGCTGCCATCTTGCAAATAATTCTTTTCAAAAAGTATTTCTTAGATGGCTTCCATTGCCATGGAAAAATCATCATAATCATCATCATCAACCATCAATCATCATTATCATCATCTCGCCTTCCACAGCTTGTCTTTTTTTACTTTCTCTGTGTCCTTTGATTCACAACCCTATAGGTTTATTCAGTTTCTGAGTGCAGCTGCACCAGTTGGCACCTGGACATCTGAACCAAAGAAAATTCAGGAGTTTATGTTGACTTCGACCTGTGAGAGGTTGCAGTAGAAGTAGTCGCAGTCAGCCTCCACCAGGAGATCGATGCTGAGCATGCAGGTCTTTGCACGGCCGCCCGTGTGCACGCCGCCCTGCAGTCGGCAATGGACGAAGGAGGTCGGCGGCTACCTTCAGCTCCTTGGGTCAGCCAGCAACTTTTTCACGGCTCTGAACAGCAACATCATTCCAATGCCGCGAGCATCGATCCCCCTTTTTTTTTTTTGTTCCTCCCACTCTCCCAAGTCTCTCTCTCTCTCGGCAGATATTTCCCGGCTTAAGCGAGCGAGATTTACGTGCAGAGGTCGATACTGATAACCTGTTTGATGTTCCTATTGGGACTCGCGTCCGCCCTGAAAAGCGAGCAGGCTGGCAACCACCCACGTCATTGCCGCAGATGGTCAAGCCTGGCAGCGGCAAGTGGTTTAACGGATGTACAGCAGCCGGGCAGTGACCGCCGCTCCGTGTAGTGCAGCTTGTGATGTGCTCGACCGTGACCAGCCACTTGCTACTTCAGGAACGTACGTCATCGGTCATCGGCTGGGCAGCTCCTCCTTGTGTTCCTCCTTGTGTCAAGCTTTCCACCTGATGACCCGGTGTTTGAGAGGCTGGTTAAGCTGCTGGTCCGGCTTTCTGATGCTGTGTGATTTTTATGGTGTGCGACAGTGAGTCCTTTTGTCAAATCTGCTTGTACACGAGGATGCTAATTGGCTGCTGGATAATTAAGAGGACCTGACGGAGAGGCATCTGGTTTTATTCTTTAATCCATTGATTTTAGTATTTTCTGTCTTTAGATGTTGCTTTGATGATATAGGGATTATCTGAATATATGAAAATTATTCATTCTTGAAATTATTTTATAGTATTAAGTCCTACAAATCACGTTTTTCTAGATTTTCTAGTTTACTATAAATTTCTTAAAACTGTCCTTCTTCTCTTCCTCTTCCTCCTCCTCCTTCTCCTCCTCCTTCTCCTCATCATCATTCGTCTTTTTCTTCTTTTGCTGCTGCTGCTGGTTTTTTTCCTTCGCTTGTCTTTCTAGTCTAGTAGACGAGATAAACCGGGTCTTTGATAAACTGCGTCCATCCCATCAAATTTCTTTTTCCTCCTACTGGATCACGTGCTACGAGCAGTTTCGCAGAAGGTATTCAGAGTATTCACAAAGTATCTATAGAAATATCTAGAACATGGTCTACGTCCCTGGTTTATGCGCAGACCTTTCTCAACCGCGTACAACCGTCAGCTGGCTGCTCGCCAACCGGCGGCCTCCCGTCTGCTGATGCTAGACGCTTATATCATAAAAAATCTTTTTCATTGGCACTGCATATTTCATTTATCATAAGCCTTTCGCTGACTCGCCATTTTTTCTTCTGTCGTCGGAAGAATTTTTCCAGAGCCACGGCGATGTACGTCGTAAGCCTTTTTTCCACTTCGATTAGCTTTTCTTTAAAAAAAAAAACTTTGCTCATTCGGTAGCCATGGTATTTCATCACTTTGGAATCCGCAGAAAGCAAGCCCAGCCGTTACAAAAAGACGCATGCGCAGAGAAGGATTCTGTAATGGGTGTGGACAGAAGCCACAGGTCTTGGGAAGGACTGCATGATTAATGCCTTACATTTAGAATGGCAAGCTGGGTATTTTTTTAAATTTCTCAACTGCCACTAAATTTTGTTGAAGTTTTTGTTTACTGCTGTGGCTAATGATAAATTTTCTAATAACTATGATTACCATTTCTAGTCTTTTAGGGCGTTCACGAAACATTCTGACTTCTGTGAGAGATTTTACTATGTAGTCAAAGACATTTTTGTATGACCACAACATCGGATGTTTCTCTATTTTTTTTAGTCTGATTAGGAAGCCATGATGAAGGGTGCTTTTGATTACAAATCCAAATATTGCGAATATGGATCCGAAAGAAACGAAGAAGCTGAATGTTAGCAATAAAAACACATTTCGAAGTGTTGTCACAACAAGAGAGGAAAACACGAATCACCTTTACTCTTACCTGTCGTGTGATTATATGAAATGTTTTTTTCTTGTTCTGTCACGAAGAGAAAAACATTTTCAAGCGTTGCTGGGATTCAGGAACTCAGCTAAATATGACAGAAATGTTATCAGTGGGTTTGTGACATCAGCCAGCTCAAAATTGACTTTATTCGTTAGGGATTTTTTGGTGTACGCCATTTTGTTCTCTCGTTTTCGATTTCTTGATCGGAAAATGTTTGGACTGCCTAGGACAAGAAGCAATGTGCAACGCAGAGTTTTCTTAAAATATAAAACTATTTATAAAAACACATGAAAGATAAAAGATAAAAGACTCTTGGGACATCATTTGTTAAAATTCAGTAGAGTCGGTTACAATTGCAATGTAGGCAAGCTTACTTACTTGCTGACAGTTCGACATTATAAAAAAAAAAAGTAGCAGGTATTTGTTCACTTTCAGATAAGTGCTAAGAACTCAAAGGATTTTTCCATCCGATGCTTAATGCCGACTTTCTCCTGTGTTTTGGTCTCCTGCTGCCATCTTTCACTCATTAATTTTTGTCTAGCGGTAGGTTAATTTCATTCTCTTCGAAGGAGGTTCTGAATGTCAAAATTCGTAAAAATGCGTTAAACGCATTCTTCTTCAGTCAGGGTTATTCAAGAATTTGAACAATTGAAAATCACGTGACACAAACGCCAACAAAATCATATGCAACTCACCGGAAATTAACCTAACAAAAAGTGAAATGTAACTTCGTGATCGTGTTGATTAAACTAACATTCATTAGGATAAATTCATGTAGGACTGTGATGTTCTGGATCGATCTCTCTTGAATATTGATTTCTAAAATTTTTTCCGACACAAGTGAATGTTTGTAAACAATGAACTGACAAGATTAGCAGGAGTATGCAAATCATTTTACAAACAAAGTGTTAATCAACGGAACCTTTCCTCAATGTATCAGCAATGTCATCCGATGACTTTTTAATTGGCATGTGGTCTGATTGAAAATACATAGTCTGAACAACATCCTGGGGAAATCTTGCAGAATCAACCAATGTTCTCCAATGACCGCTTTCCGACATGAGCTGTGCCAGGAGCACTTCACATCCCTGGATGCCGATCCAAGAATCGAGTGTCATCCTCCGGATTGTCAGCGCCACACTATTTGTGAAACATTTCCGCCAGCTCCATCTTAGCAACAGAGGGCATTCCACAAACTGTTTACGGTTAAAGGAATCCTCCACCGAGCCCACGATTCCAGCTTCCGTTGTTAAATAAACACAGGAGGGCGCGCGGTTGCGTTCGGTCTTTATTCCTTGTAGACACTTACCCTCGCCATGTCTCCACGTTTACTCTGCGCTGTGTTATCACAAACACGAGAGATTATTTCACAAAGACCGAATTTTTCTTGGGTATATTTTATTCCTTTGCATCCGTCCTTTGCTAAACAAGAGATTAAAAAAATTAATGGCGAGGAGTATTTTTATTTTCTTCAATTGGGTAAAAAAGAATAATTCTTAGGAAGACCAAGTCTGGTGAAGATGTATTACTGCTAGGTATGAGAGTTAACAAGGAATAATTGTTTCTCAGGCTACTGATATCCGTGTTCCTGTATTGGAGAGATAAAGATTCACTTTGTCAACTTTCCATACAGGAGTCGCTACTACTTAGATACAATAAATGCCATAAATGTCAAAATTTAACAAAAAATTTACTCGACGATTCAAAGAAAAGCTAAAAATATCAAGCCTCTCACAGAAGTAGCATAATGATTTTTGTGCATAAGTAGGGATTGAAACAGGAATAAAAAGTAATAGTAACCATTCTGTATTCCAAATTATAAACCGAAATTCACTGACATCCGTAGTTAGTGTAAAAATAAATAAATAAAAAAATTAACAAAAATTACAAAAACTTTTTTCCATAGAAATCATTCTCTTTGCTTTACTCAGCTGTGTTTTTCTCGCGAGAGTTCAACGTCAGCTCAAAATGGCGGAAGCTCTATCTCCAGAGTTCAAACAGCACGTACAGAGCCTCCTTCTCCTTTTTGTTGCACGCCCCTGTGGCCCCTTCCTATTCTCTAGACAAAGTCTTCAATGATCGTCTCGTTGGTGTATCAGGTCAGCCTGGCAGTCGAGCGAAACCCTTTGAGCTTCAGGAAATCGTGTCTTCAATGGCGAGAGACTGCAACTTGTCATATCAATAACATGTCAGTCGTTTTTATTGGCCGCCCGTTACATGTAAGCTGGACGATGGCTGTCGCAACAATCTCCTTCATCTTTGTTTATGGATCGCATAAATCGTTGCCACAAAGTAAAATGGGGGAAATAAGCATATTCGCCTTGCTGTGCTCTGTAGTGAAGAAGCAGTGTTCAAACCCTGAGGGTATGCTACTTAATCCCAGGACATATTTGTCACTGCTTTATAAGTCTGCCCTAGTAGCAAATCAGCATCCGCAAGGTCTGGATACAGTTTCCTAACTACAGAGACAAAAAATCTTGATCTTGACCACTCCAGGTTGCCTCTAAATAACCGTTCATCTTCTTAACTTCGGTTGTTGGGGTTTGTGCTGTGGAAGTGCTTCAGAGGTGTGTCCCGACTCCAAGCTTCAAGTGTGGTAGAAATAAATACCTGGAAATTCACCCAGCCCTCTATCAACCCTCAAAACAAAGGAAACTCGAATTCTGTGTGAAGAGTTGGGAATTTTAATGTGTTTTCGTTCATACCACGCAGAAAGCTTTGGCTTGCGAGGAAACAGCCTGAGGAAAAATTCTCCTGATTGTATGTATTTCACGAGAAATATGCGATGAGTATATGTACATTAAACCAAGAGCCAGACAGAGCCCGAGGCAACACCATGCGCAGGAACATGGACTTTATCTCCGTCAACAATTTCAACACTGAGTGTGTTTAGATAGCTCGCATTGGTCAGGGTGTAACTTAAAATTAGTTCGTTTGTTTTTCTGTTTTCCGTGTTTTTAGCCAACTTCTGTCGACTCTTGTGTATTGTCTCTCATGCTTTGCCTCGCGAGAGTCCTCTCGAAGGTTGTTGATCATCATAGACGTAGGTGGTGTTGCTGGTGGTGGTATTATTTGCCAGGTATTTGAATTGCTTGAGAAGTGGTGGTCTTCACCGTTGTCATGCAGATCTGTTGATGGTCTTTTCAGGGAGCATTGTCGTACTTTTAATTCACTACCCAATGCGCAAACATTTTCGCTGGTTGTCATAAATGGTGCTACAAACAAACACAGGATGCAGGCTAAGCTCTCTGAAGCAAAGTGTTTGATCTTGCCGCAAATGCCGGAGGAGCTTGATAGAGTGACCGCCAGAGCACCTTGGTGAACACTTGGATGTACTGAGCCACGCTGGACATCGTGTCATTGACCTCCATGATCCCAATGGCCGACACCTCCAACTGCCTGTTTCTGCAAAAGCAAGGACTGGAGGCGATTCCAGAATGTGGTCTTCCAAGTGCAGAGACGGGTCCACCCTGCTTTCCGATGCCAGCAGAGCTGGACTCCGCAACCGGAAGTCCTCCTAAGGTCAGGAGGGGTTTGCACGTCACCAGAAGCCCCATGCTGGACATGTGCAGAAGTCCCTTGCTGAGCTTGCGGCGGAGTCTGAAGCTGGGCCGCAAAACTAGTCCCTGTGACAGCCCCGCCAGCAGCCCTAAAAACAGCCCCAGGCCAAGTCACAAACGTAACCCAAACCCCAGCCCTTGGTCTAGTCCCCGAGCCCATCAACACTCGCTGCGAAGGGAGGCAACTGGTAAGAACTGTTGCTTTTGTTACTTTTGAGTAAAAGAGATGTTTGAGATTGTGTTTAAATGTGATTGTTGATTGGTTGGTTGCTTTGTGTGTGTATGTGTGTGTTTGTGACGTAAGCGATAGAGCTTATTAGCGAGCATTAGAAGTTTAATATTTCCCCAAATACATAAAGTATACTGTCACATAATTTTACACTAGAATTGTTTGCCCATCGTGGATATAGGAATATCAGGAAGAGCGGGCAATAAAATTGTCGGTTTGAAAGGTACATGAACGGAAAAGCAATTGATCGTTCTAAATGAGTTCGTCCACCTGTCACTTCTGTCGGGTGCACTAGAAAGGACAAAAAAAAAAAAAAAAAACACAAAAAAAAAACTAGTAATGTAGAAATGTTGCTCTGACACGATGTACACCATATTCTATAACAGAAAAGCTCCAGGTAGCTGGTCTTCTTCGTCTTTCTATGTACAGAGCTGGTTTGAGGACATTAATTTCTGACAGTTATTCATCGTCACATTTTTGTGAGCTGCCTTCACAAAGTCACATGATCATGTGAGATATTTCCTGTCACATCTTGCGTTTGCCAGGGTTTGACACATCTAATCACTAAAATGAGGAAAATTTTATTCGTTAAGCTCTGTCGTTACTCTTCAAAAATACAATTATTTATGTCTTCGTTTGTTTGTTTTGAAGTCAGTCATTTATTCATTATTCGGATAATTGGCTCGTTTGTTTTTTTTGGTTTCTTTTTTGTTGTTTTGTGTTCGTGTGTTTGTTTATTACTCTGTTTCTTATTTGCTTATGTTTTCGTCTTTGTTTTTTGTTCGTTGGTTACTTGCTTTTTGTTTGTTGTTTATTTTTGTTTGTTTACTTTGCAATTTTGTTTGTTTGCCCTTTCTTTCGTTTAACTCTTTTATTTTATTGTTTATTTATTTGTTCTCTTATTTTTGTATCTGCTCATTGGGTCTCTCTTTAGTATGCACCTTTACGTAGTGATGTAGGTGACTATAGATATGATATCCTCCTATATGATATATTTGACTGTAGACACGCGAGAGAATATACCGACCTTCCTGTCACTCTCACTCTCTTGCACTCACACATACACAAGCAGACACAAAAGTTAAAGTGGTCAGGAGAGAGTGATGGTGAGAAAGAAACAAAGGTCACGCCAGTCTCACTCCCTCAAACCAATCAAGACCTTTCTCAGAAGAAACGAAAGAAACCCAACTGAAGCTGCACGGCGAGCCAGAGCATTGTGACTCCGCCATCCGGAAGATGTGTATGAAGCAATCAAGTCTGCTTTCCTCGCATGCGAGAGCTCGCACAAGGAGGGAAAGAAAGAAGCAGTAACATGCCTGCAGTTACAAATCTAATTGCTGCCTTCCACTGCATGGCATTTTCTGGGTGTGCAAGCTTGCTTCCAGCGAAATCATGGCTGACTGCCTCCATCCTCTCGTCACGTGACGCTTGGGACTCCCTGACACTCTCTTCAGACGAAAAAGCTGTGGACAAGGCTTGAACGATCTGAACGCTCAACTGGAAATTACTGAAGAACCGCAAAACTTTCAGAGACAAAAAAAAAAACAAAAAACGAGCAACATATCATAGAGAGGCATGTCTGGGGAACTGAATTTTTTATTTTAAATCCACGAAATACTTGTAGCTGTCAACGATGCTTCTTCACTTTCATGGAAAAAAAGGAAGCTATCGCAAACAACATGCCTTATCCTGTTTAGAATTCGCTGACAAAACAAAGGGTTAAACACTCTCACATGTGGCTTTCATCTTATTTGCTTTTAATTACTCCACCTGTAAACATTTCCTGATGCAGGTTGCATGAAAACTCGAGTACACCCGCCATTCGTAAAACTTCTGTAACAACATAGACCTGCTCATACAGCCCTCCACATGTTTATTTACAAGAGAAGATAGTTTCTTACGTTTAATTATCGCTACTTTATGAGGATTTGACTAGAATACGATTATTTTTAATGGAGGTGGTCCAAAACTTGAAGGGGAAGAAAAACAGAAAGTAGTAACAAAAAACCTGCTAGATATTGTCTGAGTTCCCTTTAAAATTTATTGGTTAATTTGCTGAGGCAATGGATATATACTTTGTTTTCTTATTTTAACAAACTCGAGAGTTTCCAAAAGAAGCACGATGGTTTTGTTTTTGTTGTTTTTTTTTACCTCTTGCTTATTTTTCCTTCCGTGTTTTTATTTTGTATGTTCAACCTGACGTCACTCGCTGTTTTTATTTTATTTACAAGTTTGAAAGATTGTCATCCTGCAGAATATCCCTGAGAGACTGTCATTCTCCTGCACAATATTGCTGCTGAAAAAGTTTCAATTATTTAATAATTTTCCTGCACCGCTCATTCCTCAGTCTGCGGTGTTCCGTTGATACCCCAGGGGTAGGGGCGCAGCCAGTCCTTCTCCCAGAGTTTGTTTGTTAATCCGCGAGGCCGCCGACTTCATTCAGTGAACAAAAGCTGAGGGATGGAGTAGTCTGCTTAATCTCCTTCTTTGTTTTCACCTTTTACATGGCCAAGCTAGAAGGCATCTAACAAACTTCACATTTGAGCCCCCTTGGCATGGTGTTGGACTGATGCCAGAATAATGCAATAAAAACAGCATGAATATTATACCCTGGGTCTATTCTGCAAACAGCTTAGCTCTGTTCTTTCTCTTTCACTCCCACAACCTTAACAAAAAAATAAATAAATAAATATAAAACGCAAACACTGACAGTTACCAGGGTTTTCAAGGTGTGAAGTGACTGCAAAGGACAACGTGTGTCTAACATTGCTCTCTTTACACGAAGCTTGAGTAAGCTGGATAATATTGAATGTAAATGTCCCCTACCCAAACACACACACAAACACATATGCATGCATGGGTTACAGGTTGCTGTTCTATTTTATGGCGGTGGATTGTGGAAAATAAGCTTGTTCTTTGCTGTAGACAACCACTGTACAGTCTCCAGAAGTAGATGCCCCGTAACAATGGTCATAGTCAATTAGCAATAGTAGGCATTTGCATGCACAAATATATAAACAATTTATACAAATACGGATAATATTTACACGACAGACAGACAGCAGTGGTTATCTCAGTACCATCGTCCTGCAGTCAGACATTGGCAGGTGTGTGTTGTTACAGTAGACAGCAGGGATCCACTTTAGTTCACACATTTCAACAAACTTTGTAAACTTTCAGTTTTCATCTTCATGGTTTGTAGTCTGCAGATTTTCAGTAAAACAGTTTGACAATGGACAGTGGACTGCGGTCAGAATTAATCGACTGGAAGAAGTCGTGTTGAGTAAGCTTTTAGCGCATCATATCTCAGTTGCCTCTGTCTCACACGCCCTGTCTCACGTGCTGTCTCACGCAGACTTTGTTTATTCCCGCCCACGTGCTCTGCTCCACACCAGCGACACCTTGCGGCCTTGTTTACCAAACTGTTGAGTAGTCACTAAGTGCCAAGGAGTTCCGCACATCCTTCCCTGTGACACACATCCTCTGTATCTTCAAACATCAACAAGAGGCTGTCACTGAAGAAAACACATTTCAGACAAATGTCCAAACTGCAATATTTCACTTCATGTTTAAATCATTTTCGTCAATCGTTTTTCGTTTTAGACTTTAAGAAAGCAGTTGATGAGTCCTGGCATGTAGTGGAGCCGGCTGACAGTTTTGCTTTCGCAGAAAAGGAATTTGTCATCTCCTCAGCTCATCGATAAATGTCTTCAGAATTGAGCACGAAGTTACAAAAATGGGGTTCGCTGCTCACAAAAGGCTGGAACTGAACTAAAAAAATTTAAAACATTTTCAAGGTGTCTCCGAGTTTGAACTATGCGGGTTTAACATCGTCGGATGAAAGATCCAAACTAAAGTTACTGTTACCCGACTGAAAGAAATGTGAAGGGGCTGGAGCAGCACTTACCTGTACAGGTGTTACACAGTAAGGAATGTAAGATATTTTAATGATTCTGTATCTGACTGTTTGGCATTTATCGTGGTTTTGCTGAATCAGGTGGCGAGGTCGCACTGAGCATCGACCCTAAACGGCAACAAAAAACAGATCAAAGAAAGAATGAAAAAGAGTAAAATGCATAAGAAAACGGATAAAAGGAGGGAAGAGCGAAGAGAGTTTGATTAGTGAGAGTGAAGAGATGGGAAGGAGGAGAGGGAATGAGACCATCAGAGGATGGCTGGAGGACAAAATTCTGTAACCGCTGGACAATCACAGTTCTGTCATCGATGACGAGCGAAGACAGGCATTGGTGTTGAGGGGCATTTACAGACCCTGTGGTGCTAGTTGCTACGAGTCTGACGGGCGCTGACGAACCTCGTCTGCAGCTGATGCTCGTTAGTCAGGCGCCAGAGCGAGGCTCACACCACGCCGTTGACTGACGTCACAGCAGAGCAACGGTCTGGTGTTTCTCCTCACACTCAGGCGTACAACAAACATACATAGTGTATAGAAGTTTTGTAATTCATAGGAGTGAGAGAGAGAGAGAGAGAAATGTGGCCAAAAGAGAGAGAAAAGCAATAAAATAAGCGAAGACAGATGACAGATTGAAGAAAACAATAAAAGGAAGGAGTGCCAAAGTTCAATGAAACGAAAGAATGTTTTGTGTTGCGCAGGCTGTCATTTATCTCTCTGTCAGCAAGGCCAGGTCTATTGTTCTGCTTTCTTAACATACTCTCATGTTGGGGTCGCTGGGTGGCGCGGTGCTTCATCTTTTGTTTGTCAAACCATTCGTCGGTTATAACCTTTGCTCTTTACACCCTGTCTTTGCGGGTGCTTACACCCATGTGTGTGCGTGCGTGCATCAATCAAGAAAAATTCTGTCTTCACTTCATCATTGGGAATTTTATTCCTCTTTTTATTCAAAATCTGTGTCTAATATTCAATGATGATAATGTTTGTGGATATCTCTGTGCACGTGTGTGGGGTAGAGAGAGAGAAAGAACAAGTAGTCAGTACTCTCCCATAAGCATTTGCCTGATCTATTTTGTTTTTCTGTTACATTTCTTCATTTAATTCCTTCCTCCAGCGTTTCATTTTCTCTGTTCATAAGAAAACTAAGCCGATTTTTTTTCGGGCTAAACTTCTGTTCAGTGGCCCCCAGTTTCTACCCAGGCAATGAAACATTAACGCTCCTGGGTCAGCCTGTCCACAACCCCGAAACTGTTCTCTCATTATTTATTATTCGCTTTCTTTCTTGCTCCCTTGGAACTCACCCTTCGTTTCCCAGCAAGTCTGGGTATTAATCATGCAATAAAACCAAGTCTTATCAACCGTGAAGATTTTTTTCCTTGAAATAACGGCGAGTGAAAGCTTGCCTCTTCTGCTTTCTTCTCGACATTTATGTTGTGTTATTTAGCGAGAAATAATTTACACTTTTTTTCATTTACACAATTTCTATTCAATGCTTTTCCGAAAAATATGTGTTTAATCAAAGCAGACGTTTTACATGCGAAATTACTCAAAATTTGGCATTTACACATGTGTTTTATACAAAACAGTATCTAAAAACATTTTATTGTTCGGGAACTAAGTTGTTAAAATATTAGGAGTAAGAGATGTAGACAGTGTAGATATTTACATTTTTCATGTTTATGTTTATTAGTCATGTACATTTTTGTCATGTCAGTCACTGAAGCATAGCCTTAGCTGCTGGCGCGGCGTAAAATCACTGAAGCATCACAGGGTGGCCCGGTGGCGCAGCGGTTAGCGCCTGTCACCAACACACTGAGGGTTGGATGTCCTGGGTTCAGCTCTCGTCTCGGGCATGCTGTTTTTTCTCTGCATCTGTTTACAGGACTGGCTGCCTTGCAGTGATACAGCCTTAGTTGCTGGCTCGGCTAAAACACTAATTACCTCCAACCCCCCCTACTCACTCAAGCATTAATTATCTCAGCTGACTCCACAACCTGTGATGACAGTGCACAGGCAATGATTAAGATGACTGCAAGAGCCACCGATCTTCGAAAATTTGCATGCTTGACTCTTAGAGCAGTCGGTACTATATTACACGTGCGTCAGCCAATAAACAGAAACGTGCAAACTTTACCCTCTGGACAACCTCTCTTGTGCGCATGCGCGATTAAGGTGCACGCGCCAGTGCGCTTTTGAACTAGAGACGGTCTTTGCCTTGAGGATGGAAAAGTGGATGGAAGCGACAGTATCATCAACTCACCTTCATCCCTCACGTTCTTGGGGAATGTGAACTGCTCTGACGAAGATCAAAGAATGTAAAGCTACTGACAGAACTCGCCCCGCGAATGAGAATGAAACTCGAAGACTTTGAGAGATCGCATGAAAAAATACCGATTTTTCCTCCCTTGAGGCGAAAAAGTAATGATTCTATCCAACACTCTGTTTCCCGCACGATATCCTAGCCACATAAATATTTATGAAGCATTCCATCAAGTAATATTAAGAATTGATTGTTTCTCCTTTCTTTAGATGAAAAGAGTTAAATGTAGCAAAGCACAACTCTGGAGGTAATTTCCAGCGACTAAAAGTGATCAGCACGGTTGTTGCTTTCATCTGTAGTTGTGGAAGTTCACCCTGGAGTGTATAACTCAGTCTTCCACCCACACACGGGTATGAAGCACCCCTAGTTCCCCTAATATGCGGCATGCTCGGGTACTCTCGTCTGATCTTGAGCCGCCATGTGTTTACGAGTCTGAAGTCCCAGCGGATGACGAGAAATTATTCCAAAGGTAATTGCAACTAACCAGTCCTTGGTCTCAAGAAAAACCATTCGTATTTTTGTTTTTGTGCGCTGGCCATAAGGAAAGCGGTTAATGGCACGCACAGCTCTTGAGTACGGAGAGCAGGGAGTGACAGCCAGCGCCACCTTGTGTCCGCCAACTCATATACTCGGGATGTGTCTATGGACCAAGGCACGCCAGCTGCTGCAACCCAAATCGATGCCTTCTCATAAGAACCTTCTAGAAATAGCTGCATGCAAGACCTTCTGAAGGTCGTGCTCTTGGAGAAAACAGTGAAGTTGATTTAACTCCAGGTGCAACAGCTGCGACACATTTCAGAACATCTACCCTGGACTCATAATAGACGAGTTCTTTGTCCGGTTAAAAAAATACTTAAACTATAGACATCAGGTCTTATTGCTTATTACTAATTCTTTGAATAAAAATAGTTCTGACATCTTTCGAATTAATAGCTCCTGTTGTGTATGTCTTTCAAATAAATGTAAAGTCTTTCTTGTCCACATTGTCACTACCACAACAACGTCCTGACACAGAGAGATTCCCTGATGTTGTGGCTGTGGCATTGTCTGTCCAGTCTGGCCATTGCCGCTGTTGCTGATGTTGTCGTGGAGCTGCCGTCCTTGGAGAGGGTGGCTGTCAAATACTTAAAGCTGATTTTCTCTTCCAGCCCTATCCCGTTCATGTAAATATCGGATTTGCTGTCGGCAATGACCATGACTTTTACTCTTGTCAGTGCTTGTCTCCATTCCATATGTGTTTGAACTGTCTGTCAGTCTGCAATGTCTTGCAGTTCCCTATTAGTGTTTGCTATTAGATTGATGTTGTCTGCAAAGTGCATGATGTAAATCAGCCTTCGACCGATAAAAAAGCGTGATGGTGGTGGAGGGTTTCAGGTATGATGTTCTCCAGAAAATTATTGGACCGCACAGGTGTTACGGTACACCACGAGTCTCTCATTTGGTTATTTACTGCCCTCATTGAGTTAATATACAGAACTTCATTGACTTGGACGAGACCTTATTGGATACTAAATTTTTGCATCACCTGCAGTAGCCCCTCGTGACAGACTTCGTCAAAAGCCTTTTCAAAGTCTATGAAGCTTCGGTAGGGTCCTGCTTATGTCGAAGATTCTTGTCTATCAAGTGTCTATCTATAGTTAAGTGTTTTAATAAATGCTCAGTCCTTTTCTGAAGGCAGTCTGATTTTCTTCAAGCATTCTCGGCAGTTGTGCTGATTCGATTCTGCGTAATTTTCAACATGGATTGGGTGGCCTTTGCACCATTTGGTGATTGCGACTGCTCTAGGGTCTGGTAATGCAGGACACATCGACAGTATGATTGGTGAAAGCAGTTCTTCGTGCTTCGAGGTGTACCCTTGGACCACTTGGACACTTAGTGCTAACCAGTAGTAATGTAAGTAACCCAAACCTTCTCCCTTCTTGACTTTGAGAAGCGTGAGATGGGATATAAAGTATACATCACCCACCCATAATCAACACAATTTCCCGAATATTTAACATAATATTCTACCCAGGAGGAATAACATTAAAAACTAGATATTAGTTGAATAATGGTACAGACATTTTAAACAGTTGGTAGAAAAATTAAATAATCATAAAAGACGGATGATTGTACACACTGACAATACCTGAAAACCTCTTCAAACACGTGGATTACGGAACTCATTTCGAGCTGGTAACATTATTCTCCTACAAATCTTTTCGCGTCCGCTAACCGGTCTCTGACCTCATCAATAAAGGTCATTACCACATTGTAATAAAATATTAAACAACTCTTTTCATGGGAAGAGAAGAGTTTCTATGTTGATAGGATTATCAGAAGTCGATGTCGGCGAGGCAGACAATAAACCGGACATTACTCAGGTTGTTACTCAGTAACAAAACCCTGATGTTGAACTGTAGGCGTGCATGGGATGCAATCCACGTTTGCATATTTGAAGGTCTGTGTGTGTGAATAATGTTTCTATGTTAACTCTGCCTGCTTCTCAAATTGTTTCTATTTTTGTTCATTTAATTGTTTGTACTCATATTTCTTTCTTTTTTTGTTCTTGTGCCTCCTTCTCTAAGCCTGCTGTTCATTCACTTACTCATGGACTTTTGTTGAGCTGCTTTCCACGAACAACTATATTCTGTATTTGTAGCGATTTTCTGTATTTATCTCAGTGACTCATCACGCTCGTCGTCGTCGTCATCATTATTATCATCTTGTCCTTTTACACCTTGTCTTTCTTCTCTAACTTTTCACTTGTCATGTCATAATGACGAAGTTAATGACACTAATGTGTTAAACATCAAGTCTCTTGCTTTCTTTCTCTTTCTCTCTCTCTCTCTCATTTTCTCTCTCATTATCTATTCTCCCCTTTCTCCAAACCGATGAAAAATGATTCCATCATCCTTCCTCCCCACTCCCCTACCCTCCATCTCCCGGTGTCTATTCCTCTGAGTCTTGACGTCTTGTTGCTCACTCGCTCAGATGTGGATCGTTGCCTCACAGATGCACCACCTTCACCCTCCCTTGCCACCAACCCTCCCAGCCACCCAGCCACCCCGACAACAGAACTGGAATTGCTCTAATAGTTGGAATTATGCTGATGGTTTGCGCTTGCACAGCAGCCGGCCATCTTTTATTGGAAACCTTAATAATCGAATTCAGAAATTTTCCTCACTGTGCACTTTTTTTTCTCTTTTCTTTGCTTCTATTGTGAACGCGCGGTGTGTGATGGGAAAATCAGCATGAAAAATCTACTTCCATTTCATTTCCTTCTCTCTGTCATGGAGAACATTCCGGCATATGTCGGGTATCTGGCAGTGTCTTATTGCTTTAGTCAGATCCTCCCACATTTACATTCATCCTTTCTGTGATCACCCCCACCCTACACCCTTATTATTTTCCTCGCAAGCCTGACCATCGACATTATTTCCAGCAGCCCAGTAAATTAGAAATGAAATCCCACAGTCGTAGAGTTGTTTGGAACATTCAGGACCAGACCATGTTAAATAAGATGGCGATTCCTTCAGACCGTTCCTCGCTGGATGGACAAAGCCCACGCCTTCCCTCTCTCCCTTTACGGTTCTGTCTCGGTTTGATCACGCTAATTCCCCATCTGGTCTCGATTAGCCTTGCTCAATTAGATGCCGATGAAAGGCGAGTGGAAATGTATTGATTTCTGCTCTTGTGATGAGTAGTGTCATGATGCCAAGCACAGCGTCTGTGGTCGGCCACCTTCCGTACTCGTGTCATAGATACACACCCTCCATTCCTTCCTGTCTTCCTTCACTTTTCCTCATGCAAGCCTACACATCTGCAGGAATGAAAGGGTCTCAGGAAGAATCAAACAAATCAAAACTATGGCATAGCACTTTTTATGCACTCCTTCCATCCTGTCTGCTCTAGGCTCTAGGCTCTCTGCTCTACCAACAAGGTCGATGCTTTCATGAGCATCAGCCAAACGACGTAGTGAGCACGTGAAGGACGTAGAGTGAACAAGACAAAGTAGTGACCGCAAGCAAACCAGAAACCGTTCGTTGATCCCTGCTCCCGGATAATGTCACATTTCGTAACAAGTGTGACATAACGCTTGAAATAAGTAAATAAATATTCATGTAGCCCCAATAAACATCCGTTCGTATATAATCAAACTCGTTTTACAAACTGACTTCTGTAATCGTTTCCATTGTCGATTCTGTTTCAGAATTCAACGAACTTTCGAATCAGTCCAATAAAAATGAATGATAAACAAAATCCAGGATGTTGAGAATAACATTTAATTACAACCTGTATTTTTCTGTAAACGACCGGCATTCACGAAGCCGTGATCTAACATTTGTGTCCCTGAAAAATTCATCACTCATTTGTGTTATTTAGCTTCACTTTACTGCTTCACATACTCGTGTTGCTAAATTATCTACAGCTCGAAATAGATGTCTAGATAGGTTGCTGGGTCGGCGTTTTAACCCCTTGTCACACCACCCCCACAAATTTCCCGCGAGATCTCACTGAAGTAAACGTTTAAAAAATGTAAACAGATATAAAATTTGACGAAATGTTAACTTGCATTGAAAACAATAAAATTGTATAATCAAAGCGATTATCTTTGTATCTAGCCAGCTGACTTACACTGTGACCAGTTACTCTTACTCAAGCTTGAGAATGAATGTAACCCTCGAAACAAGAAAGGTGTTTTGCAAGCAATACTGTAACATCTAAAGAACCGGAAATTAATTTGTCTGGAGACTTGGCTTGGAGGCTGTGTCCTCATAAGAAACAGTGCTGAATTACTGATGGTACTATTTTTTTCCCATGCAGGCAAGGAAAGGGGCACATCCTTGATAAATTACTCTGGCTTTAACCTCAACGGAGATATCTATGGCGTCTTCAAGCCATTCGTTTTCTCCTGCACGGGACCGAGGGGAGGAAGAAATCCCCCGTCCTTTTATGTAGCTTGTGCGCACGCTTAATTATAGACCTTTATCTTTTTTCGGTCGTGAAGAAATCGCCAGTCTGATGAATTATTCATCCTGAAACAAAATACAAGACTAGCTTCGGCCAACAAAATCATTTGTCCTATAGGCGGTCCGCCAGCGGAAACCTAATCAGACGCCTTCCTCGACATTAACAGTTCTGTGGCCTGGCTTGACTCTCGCGGCTCAAAATTACCCGGAGGTTCTGGCTGTGGAGGGGTTGGGGGTCATAGAAGAAGTGTCGGAGGGGGAGAGGAGGAGAAAGGGTTAATGGAGAAAAAAAGAGCTGAGGTGTTGGCTGGTCGTCGCAGATGGTGGAGAGATTGCAGAGGCGGAGCCAAGGTGTCACGAGTGACTACCGGTGATGGAGTCACAAACCGGAAGTACTTACTGCTGGACGTTCTGGAAGCTGTCTTTCAAGTCGCGAGTACGAATACTTAATCAGCGAAACCGGAAACCTGGTTCACAATGAACAAGAGTGTGGTTAGTGTGTTAAAGTCCAGATGGTACAATGAGTGAGGAGGTGAGTGTTTGTTATACAAATTGTGTCATGAGGCTCAATCCATTGTAGTCCAGATGACACCATGAACTAGGTCAGTGTGTCGATGGTAACCGATATTCGAGTCATTGATTTGTAGTACAGACACAGGAATGAGAGACTCATTGAGTTACAGCACAAGCAAAATGAATAATTCAGAGGATCGATGTGAGTATGAAATTGTGTATATAGAAAATCAGCATTGCAAATATTATTAGATCATCACAACCCATGACAATACAAGTTTTCAATCTATAAAGCAATCCGTGGAGTATAAACAGTATCGCCATTACTGGAGGACAACAACAAAGACGAAAAACACTCCAAATACTGGAGTATTCAACGGGAATAAACTGGCTTCTGACATCTAAACACCTGCAGAGGCTGTGTGCTTCCATCACCATGCAGACAGACGGTCTGTGCCTCTGAGCGCTGTGCATGGTGGGAAGCCAAGCCCGTCACGTGGTCTGGTCTGTTGCAGAGAGGGCGCTGGCGGAAGATGTGGAGAGCTCGCTGCTGTCGCTGGTGCGTCTGGCGGAGAACTGGGAGTGCGTGCCCATGATGCTGGACGGTCTGGCGGCCTACGTGCGGGGCCTCCTGCCTCTCATGGAGCAGCGCGAGACACCCAACATCGAGAAGGGCATCAACGAGCTCTTCAACCAGATCGTCCAGGTGAGATGAGGGGCAGCAATACCTGGACGCCGTAAATGCTTCTTCCTTGTTCATCATAAAATGTAATCTAGGTAAAATGTAATTCTGAACAAAATGTGAATCCATGGCAGGTGTAAATATTTGCAAAATCTGAGTAAAACATAAATATTTCATAAATGTAAATATATGTACACGCATTTACGTAAAATATGTAGAGAGTGAGATAATTTTTTATTTCTGTACTCAGTTCTATTCTCAATCTATTGGATCTCTAAGTACGACAAGGTAGTGTTTTAGGTCAATATCCATTGTAGTGAAAACGGTCTTAATGATTTAAAGGTAAAACAAAAGTTTCCCTTTCTTAGTTTTGCTGTGCTTTGAACCAACGTTTTATGACTTTGTTTACCAGACTTGCTACGACCAGCTTCAGCAAGCTGTTTTGATCGACTCCAAGCTCGCCGTCTTCCTGGAGCTGTCCAAGCTGCTTCATGCCGCCTTCGAGCTGCTGAAGGGCAAGCAGGTGATGCACTTCACGGCCCTGGCCATCCTCAACCGCATCATCGACATGTGCATCGTACACAGAAACTACGAGGTCGGCTCGCTGGCTTGTCAGTCAGAAGCGGGCGCCATGTTGGGCTTCCCATCAGTGGTCAGTGGTCTGGGGCTGTGCGGAGGTGGGGTCGGGGCCAGCGAGAGCAGGACGAGCACCTTGGGAAGGTCAAAGGACAAGGATAAGGACTGCCGCAGCGGCACGTGGCCGGAAGGTGCGGCAGCCGAGGGCCTTCCCCACCACCAGCATGGGGGGAGTCGCTACCACGGACGGTTGGAGGCCGCGGAGGACACACCTCCACCTCCCCAGCCTCTACCTCCCAAGCCCCAGCCCAGCTGTCTGGGGAGGATCCCATCGTTGCATCGCCGGCGAGCAAGCGTGGTCACCCCTCACCCCGACGCCAGTGTGGACGCTCTCAAGCCGGAGGAGGGCGTTGGAGGAGGAGGAGGAGGAGGAGGCGGCGGTGTTGTTGGTGGTGGTAGTGGTGGTGGTGGTGGTGTCGGCAGCAGTGTTGGCGGTTTGGGTGCCCACGTGACTCGGACGCCGTTGGAGTTGCTAATGGCCATGGACCCGGGCCAGATTATGTCGGTGCTGCACAACAGCATCACCATGCACAAGCGCATCATCGGGACGCGACAACGCTGCACGCCCGGCGTGCGGTGGCGCCACTGTACGCACCACTGCCTGCAGATCCTCAGCGCGCGCGTCCTCACCGTCATGTGCCACAGCGCGCACGTGCAGCACAAGGTCGTCAGCGCCGGTCACCTCAAGCCCCTCATCGACGCCTTGGATCCCAATCACGATCCCGTGAGTGCTGGACAGGCAGACATAAACACACAGATACGCACATGGATAAATAGATGCAAAGACACATAAATGCATCACACTGATAGACAGACACACAGACATACAGAGAGATCGACAGATAGAAGGACCCAAAGACGCAAAAGCACACACACACACAAGCAGACAGCCGTCGTCGACATAATTATCACTGCTATCGTCATTATTGCTTTGGAACTTTAAATCAGGACATCTTTGTTCTTTGTTGACTGTGTTTACCAGAGCTTGTAAGCTCATTGTGTTTCAGTTTCAAAAAGTCACGTGTGTATTGTGTCCAACTGTTTGTGCTCTGTTACGACTTTGAGCTAAAATTGCGTTTAAAAATACATAAAGTGCTTTTTCAGAAAGCATCTTTGTCTACCTCAGTACACGTGCACTGATTAATTGCTCATATCTAGGGAGTTAGCTCCCCTATCAATTTTCAATCGTGCAAAACAATGACAGAATAAGCATTCTTGAATGAATGAAAGCAAAGACGACAAACAAGCACTGTGGTACGGTTTTCACACCTTTATTTTCAGCATTTAAATAAATGAATTTTAATTTATATGTGTTTAATGGCATAGTTCCTGGGCAAACTGGGTTACTTCCCCTCTCAGTTCATCGTAGCCTCTCTATAATATTTACAGGTTTTATGTAAACGTCTGAGAAGTAGCAGATAATTTGATACACAGACTCGGGAGTTTTAAGTGACAGGGAATGGGAAACCTGTCGCAATTCGAAAGATAATATCGATATAACTGCTGTGCTGAATTTTTTAAAGTATATATTTATATTTGAATATCGACAACACTTTCATCACGAGCCTCATTTTCGCAGTGTCACTGTTTTATTTAAGGTCAGACAAAGCTTTACAATAGGATGTGGACAGAAATGTTTCTGCGACCCGAGGTGGGCCGAGGACTTTCTGGGATGTGATGCGAGCAGAGAAAATACTGAGCTGTGATGAGATCAGAGAAAATACTGAGATGTGATGAGGACAGAAACTTGTTGCGACCTGACGTGGGCAGAAGTGCACTGGTGTGACATAGGTTATCGACGACTGCAGCTACACGCACTCAGCTCCTCTTTTTTTTCCAATCGTAAATCACGGTTTGCGCAATCAATGCAAAAACGATGTTTTCATCTGCGGCTTTTGCAAAAGGTCATCGCCAAGTGCGTGGCGCTGCCTGGCTGACTCTGGTCACGCGCTGCTCTCAGTTCGCAGTCGTTTTTCTTTCAAAATAAATGCTTCACAATCAATTATAGTGTCTGTTGCTGCAGTCGCGGCTATACCATTGCTGCTTCCATGACGACGACGAAGTTGGCGTTAGCGTTGGCGTTGTCCTCGCTAGTTCATTGTGCCACCGGCTCTCGTCGTCGATAACCTTTTCTGTCTCATGTATCACATCGGCGGTCATAAAACTCAGCTGATTCTTCAAGACGAAGGTTTGCTGTTTCATGGACAAGGTTAAGGGGGAAAAAAAGGGAAAAGTCGGACCCTAATATTCGAGACCTCATTTTTCTCGGGGTCAGGGGTCATGTCATCTCCCTCACTGCCTTATTCTTACCGACTCTTCTGTGGAGTCATGTACCTCTTCCCGACAGCCAGGTGGAGTTGGGCAAAGTTTTCTACACCAGTGGGATCGGACTCCAGTGCTCTAACCATTCGACTACCTGCTTCCATTTTCGTTGAAAAAGGTTTGCCGGACAGACTTTTCATGTCAAGGTTCTATTAATGGACACGATTGTCGATTGTAAACTAATGAACGGAATTCTTTCTTGAATGTTCAGCATTATTTTTAATTATAAATTCTCCAGTCTCTTCCAACCTTGCTCTGTCTACATTGACCATGATGGTGAGATTTATTTGACTTTTGCAGCTTGCTGGACTTGTAGCTGGCACCAATTTGTGTAATACAAATCAGCATAGCCTTATAGTCTAGACAGGCCAAGTAGTACTTGTGCATAATGCTCTTACGTGTCGACAGCTCCCTTCTTCACTTCCATCAATCTGTCTGGGTCGGTCTTGGTCCTACCAGACCTTACTACCTTTAGAGGATCCAGGTAAACGGTACGAATTTTTTTTTTAAAGTTTTAACATGCATGGTCTACCGTACAACTGACATGGACTGTCACACGTATGTGAAGTCCACGTATTTCTTTATTTGTTTTTTCATCCAGTCCTGTTTGCTCGTCATTGATCGTGGCTTGACAGCTGCTAGCAGCTCCCAAATAAACCGAAGACATGTGAGAGAAGCCTTGTGTACACTCTTTTACAAACATGCCATTTCTGCATTTACTCGGATGATCTGATTAAATATTTAAATTACAAAATGGAAGGAAACTAGATCCGCATAAATATCGCCTTTCTTTCTGTCTTTAGTATATTGAGATATAGTCGTGCAAACAGTTGTAACTGTGAGAAACACTTATTTGTTTATTTACTTAATAATGAAGATTCTCCTCATCCAGGTGGTTAATATTTTCTGCGTATTTTTTGTCGTAAGGTTTAGTAATGTCATACATAATTAGTGTTTACAGGAGAAAGATCTGAGTGTGTTTGTTATTATTATTAATTTTTGGAGGTCACCTGATCCATATCAGCATTAATGTTTGTGTGTGTGTGTGTGTGTTGGGGATGGTGGTTGACAGATAAAGGGAGAGTTGCCACTGAAATAAATTATATTAAAGGTAAAGATAAATAAATTACATACGCACGCAAACACTCACAAATCACACTCACGCACACACACACACACACACACAAAAAAAACCACGCTCACACACAAACACATGCACGCACACACAAACACGCACACACACAAACACACTATCCAATGCACACACACTCACTAACGCATGCACGCACACAAGCACACGCACACACGCACACACAGTCAGATGAAGGTACGGGTACCTGCTCGTGCCGCCAGCGCGCGGTGTGGCGAGATCAATATTGTGACCAGCAAGGAATCAAAACATTGTATGGCGGGGGCTTGAGGCCGTCAACGTTTTAAATCATGTTCCTTCCCGGGGCTTTCCACCTGCCACGGTCAACACTTTGGCCATGACTGATCGCAAAGAAATGGCCGGAGGAGGCTTGGGTTTCCTTGCAGCTCTGACCTCAGTAATGCAAAGGGAGACAAAAACTAGATTGAGTTACGCACCCGCTTATTAGCAGGGAGCGTCGCAGGCCCACCCTGTTTTTTAGCGCAGATGTGGCAACCTAATCACGACTGCGGAATTTCATCGGAAAAATGTGTTCTGTGTTAGTCGATGACTGCAAGATTTTTTTTTCAACGTTTACTGGAAGAGCGGATCGGGGTGGGAAACGGGTGTGTGGGTGGTTCGGAGGAAAAGGAATAATTCAAGAAGAGAACTGCATGACTCGATGAACTTTGCTGAAACAGAATCCTGAATAGTTGGGCCCGTATTTATTTATTTATCGACGTTTTGTTTATTCAAATAACTGCATATCTATCAATTATAAAGATCAATCGTAATAAATTTGTTCCATCCAGTGGCTGACGCATTCAAACGACCTTACTTTTCCACCTGACCAAAGCTTGAACCGACAGAACTTATCTTCTGATTTAATTGGGTTTTATTGTTACCATTTATTTATTTTATTTATTTAATTTTAAGTTATTTTTGCATTGATTTTTTTCAGCCATTTATTCTATTATCTGATTATTTACTTATTAAATAATTTATTCATTTAAATTAAAACTATTCATGAAAATGAACATTATTTCTACCGCTCTTCCAGTTGAACAAAACCAAAGATGATCCTACTGATGTTGTTGTTGTTGTTGTCGCAGCATTTGCTGTGCCTACTGCTGCAGTCGCTGGCTTGTCTGGCGCTCAACCCCGCCTTCCACGGCGCCATGAACGAGGCGGAGGTGGCCGACATGTTGATGCAGCTGTTGCTGCCGTCGGACGAGTGGTACTACACCAACCACAGCACCAAGTACGCCAAGTTCGTGAAGTACCACGCGGCCAGGATTCTCGTCTACATGGGGCTTTTCCACAAGCTGGGCGGCCGCGTGGACCTCTTCGACCGCCGGCGTGAGTAGCGTGGGCACCGTGCGAGATTTGAACACTACTCCCTTGGTTCTGTTGGGTTGTTCACGAAACTCGGGTCACCCTGGTCCATTTATTTCCCTTTATTCCTTTCATCTTTTTTTGTATTTATTTCTTGTCCACGAATGATGTAACTATCACATTTGTCTTGTTTTCTTATTTCCGTGTAAGAGGTTACACGCTGGTAACACTGGTTTTGAAATGTAATGAATGAGTGGGTGTCATCGCTCAAAGGGAAACTGCTGTTCTTTGATGTCCTGAAATGTGGGTGGTTTGCAGCGTTCATGGAGTCCAACACAAGCACCTTGCTGCAGGTTCACTCGCTAGACGACAGCTTCATCGAACTCATGGCCATGGGCCGCATCATCCACTTGAACGACAAAATGCACTTACAGGCCGCGTCTGTGGAAGGGCTGATGGCGGAGCTTATACAGGTACAGGCTCAGGTTTTGAACTCAGGAACTTTGTAGTGTCTTTAGTCTTTGTGAAACTGCATTTGCAACACAAGCACACCTCGAAAACAAAGCAAAGCGTTTTGGACTTTGTCTTCTTTAGGAGTTTCGGACTCCTGATGGTTTCTTTTCAGTTTTTATTTGCTGTTGCTTTTATTGTGTTTTATTCTTCCCTCATTCTTTTTCCTCTTCTATTATTTTTCCCTCCAATTATTTAATCAGTTCCTGATATCCAAAGATTTGAAACTGTCCATGCCAATGAACATGACTTCCACCGTTCTTCCAGTGAAGCGAAATCAAAGATGATGTTACTGATGAAAAGAGGAGATAGAGTCACATTTCCTCACAGTACAACTTTATGTTAACTTAGGAAACATTTTAATGACTGAAAAGTATCAGTAAATCTGGAAAGGATCTGGCATCCGTTATCCGATTTCTTACATTCATTAATTTCCCCTTTTTTACATTTAACGCACAGCCAGTGACAAGCTCCTCCATGATCAGATATAAGGAGTTGTAGGTTCTAAGGGCCTGGTGCCCTTTTCTAAAGACTTTATTAGAAATAATGAGCAAGGAACAAAACAAAAAATAAATAAGAACATGCCAATACCATGGCTGGAGGGGAGAGTCAGGGGATAGCACCACTGATCTCAGCTTTTACCATGGTAGGATTTGCTTCCCTTGGCTTAAAATTTTTTCTGGGCATTCTTTCCTTTCTTGTGTAAAGCTACGATTTCCTTCTACTTCTAGGTTCTTTAAATATGTTACTATTATTATTATTATTATTATTATTGTTATTGTTGTTGTTGTTGTTACTATTTTCTGCTTATTATTTTCATCCTTCCTCTGTCTCACATTATTTTTTTTCTTTTTTATTCGTTAATCTACTCTTGGTTTAGCCTTAATTAGCACAGCGTAAAATACAACCAGCCTCGTTTAGCTATGCAGATATTTTGTAGGTTTTTGATTTATGTAAAAACCTGTTGATTTTCCTGCCTCCATGCTTTATGTTTATTAGTTTTAGCATTAGCGAATACTGTTTGATGTGCCACTTTTAAAAAAAATCTCTATGTTGGCGAAGAATAGCTTTGAAATACGTGTACTATTAATTGCTTCCACAATAAAATGAAATCAAAGTTTGATTAGGATATCGCACACCAAAGCTTTCAAAACGTAAATTTATAAAATCATAAATTCATAATAATTTTTGTCTTTCTGGAATCTCACTTTACGCTATTATAATTAGTAATGGGCTGATGTTGATGCTGATGCTGCTGATGCTGATGATGATTATGATGATGATTGTTATTATTACAGGAAGCAGTAGCGGAGGAAAGAGAATCGCAGACGCCCTATATTCACCTCAGCAACTCTCTCAACAGCCTCAGTACCATGTCAGACCACGACTTCGCGACTCACCTCGGTCACCGCCACCGACTGGTGTCTCCCTTCATTTCACCCTCCGACTCGATGGAGTTCCTCAAGGACTTAAACCAGCAGTCGTTCCGGGAGTACCTGTTTTCGGGGCTGCCCATGGTCGTGCACCCTATCATCGTGCTGCGACTGCTGGCACACCGGTTGTTCGGCAACATGATCCGCCGCAAGACCCTCCCGTCCGACGCCAAGCTCAAGCCGCCCAAGGTGGACGACAAGATGGAGTGTCCGCCCAGGAAGGATTTCGCGCAGCTGCGCGAGGACAGTAGGGACTCGCTGTCGCGGCGGCGCAAGGCTAACCTGCAGCTGCAGATCACTGGTCAGCCAGGGGAGAAAGATGACTCCCTCCTGGAGCTGTGTGAGACGCTGGAGGCAGCGTGTGCAGGGGCAGGCGGTGGTGCCAGTAGCAGCGGCAGCAGCAGCAAGCCCAGCAACCACAACCACGTTCAGTCCAAGAACGGTTCTACAAAGATGGCGATCAAGAGCATGGTGGAGAGCTTGGTCACACCGCTAGACCTCGGCGTCATCTCGCAAAATCCGGAGGCTACGGGCTCGCCCACGCAGCCGCCCGACCCGCCGGACTCTGCCAGCGAGGTCAAGCCTCCCTCCAACACCCGCACCTTCTTCCGGTGGTCGAGCAAGAAGCGGTTGTCCAAGTCTCATGCCAACGTCTCCTCGTTGGCGCACCGCGACAGTCTGGTCAGCCAGCCCCCGTCCAGCGCCTCCTCCGCCAACGACGTGGACATCGCCGCCTTCCAGCGCGAGCTCATCAACCTGCCCACCTTCGTCATGGACACGCCGCCAATCGACGTCTCGCCTGTCTTCTCGCGCTGCAGTTCCGTGCCAGAGAACCTTGCCGGCCGCAGCAAGTCCCCCCAGGTGGGCGGTTCATCGGGAAAACTGGATTCGGCCGGTGTCGAGACTGAGTCTGAGCAGAACCTGACCAAGGCCAAGTTTGTGCTGGGTGGTGTACCGATGGGCAACTGTCACCACCACCACGGCACCACGGGCTCGCTGGTGACTATCACCACCACAGACATGGACTACAACAAGGACGAGTCGGCCGTGGTCAGCGACGTCGATTCGCCCGCCGACGGACTGACCAGCATAGTAGTGCACTTCGAGGCTCCCTCCTCCCCTCAACTGTCCACCTCCAGCCAGAGCCCGGACGCCATGGTCTTCAACTTTCCCAGCATTCCCTCGCCGAATCAGCCTGCCATGCCCACTAGCAACTTCCTGTCCCCTCACCAGGAGTACGGAGCTTCTTCCTACGGATTGCCCGGTCCTGAGCGCTCAGTGACGTCGGCGTCCACGCACACTGTCACGCATGCGTGCTCTCCGACTTCCGACAGAACGCTAGCGTCTAGTGTCACCCACAAGAGCTCCGTGGTGTCTGTCCCTTGTGAGGTGCCCGTGCAACATCGGGGAGTGCTCAAGGTCTTCGAGACCTGGGTGCAAAAATGTCATGTTGACCTGGATGGTAACTCTACCCTGGCCATGGAGACGAGGGAATTTCTGAAAAAGCTGTCGGTGCTTGGCCATGAGTACAAAGCTTGGTGCCAGAGAATGGGATCCATGCTGCATCTGGAGGTAAGACTTGTGAAAGGTGTAGTCGGGACAGCATTGGTGATATGTATTTCATTTCGTACTTAACGATTTTTTTTTCAGTTTTTTCCTTAGAGGGATGGGTAGTGGAGCTTGTTTACAGCTTTACTTACAATTTGTTTACTCGGTGCTAGAAGTGCTAGGAATGGCCCAACTAGAGGCCTCTCCTCCTTTCCAAGTACACCAGTGTCGAGACTGCTCGTTGGACATTAGGGTTTAACCGTCCACATCTTTATTTGGACCCATGCACAAGTGTTTAGGGCTCCGTGTGTCGTTAACCGGCGCCTGGCTGAGGTTGTCGCCACGTGCGGCGTTGCCAGAGCAGAAACACGAACCATCGTCTGCGTGTGAGGGAGGGAGGATCGAGGGAGGGTTGGGGAGGAGTGGCCAACAGGACGCACGTACTGCCGTCACATCCTTGAAGCAGACGAACTCAAAGCCACCGCAGACCAGCTACAACTGCTACATCATCCGCGGTCAGACCTGACAGTAATTGAAATGTTGACGCAAAGATACTATTAATAGAACGATGGACTAACGTCAGGCTCTGATGAAGCTTGTTGCACTCAGGTGTAAATGCAACTTCAACTTCGTGTTTCGTTTTAAACTCTGCTTCGAGGGGTACAACTATTGTGGTAATATATTTGTTTTCATCATTTGCAAACAATTAAAAATAAAATTAAATAATAAATAATGCGGATTGAACCTCTATGAAATCTCGTAAAATCAGGTCCGTGTGATTTTAAGGATTTTACTCTACTTTTCGCCAACAAAGTCTTCCCCAGTTTACAGGTCAAAAAGTGTGCCAAGGGGTTATTTCAGTCTTTCTCTTCAAGACTGTTAATTAATCCCCCTTTGCAAAGGTACAATATTTTTTTCTTTTCTTTTCTCTCATGCTTATACAGACTACCTAAACATAGACGTTCGTACGGACTTTGTTAACACGCTCGCTGCTCAGTCTCTTGGCGTGCACGATGACAGACCGGAAGTGCGTTATTTGGAAGCACATTAATTGCTTCCTGTTGCCTGCTCGCGACCTTCACGCTTCGCGACCGTTGCCTGAACTGCGCGCTCGCAAAGTAAATGTGTGAGCAGATAAAAATACAGTGTTTATATTTTTTTATGTGAATACTACTGTCAGACCGAGAAAAAGGATTCCAACCCGATGAACCATGCCTCATGGGACAGGAAATGCTTTGGTCAAGCGTTTGGCTGCTTCTCGACAGTAAGCAACTATAAGTTTAGAGTTTACCTACATGCAACATCTTCCTCCCTGTCTGCATCCTCCTCCCTCACCTCATTCCGTATGGTGAAGAAGCTTTGTGTCGGTATTTCGTGACAGTTTGTGTCATTGTTGTGACTGAAGCCAGAAAAAACCGCAGTACAGTTGATGTCGTCACTGTACCACACCACCATGTCTTGCTCGTACACCCGCTGTCTTTAACCCCGGGAATACTTACTATGATCACACCACGACGAACCACCGAGCCATCTATAGCTAGCCGTTCGTAAAATGTCGTTCGACCTTTTGACCCTTTATCGGTGCACGAGCGGTGTCAAAGCAATTTGCAGTAATAGCCATCATCGCGATGCTCCATCGATCTGACGTCCTCCCCCTGACCTCGTTCTGGCCTCCACGCTAGCCTCGTGGTCAGAACAACTAGTTGCCGAGTCTGCTCAGTTCGATCTGGGAAAGTGCACTGGTGTAACCTTAGAGGTCGCCTCTGCGTGCCTGTGATTCTGCCGTCCCAGTGAAATTTTGAAGGAAAGAGTTTTTGAGTCTTCGACGTTTGTTTTTATTTCTTTATTTATTTATTTGGGGGTTTTTTGGTTGTTTTTTTTTTGTTTTTGTTTTTGTTTTTGTTTGTTTTTTGTCTTAAACTTCACTTTGGGATGGCTTGTGTGTTGGCTGGTTGGATTCATAAATTGCCCAATAGATGGTTGATCATTACGTTTTAAGTTTGTACAGGGAGACAAACACATCGTGAGGTACCTCGGTTCAGAAAATTAGGGAAGTTTGGGGAGTGCGTGCGTATCCAGATGTAAAGAGAGGGAGAGAATGAAGCTTTCCCTATCCCTTAAGGCTTGTGGATAAAACCAATTTGTTAAGTGTTGTTGTCAAACTGAGGTGAAGCCTGTTAGTTTTGTCTTCATCCTGTATCGCCAGAGGACCAGGGTTGTGAAAGGATGGTGTCACCAAGACTAGGCATCCTCCATCTGCAACTGAGCTTTGCGAAGAAGCTTTTGTACACGAGCGTTGTGAATAAAACTTACTGTCTGAGGGTCCACTCACCGCATGCAACCTTCTTATTTGTTGAAACAAACTCACCAGAGGAAGCAGACACCAAGTCTACAAGTACGCCTATTATTTCCCAGCCTTGACCTCCCGACCGACTTTACTGCACTCACTGGCAGGAGAACCACGAGGCTAACATGAAGCACTACTGGCCACTAGTGCCATTCTTAACAAGATAAACATGTACACAAGTTTCAACAAATTTTTTATGCACCGTCATGTAAACACTTGCCAAACATCGACAAACATTTTCAATGAAGAAAGGTCAGAGTTTGTAATGAGTGACCTCGGTGTCTTGAGGTGAAGGTGGTTAGCGACATCATGGCGAAGGAGGTTGGAGACAAAGATTCTCTCGATTGCTCTTAGAAATGATCGAGCGCTTCTTTGTGTATATAACTGTCAAGTGTGAAGGTAACTCCAATAAATCCATGTGACGTGTACAAAAAACTGATTTATATTAACCTAGCTAAATTGTTAATTGTATAAACTGTAGGTCTGAAGGTTCGTCCCAGGTGTCAACATATCGTATTTACTCATATCTTCCATGTACTCAAATTAGATTATGTTCTGAATTCTTTACAATAATTAACTTCTGAAATGTCAGCTGGTAAACAATTGCACTTACTGTACCTGTCCAGGAGTGCATAGCTGCAGACAAGGCGGCGGGCGCGAAGAACGAGGGAGGCAGTACACATGTGCAGTACAGAAAGGTAAGGCGATGGTATGTGTGTTGCCTGTACGAGTTTACTGAGGTGAAAGGTAGATATGTTCCTTGTAGATAAGTCTCTTCAACATCAGTATGGTTAAGTTAACGTTAGTATGATCAAACAAGAAGAATAATTTTAATCTGTTTGCTTGTCTACCTGCCCGCCTTCCTAATAAAGAACATTGTAAAAGCTTAAAGCTTCTTGAAGTAATATAAAAATCTGAGTTTCTTGCAGCACAAATTAACATGTAAGTAGATGCCTTGAGATATCCTTTGAAAATATCCATTGTACAAAATGCCGAAAGATTTGTATTTTTGAAGATGAACAACATGCTCTTTCCTCTTTTTTTGTTTTGTTCTTCCGCTTATAAAGTTCTCTCTCGCTCTCGCCTCTTCTGTCGTGTGTGTGTGCTGTCTTTCCACCCATGATCGTCTGAAAGAAACAATAATGCTGAAAGAAATGATAATGCTAAAACAGCTGCTCAGGCTAAACGGGTTCATGAGACCTCGTGAAAGGAGCGCCATCTCTCGGCGACTGGCGCACTCAGACCATCCTCCCTCCCCACCACCATCATCACCACCCTCCCACGTGACATCGTTAAAGCAAAATACCACGAAGGAGCAAAGAAAGATCGCGAATAGAAAACAAAGCTGTCGTTAGCTGTGTGTCCACGGCTACGATGGGATGTGGAAGGAAGTAGGGAAGGCCACTTACCAAGCAAGTTGACGGTTGCAGAGGACGGCGCCTTCAGGTTGCCAGTGATGTTGGCACGCGCACTCGCCCAAGAGCCGTTTGTAAAGTCCTCGTAACAATTGGGCGCCTAAGTGGAGGCAATCAACTGCCTCTCTCGGAGTCGTAAGTCATTGTTATCAACGTCTGCTTCCTGTCTCCTGGGACTGTGGACTGGCGTCCTTCCATTGTACAGTTCGGCGGCCATTCATCTCTCTGGACAAGGTGTTTATTCTTGTCATTTCGGATTGAAACATCGCGGGCTTATGGTCAGTATCGTCATCAAACCTTGTGTGAGCGATATGTTTGTAGGTGCATGTGTACTTTGCAAGCACCTGGCGGTTGATGTGTACTTCTTTCAGCAGCTGCGCGTGGGATGTCCTCTTGAAATTGTGAAACTGTAAAAACCTTCATGATGTATAAATTATCGGTGCATATATATTATTGTCTACTTTAACCTAGTTTAAGTTTCTCTTCTTTGTGAAACGTGGTGAGCCTGGATTTGGTTAGAGTCCTTAGTAAACACACTGTTTATTATCAAAATATTTTGACGTTTGACATACATGCACAGACGCCATTACAAACCACACACACACACTTGTAACGAGACTATTTTTAGGAGAGAACGTCTCCTCCAGTCTAGAAAAATATTTTAAAAAAAATAATCACTGGTCTTGAAATACAATCCTGCAAATATATTTGTGAACACAAAGAGGTCAAAACATTGACAGGCAGTGACAGAGCTCTCAGCTCCTTTGGTCCATTCGTGCGATTTTTAAATCCTCTTTGTGTGCGTAGTAATATTTTGTTGTCCTGTATCTCCACAACATAAAAAAAGGATTATTTAATTCAGCGTTCAGTCCTATCATATGAATAAACCCAGACTGGAAAAGGACATGTCAATGCTAGTGTCGTGCAAATCCTTTTTTTTATTTTTTTTTGATGGCTTGGGACCCAGTCATGAAAACCAGGGAGAACTATAAAACCTCGTGAACTCTAGAGAACCTTAGCTCGAATTGGCCCATTATAATATTTAAGGTTACTATCCTTAGCTCTCGATCTTTGAGGCATTGTTCGTGCAATGTTTACATGCAGGTCACGTGGGAGACACACCAGATCTGTACATGCAGATGTGGCATTGAGCGCAGTCAAAGTTTTAAACGTACCTTGACCTCTGACCCTCATGCTGAAGGACGCTGAGACAAAGAGGGAGACTGTGGGTGTAATGCGAACTACAATAACGATTTGAAAGCAAAGGGTTGCGTATTTGTGCTTAGGAATGTGTTTGGTCGATTTCTTTCAGAACAGTTGTATTCATTGTTATTCAGATTTTCTTGTCCTTGTTCTCGTGGTGTTCGCCATGGTTCTCTAGCTCTCATTACTCCCCTGCTCTAGTTTCTTATTTACCGGAACGCACGTGCAGACAGTCCACTATGTCGCTAGGAGGCAGATACAAGACTTCTGTATAAGACCGATGGCACTGCGTTCACTTCTTGCCGAGAGGAGATGCTTGCGCCCACTAATCGATCTCTTCCGTCCTGGAAAATCGTATTCCTTCCTCTTCTCGATGATGAAGCCATTTTTTTGAAAATAAACATATTCGCCATGTAAAACTACAAGGCGTCAGTCATCCAAGTGATTACACTAGGAACATTTTGTAGACGAATGGTAGAAGAAAATAAGGATTAAAATAAATGATGATGAGGATGATGATGAGTAGGAGGAGGAGGAGGAGGAGGAGATAATGGAATACAGATGACAACTTTCGTACATAGTGTGATGTCAACGAATTTGGGAGGTGGGGTCTGGATTGGAAAGGTGGGGATCGGTGGTGGTTGTGTGTGTTTAGGGGTGGGGGGGTAGTTGTGGTGGTGGCGGCAGTTGTGTCTGGACAGTGAACGATCGGCGTTAGGGTCTTCTCGCCGTTGCTGTCCGGGCCACGCATGCGCAGCCGGAACATTTTGATTGGTCAATCACTCAACAGGAAGCCACGGCCGTCAGCGTTCGATGCGGCCTGGTCCCGCCAGGTAATAACCTGTTTTTTATTCAATTATCGCTACTTCCCGCCTTCCTCCTCTTTTATTATTATTTTTGTTTTTGCTGTGCGCCATATTGCGTTCCTTCTCACCGGGCAGTGGACAACTCGTGTTTTGCTGAGTCGGGTCACAGTCTTCAGGGGCTCGTCACAAAGAGGGAAGCTGAGGACTAAACTTTGAACTTCTTAAGGTGCAGTCACTGTCTGTAGTTCTTAATGTCAGTGTGTGTGTGTGGACATTGAAATTCCGTGGATTCCTGATCATCCAGTCACAAGTCGAAGGACGAGAAGAAAGTGGGCGCACATACCTCCACACAGTCGTTGTCATCTCAATATGTTTCATTTTGCATCGTTGAACGATGAATGGGTGGCGTGAAGCGTGAAGCAAATATAGACCCGACAGGAAATGTTGCATGGATTGTGGAGGATGGGTACGAGTGCACTTCTTGCACGGGAAGAGAGTGACACTGATGAGGAACATGTGCAGGACAAAGGAACAGCGTGTAGGTGCGAAAGTTCCCAACAGCCTGCTAGCCATCGCATGTCTGAGAAATAGAAATATCGGGCGCGCACGTCGTCGTAAAATTTCTGGAATCTTCTTTTTGAAAGGCTGGCAAGGATAATCAGATGCAGCTCCAGAAGTCACGATAACTGATTGCAAAACGCGGATTAGAGACTGATGTGGCTATTGCACAGATAATGGATACAAGAGCCATAGAGGGACAGCAGGTAAGAAGACGATGACACACAACACAAATTTAAATAAGCTAGTAAATCTAAATAATTGTAATATTTCATTTTTTTAAATTAAAATAATAATCGTCCGGAATAAAAAAAAAAGCTTGAATTTTGCTGAATTTACCGTTATTTATTGAACATGATGTAACTGCGCATGCGTCGAGATTGATCACGTTCATAATAAATGTTTTACTAGTAGCAACTGTAAAACCAGCGACTTCACAAGGACAGATTAATATCTCGTGGGCTGTCAGGATTCTCTGGGTGACATAATTATAGACGACGAAAGGTCCATACTTCCGTAAGAGTTTGCGTTGGATATGAACTGTGGAACCTACTCGGATAAGTATCGATACTTTGTTTCTTCCCGTTCACCTGGTACTTCCTATGCACTAATAAGTACTTTTATTAAAACAGGTTTCTTATTCTCGGAAAGTAGTCCGTCAGACATCCTACCATAAGACAAACGTTCGTTTCAGATGGCATAAGGCATCTGTGAGTCACATGGAGAAAACATTCTAATTTTCCGATTCTGCTCTTTCCATTATTCTGTCTTTACTTTTGGATTTCCCATGTTTATTCATTTCTAATTGAAGCTCGAATTTCCAATCAAACACACACTCACCAGTTACCATGACAGCAGTCATCAAACGTCCAATTTGGTCAGCTGCCACCACTCTTCTCCCCTCAGCTGAGTTTTCTTCTCACTCTTGTCTTCTAAGGAAGACGGCAGCAAAGTCATCATCACGGTATTATAACCTCGTTATGTCGGTGACCAAACGCCCGATGTTGTTCTCTGAAAGGTATTAGAAGGCCTGCGGATGTCCGTATGACTGCTGGTGCGGTAAAGGTGTGAGTGTCGATGTGACGAGCCTACAGATCCGAGGCGGATCTGGTGTGAGCACCGGCCATGCAGTGCCCTTTGCTTGTGACGTATTGTTTGTGCTGCAGCCTGCAGTGCCGCACGTGTTGCTGCTGCAGCCAGGAGTGTATGAGTCGCAGGCGCTCGCCTTGGTGAGTAAGAGCTTAATGGTTGTTTACCTCTGACTGTTTACTTCTACTGATTTGAACAAAATCGTCGGTCGTCTATCTTCTTGTCTTTTTTTTATTTATTTACCACCCACAAACCTCTCTCTCCATCTCTCTCATTACAAACACTCGTCATGTCTCGTTCTTTACCTCCTTGGCACAAATTTCGCGGTTTTTGGTTTCGTGTCATGGATACCTAGGGTATGTAGACCTAGCAAAGTCTAGTAACAGTAGCAAAGTGAAGCAATCGTAGTTGATGTCAACACCAACCGGACCACTCACGACAAAAACATCAAATGTCGTGATGATTCTATTAATGATGTAGTCACATATGCGATATGGACGGTTAGGTAGATCCTTTAAAGGAGAAGGCAAGTCAAACACCATTAGAGACCTAAATATAAACATTGTCGTTCTGAATCTTTCCCACTCAAGCTTTCGGGTTGCCAAACAATCACAAATATTTCTCTCTGGCGATAGAAGGAGGTCTCTATGTTTGGTTATTAATAATGTCATCGAATCCATTTGGCAAGGTAATTACTTTCATACTCCTGGGTTTAGTCGTCTAAATGATTTAAACGCTGGCATCATAATATCATAATTTCTCTATAGTATCATACGTTTCGATTATCACACCGATAAAGTTCTGAGAAGCGAAGAAGACTGCCTGACAGAATCTCTTCGTGGTCAGTAGGTTCACTCTACGTCACGAGTTAGCGCCAGTTGTTCTTTAACGAGCAGAAAACATAGCGGCCTTCGAGAACACAGGCTCAGCTACATAGGCTCATCATTTGTCTTATTTGAAACCCGAAATTTGTAATGGAAACTTTTCAGAACATCAGTATTATTTAAACCCATTTGCTACCTAACTTGCTTTTTCCTTTACCGATTCAGTCTTCATCCTCTAACCTCTAACACTAAACAGTCTTAGTCCTCTAACCTCTAACACTAAACAAGGTTGAGATGAACATTTCGGTGGTTTCCCAGCAAGCAGTGACTGGCAAAGAAGGCGTTTGACATATTCGGCCTGAGTAGCTTTCGGAAAAAAATCGTCTCGATTAACTGTTGCAATATTCTGTCTGCTGTTGATGCATTGCTTTACCTGAAAACGAATTTCTGATGTTACTGTAATAATAATAATAATGCAAAAGCAAGGACAGATCCTGCAAAAACTTCATTATAAAACGATGTGTTCTCGTCGCCACACTAAATGACTCAGTGGTGAAGTCAAACTTGCATTAACCCTGTCACTGCCAGGGTAACGGCTCACTGGGGCAGACAACTCATACAGGGGGTTGTCCCAGATGATGATAAAACTGGTCAAGCAGCTGCTCCTCCGATCTCAATATAACTTCACCTGTTTACAAAGGATGACACAGCATTTACCACGATAAACAATGACAGTTAAGTGATGACGTAGTAATATCAGTGTGGTTCCGGTGTTACTTTTCGCGTTTGCCTGAATTAATGGAGTTTGGATGGTGTCCGTCCGGAATTTCTTTTTTACTTCGCCTTCTGGTCGGCCATATTTTGTCCAAGGAACAGGTCTGCGTATTGACGTAAGTTTCTCTGTAAGGTGACGTCAGTAATTATGATGATGTCAATTTGCTTGATGGTGACATCAGTACGTAATTATGATGACGTCAGTTTGCTTGATGGTGACATAATTTCCTATATTGTGATGTCATATTGTAGCTGACCTGTTCACTGTATTCTGATGTTGATCCACTGTCCCACCCCATAACTCATTGCTGTAAATGTTTCAGAACCTCTTCGGGTTTCCATTGGAGCACCCCGGGTTAACGGGTTTCGTTAAAAATTTTGTTACATGCCGTAGCATGACCGACACATCGTCTTGAACGTCTGTCCGACATTTAGCCGTGTGTTCATCTGTAGCTCAGTGCCGTGTTCAGTCCTGTACCCCGGGTGTCTAAACGTGTTTCATCTTACGACTCGCCCGAAGTCTCGTTTCGTCGGCGGAACGCTGTGGCCCTGGCCTTCCGGCAGTGAAAAGGTTAAAGTGGCTCCCGCTCGCTGCCGCGTGCATAGCTATGACGTCACGTGACGAGATTGGACTTCATTTCCGCCGTGGGGTTGTGTTGCGCCCCTTTACTCCCCCTCCCCACGCTTGTGCGTGCAGCAGACCGCTGGGGGCGTGCAGACAGACCGACAGACCGCGAAATACTGACGAAAGAGTTTGTTGGGTGAGCGTGCGGCGGCGGGATGTACAACAGACCACGTGACTACTGTAGACGATGACTGTGACCAGCTGGGCGGACTCTTTCTTTACTCCATTAGTATGTTACACATTTGTGTACAGTGCCAGACTTTGTTTTTATTCCTCTTCGTCTGTGCTAGTAATTATAATAATATCCATAATTTATGTCTGAGTGGATCAGCAACAGTATAGACAGTAAGCAAGGGGAGCTGTTTGTCGATAACAGTTACGAAAGCAATTTTTTCAGAAATGTTATTTAGGAAAAAAGTATTTTGCCCTGGAAATGCCCCTACAAATGTCGCTTGCGGCATCATTTCTTTGGTATGGAAAATGTTCCTTTGAAATGACACATACTCCACCCCCGCTGTTGTCTGGTGAACTCACTAGAAATTACTTTTACCACATCTCCTTTGTTGTCTGGAGAATTTCCGTTCAAAAGGGACAACCTACAAATGGCGGAGGGCCAGCAGCCACATCCACTGTACTGTCGACTGCCAAATTATTCATTTCCACTAGTTGCAGAAGACCAGGGCATGAAAGTACTATAGGTCACTAGGCCGGTCTATTCATCCACTGACAGCAGCAATGAACCTTTTGTATCAGATTATTCTCCATACAGCTTGAAGAGAGAGAGAGGGAGGTAAACAGTGTTTAAGGAAGTATATTGTAAACAACACAAAATCCACATGCAGTCTTCTCACCCCAAGAGCATACACGCTCCCGTACACATACACATACACACCTCACTACCCCTTCTCTCTGACAAGGAGAAAGAGTTAAGTTGTGTTCGTGTGTGTGTTCCTTCACCACCCAAAGCTAACTTTACATTCCAAACAAACACCCTTGACTCTCATGGCGGGAGGGTTTTGTTAGGGTACAGACACACAGAAAGGGGTACAATACACGAGATACTGGGTGAAGGACGGGCTAGGGTGTCATGAAAGTACAAGAAGCTTTTCACCTGTCGCTGTGCATGGGAGTGTAACGACCAGGTGATCTCTTCCCGACCAGGAAACCACAACACGTTGCTAATGTTTACGGCAAAACAAGTGTGGTACCCGTCCTTCTGTCCGTTCTGTCGGCGTGTTCCGGGTACGACAAGAAATGAAATGATTTGCTGGTTGACTGAAGTGTGGATTGAGAGTCCGTGTGACTGAATAAAATGATTAATTCCCGGTCACTCTAGTCTTTTAGAGACGCCAAACACTACAGTTTGTTGCAGAAACATGTTCTTCGCTCACTCGATCTCTCCTTCTATATATTTAAATTTTCTTTCTTGTCCCCTCCACTCACATCAACAGACGGTGTATCTGTTAAACATTTCTTTAACTGCTATGTTCTATCTCCAATGATAGACTCTTCACTCCACTCAGTTGACGGAAATTCTAATTATAAAAGGGTTCACATATATAGCTGTGTCCCGAGACAGGATTTGAGCCCAGGACCTTTTGGTCATCACTGCAGTCTTACTGCTATGTTACTTCCAAGAGTCAGGGACGGACATGTCGCCCACTTGACGGATGCCGAATGTGGGACTAAAGAAGATTTTCTCTTGTGGGACTGACTTCGTCACGCGTCGCTGAACTCGCCTGTCCTGCCGTCTGCACGTTGCTGTCTGTGTCATCTGCTCTCATCGCCTGTCTACCACAGCCCGGGTCGCCGACCAGTCTGCACCCAGTTCCACCTCACCTCCCTCTCTTCTTTTTATCATCAAAAACCTTCAGAGGTTATCGCTGTTCATCAGATGGCGTCACCTGCCTCAGGGCACACTTCTGCTTATTTTCTCATCGCCTTTGAGACAGAGAGACAGAGACAGAGAGCTGCTCAGTAGGTTAAGCAGCCGAGGACGTGAATCATTAACACTTTATTGTCCTTCTATTGCTTGCAGTATAAAATTCGAGTTTGTTAAAATAAACACCAACATCCCAATGTTTCCTGACCACACTGTTGTGTTATTATAAAGAGTAACTTGTGAATCTCAAATCCGGAAATTTTATAACATAACGACAATAATTCCAAGATTTATTTTATCTGTTTGTGAGCGCGCATGTGTGTGTGTGTTGATCGAGATAGAGGCCCTTGTACAAGTCTGTGCCATTTAGAACACGGATTTGATGTTTATTGTCACGTATTAAACGATATACATAAACTCTATCACGTCATCAGATAAAACGAAGCACAAAGTTGATAGGAAGAAAGACGAAGTAAGTATGGCCGTCGTCATAACGACCGTAATCTCAATACAACCCTCGTGTTAACACACCTTCATTGTCACAGGTAGCGATACATCACATTTGCCTACAGGGATGCTTCAGACTCCCTGTGTACCTGAAGTGAACGCATATTTATAACATTACTCATAAGCTTTGCTCCTTTGAACTTTATGAGCAGTGTGTAACTGATCGCCTCCCGCGAGCGCAGACACACACACACGAACACACACACACACACACACGCACACACACACCAACACATGCAAATCAAATTTTTACTTATACTCGTCAGGACTTCTCACTATGATGGGCTTTGTATCTTTGAACTGGTACAGAGACGAAAAAGCAAGCACCTTGGCGGAGGGAACCTTGGGAAGGGGGAATTACAAAGTGTCACGTGATTTGTTTTATGCCGCTGTAAGCAGATTGCGTGTCGTATGTGGAGTGATGATGAACACCTTTATAGAAGTGATGACCAGAGGCTAGTATCGGGAAACTCTTGTCGCTGTACTTCCTATTTACTGAGGTCATTGAGTTCATTGCAGGACCTTGTCGTCTGTTATCTATGGATGCTTATGTCAGTGCACGGCTTGCGCCGGGTGCTACTAATTGACTTGCCACGTCAGGTGGAAACAGAATGTTAACCAGAGAGACAACCTGTTTCAAGTGGGTTTTTTTCATTTTAATGTCGTACCCATATTTTACATTATATTTTTTTAAAGTACAGTCAGGCTTAACTTCTTATCAATTACCCTCACTATGGCCTGGCAATAAATAAATAAAGATGTGACTGGCAAGGAGGTGACAGGTGTTTTGGAAATATCACCTCTTGTAAGTCAACGAGTTCAAAGAAATTAGCTTCACCGTCTTGGACTGGAAATGATTTGGTGACTCGCTTCTCTACCTGCAGAACCGGGTTAAGGGGGCAAAGGTCGACAGTTTTGCCACCCGCCGCTCCTGGCGTCGATTTACTTTGCACTCAGGTGTGCGTCAGGCCTGGCAGGCGATCTTTCTCTCTCTCGTTGGGGGGCTGCACCCGGGGTGATGAGTGATAGACTCCAAGACGATCGAGAACACGAAGCCAGTTTTCTTGTGCATTTCCTGGCGAGCTGGAGCAGGTAAAGGTGATGTTCTCGCGAGGCTTGGCGGACACCTGCACCCGTTCTTTTAGCGCCTAAACTTGACCTGGTTGGGAGGGCGCGGGGCAGGTGGGCTGCGAACCTCACTCGTCCCCATGCCTGCGCACAGCCCGCTACACCTGTGATTGTTACCTGCGCCGTAGAATCGCTATGCGTCGTGGACCGCTGATGGTGTCGTCTACTGCTGCTCAGTCATCCGTCTTGTCGTAACCGATGTGCGGAGAGAAGAATACATTTCATGGATGAGGTAAGTCCTGAGGCCAGGCTGTGTATATGAAATGTTTGTGTTTTCTGTGGTCATAGAAACAATCACCTGCGCTATCAAACCTTATCCAGGTAACCCGATAGACTATGTCTACAGTGTACCACTCCCATCAGCTCCTATTGTTTCGGGTTGACTGCTGCCTCAACACTGTACCTGTTCAGAAGAGAGTTTGACACGGTTAACCCTTGTACAGGTGTCGCTTAGATGTGTCAGTCCTCACGTTTTGAAACCTGTGTTGCTTCAGCATGTCTGGCGGCTACTGAATGAATGTAAATAAATCATAATAACCAATGCTTAGACCATTTTGTAAAGCTATACCTTCTCATACTAGCCACCACATGACATGACAATACACACTAGCTAGCACAGACACACAGAGGATACATGCTTCCCCTCCTCATCCAGTGACATATACACGATCGTATTTTTAAGAAAAAAAAACCCTGTAGTCTTCATCCTTTGCCGACAATTAGCAGGTGATGACATGTGATATACACAAGGTAAGATCTGTTATAACAATAGGAGGAATGAGAAGGACAAAGGAACCAAAACTTCAGTGTTGAAGGCAAGAAAATTCTGGCGATACGAACTTTATTGTGACATGATGAAAACAAAAGTAACACACACACACTATTGTCATCACATTCACTACACATGGAAGGACACTACTTTCTATCTCGCATATGACCTCTGACATGGAAACGGTTGTCTGATAGTTCCGTTACTTCGTGTTGTTGTTGCTATTGTCATTGGTGATGACAGTCGTGGTGGTTGTTGTTGACTCTGCTGTGGCTGTTCCCGAGGGCAAGGACTGAGGATTCCTCCAAAGACTGAGTTCAACCTTCACTCCTTCTCGTGCGTGTTGCTTGGAATTTCCGCTCATTGTTTGTTTGTTTTACTCGTGGCTAAAGAATGATTTCTAGGTCTTGACACCTTTGTTCCCCGCCCTCTCTCTCTCCCCGTCACCTATTTCCCACTTTCTACCCCAAGCACATGTTGACACACTGATAAGGCACTGAATATTAATTTGTCACGCTCCGACATGGTGTAGTGTGCAAACAAAGAATTTTTCTGAGTTCATGCGACCCAGGCCTTGAGAAGACATTCTGTCCCCTGACTGTGGACACAGGGATAGCGAAACCCGCAAACACTGGCATTGCAAGATTGACGACCTGTGGTAGCAGCCATAATATGGGGTATACATCAACCCGGTGTTTGGCCACGGCGCTGTGCCGGGTGCCTGAGTTCCCAGGCAAGGGCAGCAAGTCACGGCGGACTCCACGCTGGAGTTGTCCTCTCCTGAATGGCGTCTTTGGTGTAACAGTGACTGTCCTCCGTTCGAACTTACATGCATTGGCTTTCTTTGCAGGTAGTGATGAATTATAAACGTCGATACATATCTATGTAAACTTACCTGTACTCAGGTAGACAGGTGAATAGACGTCGGGTCGTTTCGTGTGTCTCCGCTTTTGTTGTTACCTGCCAACGTCGGAAAGAGAGAGAGAGAGTGTGTGTGTTTGTGTGTCTACTATATATATATATGAGAACAACGACTGGCCACGCATAAATGGCGACACCTGAGAATGCTTTTAGTATACAGAGTTTTTTTTACCTGACAAAAGAGTGTAACATAGAAAAGACCTGAAATACTTAAAGTACTGTTGTAAGCTGGCAAGGAAGAAGTTTGAAATTTATTAATTAGCTTTGTCTGTCTGTCTGTCTGTCTGTCTGTCTGTCTGTCTGTCTGTCTGTTTTTCACCAGTCTTACCTTAACAAACATTGATATTTCTAGGAATATATCTCTTGGCAATATTTCACTACAGTCAGAATAAATTTGAAGAGGACCCTGAGGCCCCAAGTTAAGAATTTATAATTTAACAACCTTCAGGACACTCAAAGGTAATATGTGTGTGCTGTACGGTTAGAGTACCCGGATCGGGCGGGCAAGCACTAAATGTTTACCTGGAGGGTAAAGTGGATTTGAAAGCTATCACTGGATGGTCTTCTTGAGTTCATCAAGTGTAAAAGGAAAAGCTGAGATGTGGAACTCGAGTGCACAGCTGTACATGTGTTTCAATCTGTATTTTTATATGATTGTGGTTGAGTGGTCTAATGACAGGCTTCAGTTCGAGTTGCGTGGCTTGGAAGAGGTTTGAACTAGTGAACACGAGGAGGGAGTCTTCAGCTGGAGTGGTAAACCGGACCTACTACAGCAAAGCTGGACTCATGACCTCACAGATATTGTAAAATAAAACAGCCATCTGCAGACCAGTTTGGACTAAGTTCAAATGTATCTTGTCTACAATCTCTCAAACTAGTTGTATCAACGTGTGCGCCAGGCTTTAGAAGGTGGATGTCGAATGTTCGTTGTAAGCCTGTTGATGGCGGATGTTGCAATAGCTGTTTTGGACTCCATGCTATGAATGCTAACATCAGATTTTTTGCAGCGTTAAATACCTCAGGCGATGAAATATTCACATCTGATAAATGGCTGTGACATCACCAACGGGAACGACAGAGCAAAGGCTTCAACGTGCGAATCGCATTTTTAAAAAGTTGGTGCAAATGTTCGGAGCTACAAGAGGACAGCAAGGTCTAATTCTGTTTTTAGTACTTAACAGTAAACTGAAATAGGTTTATAAATATTAAACGGATATGATTTAAATATTTTAAAAGTGAGACAAAGTACATATTTGTGTTAATCCTCACTGCGACACAGGGGTGTACATTGTACATGGATACATTATGTTGCCAGGGCCTCCACCCGCTGAAAGATCTCGGATCGTATGTCAATTAGGCAGGGTGAGAGGTCACGACTTTGAATTTCTGATCGTGGTGAGGTTTGTGAGCGTGTATCTCAACTCGAGAACACAAAAGGGGCATTCATCCAGCTTTGGGAAAATAATCTCGTGCATAAGCCTTAAGGTGCTGCCACACGGGCTTTGGCAAGCACTGTTTTGCTGAAACAGTTTCTGAAAAAGTCGTCTTCCCCGTTTGCCTTGTGGCATACTACGAATACTGTTCGACAAACAGGTCGGCAAAACTGTTTTTCGTTCACAGTATGACAGCACCATTACCCAGTCATTAGAACAGCAACGATGCTGGTTTCACACTGACGCGATTTCACACTGCTCTGCGAGTCCTATATGGGATGCAATTTCACACTTCGCCACTTTTTCACACTTTGATCACGATTTCACACTACCACGCGACGTCACACTGTGGTGTGGTGCAGCTTTGTTGATGGTGTTGGGTCCGCCTTCCCTCCTCACATCGGCGTGTTCTCTGAGACTCAAACCCTCCGAGCGTTTACTGAGGGCTGGCTGTATTCTCGCCCAGAGGCACGGAGTATAATTGTGTGATGCAGAACCTATGAACTTTCAGAGAACCATGCACAGCGTCAGGGGCAGCAAAACAGCAGATAAGCACTCGACAAACGCATGCACCCACGTGCAGAGGTAAAGTGCACGGGTGCATGTAACCGCCGCTTTCAACGTTAAACGACGCTGCTCGCACTCCGCCTGTTTCGTATTTCACGTCTAGCAACGACAAAATGGGGATGTAGAAAATATCTTCTTTATCTATCTATATATATAAAGTCATTGTTTTGCAATAGTTGGATGTTGAAAACACCAGCAGTCGACGTAACCGTTGTCACCTCGTTATGCTGTGGTTATAACAGGTCGCCCAGTTCCCCATTAATCAGCCCATTGTCTACCGGGGTCACCAGCGTTTGTTGTTGTTGTTGTCGTTGTCGTTATTTAGAAAGAGGTAAATAAATAACAGGCTTGTCCGCTCCTGCTCGCTCCGGTGACCACCGGTTGCCGGCAGATCCAGGAAGAGCATCGTCCCTCTTGGTGATTTCCCCCGACGACCTAGACCTGAGATTGCCATAGCAACGAAGATACCCCTGAATCCCACGTACAGTCCGATATCGAACGGTGCCAGCCTCCTCCTCCAGCACGGAGCAACTCGATGCATACCAACCCCCCTCTGACCCAAGTCGATGTAGGGATGGGGCGAGCGGGGTAGTCATCTTCACACCAAACGAGTTTTGCAACAAAGATGTGTTTCACGCGTGGTCTTGTGACTCCTAGTATGCCTAATTAACATCGAAGACAATGTATTTAGTTTTTTAATCGACATGTGGACAGGAAGAATCTTTGAAAAAGCATGGCGAGCCTGGGTGGGCTGGCTGCCAAATGGAATATCAATGTCTTTAACATGACGGCAGATACGTGGACGCGCTAGGAAGCCATCAGCTACATGGCAACAGCACACCCTCCGAAATAATAGCCTCCCCTACCCCTTGTCCACTCCCATCCACCCACTTGTGTGATCGTGTTTTTACACTCGCATCGGTCTTACTTGGGTCCCCTCAGAACATTAATAATGTAGTTACTGCATGACCGATAACATCGATTCTCGTTTTTGTATGCTTTGTTGTGGTTGCAGACACAGTGAAGGTGTGTGTGACACCAACTGATTCAGTGTCATTGCTTCATCGGCCTGCTCTTTAGACGCCACATCAGATCGTTCTTTGAAGTGTCACAGCACTGGCATGGTCGCTTTCTGTTTCGTGAATAAAGTTGTTATCTGAGAAAAGGAAGCAAAATTTAATTATTTTTTTAAGTACAATCAGGATTTTCTGTATTCATCGCAAGAAAGCCCCTCCGTGTGCTGTGTGTCCGTCCCGGTCTTTTATTTCACATTAATCGTCTGACTGAACTGTTGCTGTATGTGCAGCAGGCACAAAGGTCAAAGTGAAAAGATTGGGTAGATTGATAGGTGAGTACCTCAACATTCGGATGAAGGTAGAAGATGAAAGTAATTTTTTTTTTTTGGTTGTGCTTCGCAGCTACAAAAACTCGTTGTGAGCGGAGACTTGCCGTGCAGCAAGGAGGAGGCCGTGACCCTGGCCAGCATCCAGCTGCATATCGAGGAGGCGTGGCCTGATGAGGACGACGACGACAACGATGACAGCCTCTCGAAGCTCAGCGACAGACACGCGGCAGACGACGAAGACGAGGTGGGGACAACTCTGGTGGGGGAAACATTGTGCCGAGGTTATAGTGTTTGTACAGATTTTGATTTTGTCCAAGAAAGTCCATCTTGGGATTTTTATTTATTTATTATTTGCTTGAGATTTTCTTAGCTTATTTTCAATGGCAGACGATACAAGTATAAATATGAATGCGTTCATTTGTCAAGCAGAAGGATTTTTGCAAATTAAAGTTCGCGGGAGAGGGAGCGAGCAAACATTTATTCTAGCGTGTCCATTGTATCATTTCAAAAAATATTTTTATAGTTATCTACATATTGTGTCTTTTTTTCTCCCGCTTAAACACGCTACCCCGGGTGTGGACTAAAGTTGACATTCCACCTTTGATACAGTACCGGTCAGTTTTAATTATACTCCCGGAGACATGAGGTTTTACCCACTCTTGACCTTTCAGATGACCAAAAGTTTTCACGCCACGCCGCACAACAACCGCCAGCAGATCTTCCCCACCAACACCCACGTGGCTGAGCAGGAGCCGCTGCTGATGCGTGCCCGGGACGCCGAGCGGCAGGAGAACCTCCGCCGCAAGAAGGAGCTCATCCGCTCCAACCGCGCGCAGCGCATCACCAGCACGCGCCGCAAGAGCAGCCGCCTGGCACGCACGCTGCTGTGCGCCAGCGACAGCGACTGGGAGAGCGCAGGGGAGGAGGTGGACGTCACGCGCTACCTACCTCCACTCTTCACGGCCTCCAAAAAGTTGAAGGAGCTCATCAGGGTAGGTAACCACAGAGAGAACTCGGATGGATCGGCAGGCGGAAGTAGCAAGTATTTGCCGTCAATGTTGCAGTTAAAAAAAAAAAATTTCTAAATTCCTTATGCAAATATTGTTCATAAAAATTTAATATGTTGACAGATTATGAATGTTTTGACTGGAGGTTGCTGTTGTTAACTTCGTAAGTTATAGTAGAACGGGGGTAGGGCAAGGACATCATGCGTGGTTGGTATTTGTGATACCTTTTACCGCACAAATTTCTTTCTGAAGACAACAAAAACAGAAGACTCAGACCACTTGTCTTCTCCATCCTGGTAATAAGATGATTTAGGTGACGGTGTTAACCCACCCCATCCTCATCCCCGATGTACATCTCCCTTACAAACGAGTTCCTTGACGTACAGAAAAAGAGAAATATGTTTAGCATGCAAAAATAATTTTTATCAGCGTATTTTGGAAAGTTCAATTATTTCATCCACTACAACTTCTTCGCATAAATAAGAATGACCCAGAGTTTTCAGCCTCTCTGCTGATTTCCTAATTGCTTAAAGGTTGGCTGATTTTATTTAACCTAGTGTTGGGTGAGTGACTAATCACGCTTAAGAATTGACGAACAATTTAAAGTATGCGAAAACAAACTCTCCCTCCGAATCCAGTTCTTTTTAGGTGAAACCACCCAGAAGCCAACCGAATAGTTTTGAACCTGAGAGCTTTGAACTTTTTTCCTTTATGTGCAATAGAGCGAACAGGTGCTATAAAAAATTCCTAGCTCGTTAACTTGAGGGAGTGGTTGTTGTCTGCTACTCAGGAAAAGCAGAAGAAACTGTGGCACTCGACTTATTATGAGAGCGAGACGCAGTTCAAGCAGCTGTACATCAAGATCTGTAAGAACCTCCCGTCCTACGGCTGCAAGCTCTTCCACGTCAAGGAGGTCCAGAGGGGCAACACGCAGAAGAAGGTGGGTTACAGGGCTAGGTAGTCTTTCATTAGCGATAGACTTCTACGACAATTAATGTAGATTCTTCATATATTTCAACTTATATTCAAGAGATTTCCTTCTCCAAGTCGCTAATGATAAACACGCGTACAAAAGTTTGAACAATTCACTGAACTGTAAACAACGCGCAAATCCATTTCTTACTCACAGACAACCACACACCCACACCCACACACAAACATTCACATTTTTGAATTCACATTCACGCTCAACTGGTGATAACGGATATGAATCAGATAATAAAGTTATTTGCGCATGTCTTGTCGTCAGTGTATGCACCCGGACTCACAAAAACAACACGAACGTAAACACATCAATACATACCAAAGGTGTCGTCTACAAAATAATTATCCTATCTGAAAAGGCTACCTGTGATAGAATATACTGCTTTAGAATATACCCATACGATCTTTAGAAGGACGATTCATCCAACACCATATTCCCAATATTTGCCCACACCTTAGATTCCTCGCCTTCTGGGCATTTCATCCACCAACATCATCCTGCTGGACCTCAAGACTCACGCCGTGGTCAAGACCCAGAAGATCTGCGACATAGACGACTGGCTGTCCCCTAGCATCAAGGTCCACGACAGCCTCATGCTGGAGTTCAGAGGCACCAAGCCCTGGACGCTGATGATGTCGTCGATGGAAAGTCTCAAGTCCGTGACGGCTGCTATCTGGGAGGCTCTGGACATGGACGGACGCTTCATCAACAACGGAGCTCTCCGACGCGACAGCTTTGAATTCGGTTTGTTCCCGTCCTCCTGTATTTGTCTTGGTCCTGTTCTGCCTCTCTTTCTTTTCTTTTTTTTCTTTTGTTTTGTTTTGTTGGGGGAATGGGGGTTGAATGCTGATGCTCATATCATAAACATCGTCATTTTCTCTAAATAACTTCGTGTCGAGTCACTAAATACCATCATGTCAAGTCACCACCGATCATCATGTAGAGTCGCTAAACATTGTCGTCTGTACAGATTTCAATCGTCGTCAACTGACCATCCGTCCAGAGCTTGGGGTGACAGCAAATCATTCGAAGGAGCTAGACGCGCTGCAGAAGTTGCTGGCCTTTCCAGAAGAGGTCGCCATGTTGATGACAGATCAGGAGCACACACTTTTTTTAGAGGTACCGCCTCCCAACTACGTCAGACAGGTCACCGTGGAGCTGTCGAGAAACTATCAACCACAGGGCTCGCGAACAGTGGAAGACCTCATACGCCGCTTCGACGAGGTTGGGCGCGAAGACACATCTTGACTTTAATTTGTAGCTTTATGATACTTCGCTGAAAATAGCAATATCATTATAAAAATATCGATAATGCTTTGAAGTATGTTATCTACCTGAAGCTGATTCACGTCAGTCCGAGTGTGAAATAACTTAGACATGAACAATCTTTTGATTGTGATTTAGATCGCACCTGAAACTGTGACATAATGTGCCTATAGTTTCTTTTTTCTTTTGTTTTCAACAATAAAAATGGCATTACGAGGTAATTCATTTAGATATGTTACAAATATTCCATACGTAATCTTACTCATTCAAGCATAGATCGTTTTCAGACTTGACTGAAATGCAATTTACTCACCTGACAGGTGAGTTCATGGATTACGCAGCTGATCATCACCCAGGCCACGCACGAGGACCGTAAGGCGGTCTTATCCTGCATCCTCCGCCTTGCTGTCTACTGCTACGTCCTCGGGAACTTCAACTCGGTTGTGGAAATTCTCTGCGGCCTGAGGTAAGGGACATAATCACTACTCGGAACCTTCCTGCGCGTGGAGCGGTTGTCTCCCCTGCACCATTCTCTGCTCACTCAAAATACCTTTTGGATTCTAGGATAAGGTGCTCTGAAATAAATGGAGTGGACCAACAGGTCATCTTTAAGTCCGGCTGAACTTTTTGCACATAATTAGCAAGGGCAGACAAGTGGCAAATCCTGTCAAAAGAATTTATAAAAATCTTCATGCACATCTTCACGCGATAGTCCTGGCTGGAGGCACTGTCAGTACCTGACCTTTGACCGAGTCATCACACATCATGTAGCATTAGGACAAAAAGGGATATCTTTGACGGTTTATGTATTTATGACTTAGATTTATTGATATATTATATGTTTAACTTTATTTGTGTTAAAACGCATTAGTTTTCTTGTGCAGGAGAAAAAGCCCTGACAGGTAATCTCTATTATCATTATCTACTATCCGTCTTCTGGTATTCAGTTCTCATTTCGCTCCTAGATGGCCACACATGGGTTGTTTTCAGATAAGCTAATATTTAACTTATCCTAAAGGACAGTACGTAGCAGACCTATGATGACAAAACGGTGAGTCCACACAGCACAACAGCAACAATTAACAATACCATCACACATTCGTACCCCCACACCAGAAAGATCCTCATAAAATCGCAATTCACACCTACTTATTCAAAATCCATTGCCACACAGCAGTCAAACAGCCGTAACAACAGCCTCAATTTGTTTTCTTTGCATGTAGGTACACACACAAATATCATCGGCCCTTCGAAAGCTGACGGAACTCTCCTAATAAGACATTATATCATCGCACAGCATTGCAAACATTAAAAAAAATATCTACCTGTTACACAGAGTCTGAAGGTCATTTGACTAACTCACCGTCTGCAACAAACTAAATGTCATAAATTTCGATTCAGAATCATCTAGAGGGGAATAAGAAGATATGAAAGACATTCCTCAGAATAAAAAAGATTTTAATACGAATTATTTTTTTAATAGTTTAATTGTCTTGATTTGCTCCTGGAAATTTTTTTAGATCCTCCTCCAAGTATCATGCTTACTGGAGAAAAATTCGTGGCAATTTTCTTTGATGACTTCGTGGTCTGATGCGGGAAATCCGCGGGTCACAAGTTCATTGTGTAGAGGAGCTGGCATCACGTGGGTCTGCTGACGAGCGAAAGTCGTGTCAACACGAGTAGGCGAGGGTCTAAACTTGCATCGTCTGAGAGCAGACGTAAACATAAGACAAAGCTTGTATCAGAAGTTGGTCAGCCGGAAGAGACACGTTAGAGATAATTTCGCCTATTTCCTTGGTAAACAGCGACATCTATCTGCCCTGTCATCGATATGACGTGTTTTATCGACCGTAACATCACTGGAGACTTCTAGATGTTTACATTTTCCCCAGTAATGATACAATCGTGGAAGATTTCTAGATTTACATAAGTTTTAAATTTTCTGAGCATAACGTATTGCGAAATTTGATCTTGAGTTACTCTTCGTCTAGAGAGGGAAAAAATGGTGGAACCTTATTTCAACAGAATGCTCGTGGGTAAGCTTGATTAAAACTTGATAATAACTTGATTGGTTGTGTAAATTTCTGAGGCAAAAATGGTGAATATTTATCAGAGGAGGAATAAATAATGTCGCCGGTTACAGCGACATCAAATCAAGTATATTACAGTTTGACCCCGGTCATTCGTGAGGTCAGGGAGTAATTGATTTTAAGGTGATAACATTTTAATCTAAAGTTCTTCTGTTTTTCTCTTTCTCTTCACTTTTTCTTTTCCTCTCGCTCCATTGTATTTTTTATTATCTTTTTTCTTTATTTCTACAGGTCTGAGAAGCTGAAACCCTTTTGGCTGTCCATTAGCGACGAAGACCTGAGCACCCTGCACACCTTGTCTGATGCTTTGCTGACAAAGGACCCCTCCATGGAGTACCGGGAGGCTGTTGGGAGGGCGCTGGACATTCCTTCCACTAAGGTTGTGCCTTTCTTTGGGGGGTTCCTGAGAGAGCTGAAGGGGATCTTTGTCGGCGTTCCAAGCATCATTGTGCTGCCGTCGGAAGAAAACCAGTCCCTAGAGGTGGGTGTCTGGGCGGTGGTTTGATTTGTGTGTTCAGGACCAAATGGGTTCCCATCAAGAAGCCGCCAAGTTTATTGATTTCGCTGAGCATCTTGGCATGTCCTCGTCCTGCTGTAGCCATCGGGCGGTTATTTCTGTAGTCAAGTGTATTGATCTTTGTCAACAGCCTCAAAATGTCTTTTGTGTGTGCTAATATTAGGAGCCTTGTGAATATCAAGCTAAGGTGTGTGATTTTTTTTTTCTTTAGTCATATTATTAATAGAGGTATGAAAGGTAACGTCAGGGGACATAAATAATTGTGATTACTTATGTGCGTGTGTGTGTGTGTGTGTGCGCGCTTGCTTCTGTCTGTGTTCTTCCGTCTGTGTGTATGAGAAGTTTGTGTCAGACTACAATGGCGAGGACCGCTTCATGACAAGAATAGGAGTCGGAGGGTTGATAAACCTTGACAAGCTACGACAGGCCCACATCGTCCTGAACGACATTCACCTCTTCCACCATCACGGGCGCCAGCATCAGTCGTCGCAGTCCAAAGCCGACGACAAAGTCTCTAGGTCAGTTTGTCTATCATACCTTTCTCAAATGTTGCCGTGTTTTTGTAGAATCTTTTTAAATATTTGTGCCATGGTTTCCTGATTATAAGGATTTATGATCTTAAAAAAGTGACAACAACCATAATACTGGCATACACAACACTAAACATATACATGAACTAGTACATTATCATGGAACCTATCTTTGTCTTGTGTGGCGCCATTAACCGATGGACGTTGTCTTCACAAAGGACATACAGCTTTGCTTCCATGATTTTTATTAGTTATTTAGTCACCCGCGCTTTGTTCAGGACGTTGCTGCCCGAAGTTTCCAGACTGTGTGCGTGGCAAGCTGTTGTTATTGCTGTCATTATGTCTACTGCATGCGTCACGCCGTAAAAAAGGAAACGTTTATTCTTTGCTGCTGTGTCGGTAAACATCAATAATGATTTGACGATCGATTCTGGACGAGTTTTTATTTGAAGGTTGGTCAGTTCGTAATGGTTCATTTGCCAAGTTTTTTTTCAGGTTTGTTTGTTTTGGTGCTTTCTATTTTCCTCTATTATACTAGTCACGAGAATTCCATGAAAATTTGTTTCTACATTTTTCACTATGTCTGTCTGTCTGATTGGAATTTTATAATCGATTTCACATCCACTTACCATCTTCCTAGAAGTCTAATATTTTCACCAGCTACTCGTTTCCGGTTACAATGCAATATTAAATCATTTCCAGCAGTCAACAAGCAGTAAAATAGTTTTTTATTTTTAATTTGATATGAGAACTTATAGACAGAATTAGGGGCGATAACTATAGTTTACTAGTACTAGAGCAGAACAAAGATTCAAATAATAGAGGAAAAGAAACAAAAAAGACTAAGAAGCCATGTTTTTCGCCTTGATGTGGCCTTAACTGTTGGTTGGAGTAAAATACCGATTACCCGCCCTTTACTGACATATTGATATTTTTTTGAAAAATATACTTTCCGAATCATCACTCATGTATATGTTTTACTCATAATTATACATACGTGTATCAGTTATTATATTTATGTATATAGTACACACAGCATCAGGTCTTTGGCATATATTATAGAAATGCACATAATATGTTATTATAAGATACTTGAAGTGTATCGCGTCGATGTTTTTGAAGATTGAAGACACAAAGAAGCCTTCTGGCCAGATAGGCTTGCCAATGCCAGTTGTAATTTTTCTTCTTTCTCTTTCTCTCTCACACACACAGACTACCTCATTCATCTGACTTGGCCTTATGCAAAGTCGGAATCTCCATCCGTGGTTTTTCCTCTTGTTTTTCCAGCCCCACTCAGCTCTCGTCATCTGCAGCCCGACTGATATTTCTGATGCTACAGGTTGCTAATGTTTGTGGACTCAGTTTGCCCTCGGGAACAACGACTCAAATTTGATCAGAGCTCAGTCTNCTGTTGACTGTTGGTCAAATGAAATATTATTCAAATCGCTTACAACCCTGTTTATCCTGGAGCAACAGAGACTGATTTCGTGCAAACTGATTTTCACCTCGTCAATTTGCTTTGATGACCAATAGTTTAAATACGGAGTCTGAGTCACCAGATAATGAGCGCATGATCTATTTTTAGCTTCGTTTGTGTACTAACATGCTCATTTGCTTAATTGTGATTGCTCTCGTGTCTCACATTGTCTTTTCTCTGTTGTATCTGAGATCACAGAACCATCCGGGAATGCGACATTCATTGGCCTGCTTTCAGGTTTTCTCAAGTTTTGCAATGTTCTTGCAATGCCATGGGATCAAGTGAAATGCGGGGCTTGAAAGCATCCTCCTCTTTCCTTCATCATCACTCTTCTGATTTCTCTTATTTCTACCCCGTGGTTTGTTTGTTTGTTTTTTTTTAATCATTACATGGCCAAGATTGTTCCATGTTACCTTATTGGAGAACGGTTCAGAAGATAACTGCATCTACGGGGAGGCCACTCACTGCTTTGATTCTTTGGTGTAATCATCCTTAAAACACACACAGAGAGAACAACACACGATCTCTCTCACTTGTTCTTACACAAACAAGTGCAACACAGCGAACATGCCTAGACGAATAAGATAATAACAATCGAACATGCTTGCTATTTCAAATATTGTAAAGTTGTTGTTTGCATCTTGATGGTGGGAAGCCCAAGTGCCGTGAAAATAACACTGTGGGTAATTTTACATCAGCGATGGAGAGAGAGAGAGAGAAAGAGCTTTATTGCTCAACCTTTATGACAAACACTCTTGAGACAGGGCGTGAATAGCTTTCAGTCCGCTTGCTGGTAGAAGTCCTCTCATACTCTTCACTGAGGATGTTTTTGAGCAGACGACGAGTAATTATCGCTCTTTAGAGTTCTCTTGTTTTCGATAACAATTCTTTGTCATTCCGAGTTTTTGAGGTTCACGTACTTTTATTTTTTACATCCATCATGTTTGGCATCGTTTCTCGGTGGTCTGTAGGTCGACATGGCGGTAGAAACTACATACAAGAGAGAAGGTGAAGGTTGACCCCTGACCTTCTGCTCGTTGGAAAATGTGGCTTTAGAGACTTCATTTTTATGGGAGACACTTTTTATAAGGTGGTGTCTGTGCATTGTCCCATGTCTGTCTAATCTTCCCCAACAATGGACTGGGTCAGTAGCTGAAGCAACCAAGAAAAATAAGCTGTGAATAATCGGTATCGAACCGACTAGTTCCGCTTTTCCAACATAGGACACGTGCTCTAACCACTCTGATGTCACTTTTCCCTCCAAAGGGAAGACAATGAACAAAGTGTTCATTTCAACGAGGGGATTTTTCGGCTCATTCCCCTCCCCTGTCTCACACACACACTCATCTCCCTGTCTCCCTGTCCCCAGGGGCCGATTGCTGATGTTTTTGTGCATACGAATATACTGTTCAGAACCCTTGATAAAGAGAATTCCACTTTCCAGACAAAAAGAAGGGTTGATAATCTGTTTCCGGTGCTGCATACGTTTTGTTAACGAATTTTGACATGCTTTGTGGACGTTGTTCACATTCGATTGATTTCATGTCTCTGACAGATGCCTTAGGATGGCAGGATGGCTGTTAATAAGTATGAAAGATCTGTCCCAAAAAAAAAAATTTGCAAAAATATATGCATTAAAATTCCCTCAGACTAATGACCCCAGATTCTATGCCTGAGTTCTTCTTGAACTGATGCAATTATTACACAGGAATTTTCATGCCATCTCTGTTAACACCAAGCAGTGTTTGGTCTTCATTCCAGTCAGTAATGGACGTCAGCCATACTCACAGACTGACCTTACTATACATTATTATAGCTAAAGCTATCCTGGCAAGCTAACGAGAATTAAGTGATAAATCTTTTCGTGAAGCCAACCGCATGAGAAGCTGTCTGGTATTCCTCCCCTGGGGGCGTCAGCACCGTGTGGCGCCGCGTGTTGACAATCTGCTCGACAGCAACTACTCCAGCCTCCGTTGGTCACAGTACCTGCTGTGGACAAGCACCCGCCCGTCTGCCAGAGTCTCTCAGAAAAAAACAACAACTTTGGCTGACAAGAACTGCTTGTAATCGATGATCCTGACCTCTTCACTAACCACCGGAAACAACTCGCGCCACGGGGAGATAACTCGGAGAACGGAGATAGCCGTTGTTTCCTTCAGGATCCGGGCTCTCTTGCCACTACCACCCTCTTCCTCCCTGTCTTTTCCTCTTTTCAAGTATTTGTCATCGGGACAGCGGATCATTTTTGTAAATGTGTTTATANCAGCAAGTGCACGAAAGTGGCGATGGCAGGAAAAGTGTTCTCCTCCCTCCATCTCTCTCTCTCTGCTTCCCTCACTCGTTCGCTACAGCCGTATTATTTTTATTCTTCATAAACTTCTTTACAGTCAGACATTTCTTTATATTACACAATATCTGCCATGTCTTGCAATACCAGTTTAGCCTTGTCCACATCGCAAAGTATTTACAGTAATAGTTTCACAATCAACAGTATCGCGTCCTTCACCACAATAACCTGAGATAAACCAGTTTATAGGTCAAGGCCTGCTAACACCTGTATTTAGTCCAAAAAGTGATTTTCCAGTTTTTGTTTACAGACAAAGCTCTGGGATGGGTTTGGATAAAGATGGCTCCGATAGTGACTACGACCTGGACTTCGACAGCTACCAGCCGGTCCGGCGCCTGTACAACGACCACGAGGTGATGGTCGTCACGCCTCGCTTGGCTGACCTGGACCACCATTACCTGCAGTGCGTCAACCACGGCACCACGCTCGTGCACTGGGAGGTCGACTCCGGCAGGTGAGTGCGCGGCCACAGGTGCCATCACGATAGGTCCATGAATAATAGGGATGAGGTCCGTGCGTCTATAGCGTGCTTGGGTGGGGAACGTGTGTCAAAGGTCAAGGGCCTACTCGTCGGTGTCCAGTCATCTGTGTGAGGCGACATAGCTTGCTGTCGACTGCGGCGATATGTCAAACCGTATCGATCCTTAGAATTGCGTGCGCCAGTCTCTATCGAATGCAGCATAGGTGTCTATAGCCAGACTAATGTAAAGGGCAAAGGTCATGCAGATGTCACCCTCCCGGCACTTCATGCTAAGGGTTAAGGTCTATCTTGGCCTGTCCCTCCCCTTATCAGTACATCATCGTTTCCTTTAAAGATAAAGATTAAGATGAAATCAGTTTTTTCTAGCTGAAGGTTTAAATTATAAATAAAACAAATAAAACAAACAATTACATTGAAGAGATATGCATATAACGTTTGTTACGCGCAAATATCCCCGTGGACTGTGCTACCACACTTCCTTCATACAAATATGAATCTTTGAACCATTAAATTATTTAAATACATTTTTACAAGTAAATAAAGATATATAAACCAGTCAATAAATACCGATTTCTTGCAGTTTTAGTGGTGAATGAGGTTAGGAATATCAGATAAGCAAATTTTCACTACGTTCGAAACCTGTCCGCCTACCCGCCTTCCCTCCTTTATTCAGTGAGGCAGGCCAGCAATGGATTCAGATTCCGTCACAGAAAACGTCTTCATCTCGCGCTCGTCTGATTTTGAAGGGTCAAAAGGTCGTGGCGTGCCAGCAATGAGATGTCGATCTGGAAATGTGAGGCGACCAGGCGCAGAGCTGCCACAGACCTCGTGCTGATGCTTGAGGCGGTCTTGTCGTGTTTTGTGTTTTGTTTTGATTGAACAGTTAATTCTCAGATGATGACAACATCATAAAATGGCGGCTGAATGTTCCTTTGCACTGGGTCTGTGCATTTTCAGTATCCCCCACATAAATAAATAAATAAATAAAATGCTACAAGCTGCAGTCTTAAGCGTTGTACCTTGCTCAGTCAGGCTGAATTATAAACACGTCACGTGCACTTAGAAAGGTTATCTTGTGCTTTAATGCTATTTTACACCTTCTTTTACATATACGTCCAGTCTGTTTATATATATATATATCGTATATTCATATATCGTTTATATATATATACATATATCGTGTATTCAAATATAGACTGTACAAACGTCCTGCTATGTACTTATTGTAGTTGTAACCTTCAGTTTGACCTGTGACCCTGTATGACCCTGTGTCAGGTCGTGCCTGGTGTACATGCGGTTGGAGTCGGATAACTGCACTCTCACCTGGTGCCGGCCCTCCTGGAGCTCCCTGCGGGGGGCCATGTCGCCCCCAGACTACGTGTTGAGGGGGGAAGGCGACCATCCACCCTCCCTGCTGCTGATGTGCGGACGCTACAGCAGCGCCGCCGAGTCCTCGTGTTACGATGGCATGGAGGAGGGCTTCCTGGACATCTTCTGCATCAAGGTAACCAAATCCTTGACATCAACAGCGCCTTGAACTCTTTTTTGTGCAGAACGGGGGATTTCTTTCAATTACTCCTTCAGTCAGCCAACCTGTTAATCAATCGATTAATTAATCAATTAGGGGTGATTACATATCAAAAGGAAAGTGTGTTCTCTAGATATACAGACCTCGGAGGTTAGCCAACAGTCTGGATGTTCTCGGAGTGTCTGATCATGGCCGACGACGTCTGACTCGTTAAGGGGGAGTGAAGGAGGGGTGGGTGCACTCTCAGTTTAAAAGAACAGGGTGGTAATGCAATCTCGCAAGGGGATATTGCTCTTCTTCTTGGCTTGGGACCTGAAAGTAAAACTTTTCTTTTCAAAACTGTTTCATGATGAAAGCAGATGTCAACTGTCATTAAAGTTCAGTCAGTTTGTGTTACGTCATTCTCGTCAGAACCTCTCTATCCGGTTAGAGAGGGTATGTAACATGCGGAATGTTTCCCTGGCGCCAGTCTTTGTTCACTTTCTGTTCTTGGTGTTCAGATGACACTCACTGCCTATCATGACATACTCTGTTCGTGACATGTCATTGTGAACTCGCGATGTGTTGGTCACTCTCTGTCGTGGCGTATTCGTGATGATTAAACGATGTGATTGGATGATGTGATTGGACGATGTGATTGGACGATGTGATCGCCTTTTCGAGGCGTTTCCGTGGGGCTCAGGACGTTCAGATGACGTCACTCTCTGTTCAGGACGTCTTCATGGGCGACGAGGAGGTGGACCTGAACTGCATCGCGCGGCGCCACAGCCTGCTGGACATGACGCACGAGGACAACTGCATCACCATCCTGTACGGCGCCAACCTCGCCGAGAACCGCCGCCTGTGCCTGGTGGCGCCCTCCTGCACCGCCGCCATCTGGTTCCGCAGTCTGCGGCAGCTGCACACGGCGGCAGTGCGCTTGCGTCAGCAGACGGACAAGCGAGGGACGTGGCTGAAGCAACAGTACCTGCAGCTGTATTACGAGGGGGAGCGATGCCAGGGGCCGACACCTGCTGAGGCCATCAAGGTGAGCGAGAGAGTGAGAGGTAAAAATGGTGAGCGAGTGATTGAAGACTGAATGAGAGAGAATATAAAGAAGAGATGTGGAGGAGGGGAAACTATTTTTAACATCTGAGCCTGTTGGCCAATCCCATGGGTCGTAAAACCTACAGCCTGTCTACAGCAAATGAGAAAATATTGATAATTAAGTAACAGCTAATCATAATATAAAAGGATAAAATATATTGCCTGGAAGGCAGCATAAGCAAAAATAACCCCAGAGACAGAGATAATTGCGCTGAACTGAAGTCTAGAGGCCATCGCTCCGTCGCAGGGACTGAACAACACGTGGCTGAGTACACGGCCAACAATTGAATAACTCAGTGACGTCAGGCGAGACAGAGAATGGGGGAGACGGGGAAAAAAGAAAAAAAAAAGTGGGAGATGGGGAGTGATAGAGTTAGAGAGGGTGAAGGAGTGAGGGAGACAGGAGGGTTTGTGGGAGAAACAGGAAGATGTGGTCACGTGACCCAAGATCATCCTCCACCAGGAATGGGATCAATGGTTCAACGGAGGCGACAGACTTTTTATCGGCATAAACACAGCATGGTCATGGACAGAAATCGTCTGTCCTCTTTACCTTATTTTGTTTTTCTTTTCTTTATGTATTATTCAAACATAAACTCCACATCGCTCGTGTCAATTCTCAGCACTTAATAATGTCATTTATAGAAATATTTCTTGTTAAAATTAATGTCCGACACAACTGTACCTCAAATCAAGTTTGGGGAGAGTCTTTTAGTACCATGAATACCACTCATGTCATTTCTATTTTAAGTACCTTCCATGTGGTTCAAGAAATGTCTATTTTTAGTACTTACGACATGATTTTTGCGACGAATTTCTTGAAAGTCGACCGAGAAATCTCACTTGGAAAAATTTGTTATCGGCTCTGTTTGTTTTCCGAATGGTGTCATGGCGCAAGCTTGGTGGGGAGACGCAGTTCTTGTCTCTGAAGGACCCGTCGGTTTTCTTTTTTCCTTGTTAATTTGGATTTATTTTATTGTTTTTATACTGTCTTAATTTAACATTATTTTATTTAATTTGTGACTTTATTTTTAGCTACTTTGTGTTGCTCGAACGAACACTAACGCGAATGGAAAAGCACAAGTGGTTGAAATCGGAACAAGTGTTTTCAATAAATCATCAAGCCGTAGAGCCGGTGCCAAGAGAAACCCTCTTCCAGTCGCCTTATCGTTTTGTACCGTTGGGTCTGCTTCATTTCCAGCGAAACAGGACGCTTGAAAACCTCGGTAAATGAAGGAGGGAAACCCTCCAAAGGATAAAAATAGCTAGCAAGCTTGTCACCCCGTCGCGCACTTTTTCTCGCGTGCTGGCCATGGCTCGACGTGTGCGTTCATTGGGCATGGGTCACGTGTTCTAGGTCTCTGAACAATGAACACTTTCTTTAAGATTTCGTCGGACAAGTGATAAAAAATATTTCCAATAGGAGAGGCTTCATAATACATGTACAGATCACGATATTTGTATTATTTGGAAAGTTATGTCGTTTGAGTAATATTGTAAACTGTCATTTTACGTTTTAAAAAGAATGAGGGACAATGAGGACAACAGGATTATTGTGTGTACGTGTGCGTGCGCGCGTGAGGAAGGAATGAAGTTCAGGTGCGTTAATAGCGGTTTTTAAGAGATAATCATTGCCATAATTATCAACAGCAGAGCTTTTACGCCGAGAATAAACTGTAAGAATGTGATTACACCTGCTGGCTCATCACTGAGAGGCGGAAGTGGGGAGGCACAGCTGTATCAACAGGTAGGAACGCACAGCTGTGTCAACAGCTGACGAGGATCGCTCGTGCGAAGACCGTGACCGACAAATGGTCAAATGATACGCGCAGTCATCTGCCACGGCAGCGGCGTCCGGCCTGACACGCCAGCAAGACCGACTTGCAGCCCTACAACACAGGATTTACACCCTGCAGCCTCGGTCGATGCCTCACACCCTGAATCGATACCCCACAGCTGAGCATAAGTCACGTGACTGGTCGGTCATCGCAACGACGAGAAGTAACCGTCCACAAGATAACTGAAACTGAGGGCAAGGTCATGGTCGCGAGTTTGTTCCTTCTCTCTCTCTCTCACACATCGGTTTTCTATTTTTAACATCACCCGACGATGTATAAAATGAGAACAAATATGGCGCTGGAGCCGGTAGTTTCGCTTTCTCTTGGTTTCTTTGGCTCCGTGGCCGGGTATGATGGATGGGCGTCAGAGGGCTGGCGCGTGAATGATGCGCGAGCAATACTTTGATTGTAACATCTAGGACCGAGCTGCAGCAGATGTAGGATGCCCTGTGTATGTCTGTCTACTAACCTGTCTTCCAACTAAGCTTTCTGTTGTCTTTGTCAGCCTGCCTTATGACCTCCTGGGGTCGTATTCATCAAGCGAGGATAACTCCATGCTCGGGGTTAAAATGTGGACACCAAGGACAAAGTTCTTGTCGCCATAGGCACTGTTAGTAACCCCTGGGTATTGCTTTATTTACTTTATTCCTATAAAATGTTTATCGCTGCTTGACAACTAAAGACCCTGAGGTAAAGCAATACTCGGAGTTAGCACTCAGTATGAATAAGGACCGAGACGAAACGCTTGCCTTGGTTTCCCTGTTACAACAACTCTCCATCACTTCGTGAATACGGGTCCTTGCCAACCTTTATAGCAGCCTCTCTGTGTGCATGTCTTCTTACCAACCTACTTACATTGTTATTACCAGCGTGTCTGTTAGTCTGTCCCTCCATTCTCACATTACAACCATCTCTCTACCGCTACCCTTACTCTCCCAGTGGACAGTCTGTCCGGTCGCCTTTGAACTGGAGCGATAATAAACGGTCGAAACAAAACGTTTCGTCTAGTTTCTTTCAAATTCTAATCAATCATCAGAGAGAAAAAGCCGCTGAAACACTCGACAGTTCTCGCTGTGTTTTGTAGTTGCATCCCGAGCCAGGCGGCTACTTGTCAAGACACTTCATCATGTCGGCAAAGCTGTAACACGGAGAAACCACACGCGCGCCTGCTTACTTGGGTGGACAAGATCATGCATGACATGTGAATGGAGGAGATCACACTGCATCTCAACCTACACAGAAAAAATAAGTTTTCTTGTATAATTTTGCTTGAAGCAGACATTGCAAACGAGGATCTTTGCCAATTAGTATCGGCATCTCAAATGTTACACAAAGATGAAAACGAACAAGTCGAAAGATTTTGGTTTTCTTCGACTTAGGAGTCGCTACTCCACCTCTTAGCAGCAGAGGGAAATGTAGAGCAGAGGCCATAGAAAGTGCTAGAAAGTAGCTTTAGGGGAGGAATAAGGCTTGTTTCCCTCTCCTTGAATGCTAAAGACAGTCACTTACTGTCTCCTGTAGACGTTATTCCAGTTTGTTGTTAATGTTGTTGTTGGTGTTGTTAATGTAGAAGGCTGGCGGGTAATCTGTTCCAAGTTGATGGGGCTTGGTAGAAGAAAGACCTCTGTCCATACATCCTGGTCTTAGTGGGACTTGCAGAAGCTTGGTGTCAGAAGATAAGCGAGTGTGTTTGAAGAGGTATGAGGACCAGTGCCAGAAACTGAGAAGTCAGAATGAAAAGTTTATAGACTGTACAAACCCCGGGTGGCAGCCAGGGAAGAGAGAGAATGATAGGTGGTACAAGTTGTATATGTTTATATCTAGCTGGTCTGCAGATGTGGCAAGCATCAGTATTCTGGACCCTTTGAATTGTGTCAAGAAGATGCTTGGAAATGCCAGCCTAAAGAGAATTACAATAGTCAATCCTCGAGAGCACAAAGTCACAGACTAGCATCATCAGTGGTGAGATAATTACGAAAGGTACTAATGAATAAAGTTCAACAATTTGCCAATCATCCACAGCCCTGTAGAAGTGTTCCTAATTTCTAAACAGTACTCACAAGTCCCAGATGAGCAACAAGCTTGCGGGAAGTTGTATGTTCAGAAGGGATGCAAGCTCCTGCCATGATGACATCCTCTCTCGACATACCACTGCCCGCAGGCTTGCTCCTCATCTGACATTTCTGAACACTTATATGTGTGCGTGGAAAGTAGGAATGTTCATACCCCTGAGTACAGCCACCCTAAATCATGACTGCACACTTCCCACCCTCTTCACACCCTCTTCTGGACATTCCATTTTGCCATCTCACCAATGTCAGCTGCCTGCAACATTTGCCGGTCCCAATCTCAAATTTTCTGCCATCATCCCAGCAGGAAAGTGGGGGCGGGGTAGGAATATCCCAGAGGGTGGTGAGCTGGCTCAGCAAGCCTACACTTGATCTGTTGAATACATGCAGATCGGCTTGCTGTGGCCATTTTGAAGGAACTCTCTTCCTTTATTGCCTGCAGTTAACAGCCTGACAAACACAGCGCCAGTGACCGCCACGCTGCTGTCTTATCTCGCAATAAAAAGTATCGAATCTTGTACAGCATCCTGCTGGAAAAACTAGATAAATAGCGGCTCATGCTGAGCGGGTATTGGCTGATAGTTGGGAGGCGTGCAAAATAGTGTGTTTACTCACCTCACCGTGCCCGAGAAAAAGACGAGTAGGGGGAGAAGAAGAATGAATAGAGAGAAAGAGAACAAAGGATGAAAAAAATAGAAGCTTAGAGAGTGGAAGTAATAAAACAGAGGGAGGGAGGAAGGTTGGGTAAGAGAAGAGATGCGAGAGAATTATGAGGTCTAGAGCCATTTGTTTTTGTGAAGCCCGAAACATCCACCCGGCTGTTGGCTGGTATCGTTGGTTCTGACATCGTTATCCTCAAACAAGTGACCGGGATGTTGAGACAAAGACGCCATCTCGCGTCGATTTTCCGAACATAAAGCTAATATTTCAATCAATTTTTGATCATTGGTGAACCTGCGACAAGTAAACCTCCGCACTTGTGTGGGAGCGATTCGGTATAGATATGTCAAAAGGCGATAATTTATTCCTCTCTTGATTCGTCATTTGTTTACGTGGGTTCGCTGGTATCGTGCACCTGTACATCGCAACACAAGATGCCTCCGTTGTGGACACTACACTCGAGTGTTTTGTACAGCAAATTGAAAAAGGGACACAAGAGGATACGAACTGGCTTGCAAACAAGATGTGGACTGGTCGTTCTGTGCAGGACCTGCTCACCACCTTGGCAGCCATTGCGTTTCTGTCCAGTTCTTCTCACTGGAGACCATCTCAGGCGGACCAGTAAAACCAAAATCAAAGAGCAGTCTGTTGTTTGAAACTCGTAGTCCGTAAAGAGGTCTACTGTTGATGTACTGTAATTGTTAAATGATATTCTTTGTTAAATGACAGTCTACGAGGACCGCCAACTCTTCTTGAAAATGTACGGTTTAGCAATGGTAGTCGTGGACGAGTTGTTATTCACATCAGGGGAATACTTTTAGTCTTATTGTTTCTAACATTTCGAGGATTGGAATGATGTTGGTTATTTGTGGAGTGTGTGTGGACCTGTACATGCCACCACGCCCACGCTGAACTTGATAGCACACTTATTCTCCAAAGTAACTAGCAAGTGTATGATGATGGATTCAACTTACAGCGATGACAACAATACGAGTCTGTCAACACCGCCGTGGTTATTGTCACTTAGCTAAATGATAGAGTCTGTGGAGTATTTGTTCTAGTCAAAAAAAAAAAAAAATGCTTCGTGAGATATTATAAGAAAGTTTACACCTCTTGACAGCTCGTTAAAATTTCTAAAATGCCGAGTAGCTTGTTTTCTGTGATCAGAAATAGACTGAATAACAGCTCGAACGCAATTTTCTCTCGTTTCTGTCCCTCGGGGACACACCCCGTCAGCATGCAGTTGATCCGTTTTGTCCTCAGCAAAGGTGTAGAGACTGGAGAGGATGGGCAAGGGCAGACAATGCAATGTAGAAAGCGTGTGAGAACAGAGTGCCCTCCTCTTTCCATCTCTCGCCCGCTTGTTCTGTCTCCTTCCGGTCATGGCCGTCCGACATGCTACAGAGATGATGTGAATGGCATCTCACCCGTACTGCAACCAATCGTATCACTCACTGTCAGGGTGGAGTAGAAATTTTCAACACAGGTTTAGTATGTTTGTCATACTTTTTAATTCCTTTAAACCTAGTACCGATATAGAAACAGTTGTAACAACGCATATTGGTACAGATGGTGGGCTAAGTCAACTGTTTAAGAAGCTGAGAAACAAAAAGAGTAGTCTAAATAAAACAAATATGAGAAGAAAGTAAACCTGGTCCCCTGTTACCATGACATCAAGCCATGACATGGCAACTCTGTATCCTACTGCACCCATCCAGCGCCTCAGACACTCAAAGTGCAGTTCATCCCAGGGACAAAAATACCAGAAGAAACGGATTTTTCAATATCAAAGAGATAGTAAGAAAGAAAACAAGACAACGGGGAAAAAAAATTAAAGAAACAAAACAGTAAGATACAGAAGAAAGAAAGGCAACACGTGTAAACAAGAGAGAAAAAATACTCCAGATAAAGAGAAATGAAAAATTGTAGGAAGAGACAAGCGCGGGTTTGTCTTCATCTCAGAGTTCAGTTTCTGGACCTCTTGCTGTCGTTTTTCTAATGGTTTTCAAGATGTATTTTCGCATTCTTCCGTCTGCGTCGATGTTAAACACTTCGCTTTTACACTTCCTGTTTGATTGTGCGCTTCCCATTGTCTACTGGTCTCTAAAAATATTTCTTGGAAATCGGAAAAGATATTTCATTCAATGTTCTGTTATTAGGAACTGCTGATGGAGGTGAAGGCCTCTGTGTGTGTGTGTTTCTCATTATCACTCCTCTCCTCAACTATTTTGAGAAAGGATGAATGACCATGAATGAAACATTCACGCCTACTTTTCATGTTTTGCCAACAAACAGTTGTGAGGCACTTCTCAACGCAGTTGGTGAACAGGCTTGGCTCGTGGGATGTTTATGTGTATTTTCATGAAATAATGAATATTTTGAATTCACTTGAAACAATAATTAAAGTAAAAATAAATATTTCTTAAGAAATCCAGCCTCAGAAAAGCAACACTGCCGATTTGCAGAAAACCCTGGATGAAACATTCCGGTCTGTACAAGAATATAGTCAGCCCCTCCCATTGTGACCTGTAAGGTCTGTATGTGATTCAGATCAGTAAGGGTTAACAGTGTTAAAACATAATAACAAATTGTAGGATTTTTTCCTGTTCTCATGAAGCAGGGGTTAATAATTTCTTGGAAAATCCCTTGACTTGTTGGTTCTATAAACCACCCTCCCAGTTCCCGTGGTCCATAATTTTGGAATTGCTTTTAGCCCCGCACGGTGGAGCTGACTTTGTACCAGGCTGGGGGTCGTTTATCTGACCTCTCACTGGCTTAATTACTGGCGGGTGCCTTGGCTTTGTGCTGATGCCAGGCAGGTTGTATGGTGCCAAGACTGGCGATTGAAAGCCATTGTGGTCCAGTATTGACCAACCGGCTGTGTTGTCTGAAGCCACACCACTCGTCTGCTTAAGTCCTGTCTTATTATCCCCGAAACGTCTTGTGTTACTACTTGTCATTATCTACACTTCCTACTATAAAAACTACACTTGGCAGTATCTTCTGTGGTGTCCTTGGTGACATGAAGAAGTTACATTTTGTAGGGACATGGTATATAAGTTCTGTAGTGTCTGCCATTAATTAGGAGGAGGAGGGTGTTAATCACATTCGTTTTCTTTGCATAATCATTGTGATAATGATGATATAACAGTATCGAAGCTTGACGAGGGTGATTACGGATTGACTGTATCTGAGAAGCGAGACAGTGGAAAGAACCGCCCCCCACCAACTCCAGACCTACCATTCCAACGGGAAGAGGTAAAAAGAGTGGCACAGCCTGAAGGAAGTGACGTCACGACCGCCACCGTCGTGCGTCACCAGGAACCCCTTCTCGCACCATGGAAGCAGTGCAAGTTTATCTGGTTCGGCCATGTGACCCGGCACGACACTCAAATACCGTCCTTGGGAGGTGGACGCCAAGTGGACAGGCTTGCAAACATTCAACATTAGACTGATCGTTTCAACCAGGATATGCTCGCCATCGCTCAAGACAACCCTCGGTCGCTGCGTTAGTCCAGTTGGTTCCCCTGCACACAGTCCACATCCAGTACCGGTTGACTACTCAAGGGATGAGTGAATGAAAATATCCGGTTACCTCCTCCAGAGGAAGAATGGATGGTGCGTGATCGCGTGCGCGTGCCGGCGTGTGTGCGTGTTTGCGTGCGCGAGGGGAGCAAGGGGGGAAGCGACCCCATCAGATTGCGCACCCATCTGTTTGGCAACACCCGAAGCACAAGCAAAGTGTGAGGGATCGTCACAGGGGGTCCTCGTTGCCAGCCACAGGCGGCTATCGTGTCTTGATGGAGTTGACCACTCCGGGGCAAAGATCAGTAAACTCCAAACACTTTTATACCTCGTAAACACCGCGACAGTTTGACAGCACTGAAATATGGGAAGGCGCAAGGGAGATTGCTAGCTTCCACCGCTGATTACTTGTTGAGAAAATCCCTGATACTAGATAATGAGATTCCAACTCGAAAAATTATCCTTTGTTTTCTAACATCTGTTCTTTGGTGGGGTCGTGGAATATGAAATATATTATCATAATGAATTGTGTGATGGACGAAAACCTCAACAAACAAAATACCAAATTTCAATTTTCAATTGACTTCCACCGGTATAATTAAAAGGAAAGAAACATATAAATTTATTCACATAGCAAAGATAACAAAAAAAACATGAGTTCAGTATCAGTAAAACCTTGCCGGCAACAGACATCTCCATCCTGCAATGATCTCCTCTATAGCAGGATCTCGGCAGACATTTTGAGTTGTCATTAGAGGAAAGGTACTCTCTTCCTTTATCAACTCTTCCATCATAAACAGTATTAGTCAAGCAAGGAGGAAAACACAAGAAGCCAAGACACTCACGTAGCAATCATAACAACAACAAATCATGGAAGCTGAAGAGGAAGAATGCAAGAGAGATGGGGTCTGTTTCTCCACTGACGAGGGCTGCACTCTGTTGACGTCACGTGTTCACCTGTCTTTGTTTCTCCTGTGAACTCAAGGGAAGTAACTCCCAACAAACGTGTCCGAAAAGAACGATCAATCACAGGGTGCAAGGAAGGCAACCCGATAAGGGGAAGCCATGTGCCGGGGGATAATTTGCCTCCTGCTCTTTCAGGCACTCATTCCGGTCGGAAAGACCTGTGTGTGTGTGAGTGAGCGCGCACCTATACGAAAACAAAAATTGGAGAAAGAGAAGAAAAACAGCAGTCGTTCATGATTTAATAAACAATTCATTTTCTTGACATAGAAATGTTAACAGTATCTATTTATAAACTGAAATGAAATGTGTCACTGCTGCTGCGGTTGGTTTCGAAGCATTTTTTTTTTTTTTGTCTGGATTGGTGAAGTCTTATTTGTTGTCAAACTAATTGCTTTGTATTTTTCCCACCATTGACTTTGATGGGTTTCCCTGTTCGTTTTTAGTACATTGTTGATGATCTGAGCTGTCGGAGGTATGAGAACATGATCCTGATTAGGCTACGATATACGAGGTGTGTCTGAAGACTAACCAGACTGGTGTCGCAAACAATTTATGTCAATTCCTAACAACAAACTGCATTATTTTCCCTTCAAAGTAATCCCCTCGAGTCTAATGCACTTTTTCTCTGCCATGCTGGAAGGATTTTTCTGGGATACCCCTCAGATCCTTCATTACCGCCGTCTTGATGATCTCCACGTCTTCAAAGCGGGTTCCCTTCTACATATCCCCTTATTGGGGTGGGTGGGTAGATGGTGTTTTACGCCGAGCCACCAACTAAGGTTATATCATGGCAAGACAGCCAGCCCTGTGAACAGATACCATATGCAGAGAAAGAACAGCGAGTCCGAGACGAGAGTTGAACCCATGACATCCAACCCGCACTGTATTGAGTCAACCACCAAGTTGATGTTACACAACAGAACTGAGTAAAAGCTACAATGACAGCATTTGTAGACATAAATCCTGTCGTCTCTGTCATTTTTGCTGCTTCTCTCCAAGAAATGGTATGCTCTTGGCAAATCCCAAAGAGGACAAGACATTTTCTTAATCCATTGCAGGGTTATTGTCAGTTTGTTTGCCTGCTCTGGAACAAAATACTGAAAAATATTTCTGAATTTCATTATGTCTTTTTTGATAAACCCTTAGTGGAAAAAGTGTTGAAAATAATTTATTAAGCAGGCAGCAGATGATCGTGCAACATCGCGGAAGCGACTCTGCAATAGAGTTCTCTGTATGAGGAGTTATTTCCCTTGTTAAAAAGGTCGCTGAACCTTGTAACACACACACACACACAGACACACACAGAACTGTTTGACCTTCCCACACTCATGAATAAGGAGACAGACCATGATCGAATTCTGCGATCTGCTTTTGAGTTCGCCTTAAAGTCTGAGGTGCAATGATGTTATGAAAGAAATAATAGCTAACCTCAACTACTGCCTGACTTCTTGTGCGGGGAGGATGGCAAAAAAGAGCAGTAAAGTACATGTCTGGTCAGTCAGCTATTTTTATGAGCGACTGTCCATTGGCTTTGCATGCGGCTGACTTCTCTTCCAACATCAGTGAATTGTTATTTGCTCACAAATATAGAAAACATTCTTCTACCATCCCAACACTTTCTCCACGTGGTCATGTATATAAGTGACGGAAGTGCTACAAATTCTTCTTAATGAGTTTTCTGTTTTAAATCTGGTCACGAACAGTCAGAATGACTTCCGAGTCCGACAAAGGAACACAGGATGTTAGTGTGATGTAACAAGCTTTGTCTGCGAGTTCGTCCTGTTGTGGCAGGCGGCTCATCAGCTCTAGACGAGACAATCCCGGAGTGTGACGTGTCCGCCATCAAATTATGAAACATGGATTTCTTCCCCAGCTCTCCCTCGGCACAAAAGAGCAGAACAGCTGCACCAAAATTGATACAGGCTGTAGAGAATTCTCCCTCCCACCACCGCCCCTTTCATCAACATCACCCATGCCAGAGGTCTGTGGAGGTACCATCATTAATGTGCAAACTGCTCCACTTTGAGGCTCACCAGAAGCCGATCCTGATTAAGTCAAGAGACGGTGAAGAAGTCGGCTCCTAGGCCTCAAAGAGGAGGGCAGAGAAGATCATCTTTGGCTGTTGGATGATGGTGTGGAGACGGGTGGGGTAGGGGATGGTTGCAACTATTGATTCCTGACCGGAGTCAGCGTCCACGAGGCTACAGACTGGTGGCGGAAAGAAAATGTTGAAGACAAAAGGAGGAGAAACTCTCAGTGAAATTCTCAGTGGCCATCACTAGTCAGGCGAGCAGGCCACTACGATTTAGGAGCATAGACTTCACATACCTCACACTCAGTTCCTGTAGCCGCCATGTCAAGTCGCCACTGACTTCCGGTACAGGCAGAAAGCGCCACCTTCCTGGTGTTTTAGTGATGTAAACTTTAGGGTGACGGTGGAATTGTCTGTATTCCTACATACCGTATTAGTCTAACATCGACTTTTACAAGTAGTCTACCGGTTAATGTGAAGAAGTATCGTGTTCTAAAAGGTTTTATTTTTTTTATTATTTTTTTTAGGTACTGTGATGTCATGATTGTATATATGAGCATATTGAGCTTTGAGTATGACAGGGTTGCATTTCAATATACAGAGAAAAGATGCCTCCTCCTTCCAACGAATTTATTTATTATTTATTAAGAAGCTGTTTGACATAATCAAAAAATTAATTTTGAAAAGCTCAGTACTTCGTTAGAACTACGATATAAAAATGTTACAAAATACAATAATGAAAGTATGTAATCCCAGCATGCCCTGACAAGCTCAAAACTAAACTGTTCCCTGTTGACGACCAGGCAAGACATGATTAAATTACTCTTACTTTCACCTATGTGAACAATCTTGAAACAGATTAAATATCAGTCGTTTTATAAAGTTGTCGGTATTAAAAAAATCTGGTATATCTTTATCAAAGAAGTTGAAGAACATACAAAAATTACAAAAGAACTTCAGAAGCATGACTGTATAAAATAATGGCATCTGATGTACTCAGCAATAAAATTGTTAGCAGAATGAAAAATGTACACATTATAAGAAAAAATGTCAATAAAGTTAATTAACTTTTACACAGTAAAAAATAAACCACCAATCTTTATTTTATTTTAACTTATCTTCCATTTCATTCACCGAACTGGAAACATTGATTCTAAATTATGAATGTTTTACTTGTAGCTAGAACTTCATTACTGACATCCTTTCCTCTAAAAATAAATGCAATGAATAACAGTTCTTCCTGGTGTTTAAATAATTCAGTCGGATTACCAAGGCTGATTTTTAAAACTCTTGGCCACAAAGCCCTTCATGATGGATGTGATGGTAACCTGAAAATGTCAACACACAAGTGAAAAAATCACTTGGATTAAATAAACTTTTTTAAAAACTAATTTACTATTAATTTAGTTTTCATTAACAGATTAAACTTCTGCTTTGTAAATCCTTTAATGTTTGATAGGGGTGTAAAATTTACCATTTACCTGAAATGCCTTCATTATATTTTAAATTCATGTCATATTATTAATTTTGCATCTTATGTAAGGCAAATTAATTCGAGATGTATTTTGATCAGATTTTAAATAAACATTAATTTTTCTAGAAAATTTTATAAATGTAACTTTTATGAGTGCTGAAATGCTTTGCACATATCGATGGCAATTATGTTTCGACCTTTACATTTTCACTAAGCACACAAACAACATCAAAATGGAGTTTGCACGTGAAGAGACTTGTTGACTCTCGTCTGTCGGCTGGTGCAACCACCTGCACAGCACGAGCTCACCATTTCTACAAATGAACAGAAGTGTACGGGGACTGGTTATGTAAACAAACATCTGCTCCTCGCTCTTCTTGTCTGTGATTGAAGTTCCCCCCGTGCTTTGCTGCTGAATTCGAGGAAATGCTCTGTCTGGAGAGTACAGAAGTCTGAGGACAGGAAGTTGCTTGTGTACACCTGGTCTCGGCCTTTTCTGGCAAAGGTTGGCTGACCACGTGCGCTAATGCCGAAATATAGTCGACCTCGTGTTTAATCACGAACTTGCATTACTGGACTGCTGGCAGATGATTTTTTGTTTCCAGTTAACTACTAAAACGAGGCTGGTATATACAAAGCTTCCGGTTTATTCCCATTCTTTGTTTAGGCTCGCCGAGACTAACAGCGGAGAACTTCGCAAGAGGCAAAGTGTTTGTCTTGGCAGACAGACAACAATCCACCTATCCGTGGTTTAGTCTTTCTACGCCGATAAATGTGTAGAAGTGTCTATCTTTTCCTTTTGCTTCTTCTTTCTTTCGCTCTTATGCTTTCATTTCTTCACCGGGCTGGATTGTGTGTGTGAGAGAGAGAGACTGTATGGAAAAGATTTTGTCTCCCTGATCATCCATGTGTGTGTATGTGTGTGTGGTAAGAGAAAGAGACAGTAGAAGAGAATATTCCTGCGTGCACGCGCATGTTTCTGTGCGGTGATCTTCACTTCTCTACGGCTGCGCGATCTCCTAATCTGTCAACTAGGAAGTCGCGGTCACTCACGCACCACGTGACATTTCCTCCACAGCCCGGGGGTTTCTATAACCGCAAGCGTGGCTGCTCTTTGGCATCTCCTGTAAGATAAATCAACTCATGACGGAATCACCCCAACGATTTTCCCCCGAAGTTCAGGAGTTGGGGGGCAAAAAAAAAAAGGAAAAGGTGGGTAACTACGGGATGGTGGTGGACTTGAGAACCATTCAGGATGAAACTTTCTTCCTGCTGGTTGAAAAATAGAAACCAAAATATTTACAGGACATGATTCCAGGATGCGTGCGCACGTTATCTCTCTGTACGAGATTTTGCGTTACACTTCCGGTTACAGAAATATACCATTCTGTGGATGTGATCCTGGTATCGTCCCTGCTGAGAAAAAAAATATTAAACAATACACTGTTGTTGATCTTACTTGTCCTAGATAAATTTTCTCTCTTTCTTACCTTTTTGAAGGGAGGATGGAGGTCTGTGGGGAGTTAGGGGGGTGGATAGAGAGAAGAACATGATCGATTATCGTTTCATTTCCATCAAGTGGAACAAACACTTCATACGCGGCACTTAAAGCTAGTGGAGCAGCCGCCTGCTCGTGCAAACTGTCTGGTATCTGGTCCGGGAGACTGCCAGCCCCCAACTCTGGAAACGCAGCCACTCTCCGCCGCGGTGCCGGCGCTGCATCTTCGACCGGACAAAGGTGGTGGGGAGGTGACCATGGGCGCGTGGACTTAGCTCCAGACCTTCTCCTCCCTGTGCATTGATGTCTGGGACGTGCGCGGTTTCTCTTAAGGTGAGTCCATCGCCTCTTTCCTCCTTTTTATTTATTTACTTTTGCCAGTGGCGACCGCCGTTAATGATGTGACGTGCCGTTGATATGTCACCGACGAGGGTGTGATTCCATCAGCGCCATTTGTGGCCACGTTCGTCACTTGGTGTCTAAATTCGTCCTGACGCCTCTTCCTTTCTCTCTCTCTCCAACAAAAATATATTTCACTGGCAACGGAAGGCAGAGGAGGAAGGTCAGTGGGATTATATCGTCCGTGGAGGTGTATTTTCTGTGGGAGTGTATTGGTGTGTTTTCAGTCTGGATCTTTTTTATGTTCATTCATTTTTATGATGCTGGTTTACAGTTAATGACAAAAGTAACCTTAACCGTCTTGACATTAAATAAAACGATCCAGTGTCCGGATTCTTGCATCATACAAAAGCTAAAACTGTTGCAGTCTGAGCCATCGTCTTTACGATAAACTCTGAGCTTGAAATAATTGTAAAATCAGGTTCACACATAACAACAATGCACATTTTTCTGTTATTTTGTTTTTAATGAAAAAGATGGTAGGTAGCAGCGGCGGTATTCAATAAAGGAACGTGCATGCGTTTTCTCCTTTTTATTTGATTCATGTGTCTGGGAGTAAGTGAATCCCCTTTTCATTTGTCTCTCAAGAAGTATTTGTATGGTAACCTGAATAATTAATGTCCATGTTATTTTCCATTCCGCATCAAGTTTTTTTTTTCTACCGAACTAGTCTCACTCTCGTAAACTGTGCTCATAAGTTGCACAAATTTTATGTTTGTCATTGGTCTTGTATGTCAGTAACAAACTGTCCAACGTACGAACGCACGAGTGGGACACAATTCAAGCATGGAAGTCGACCACTGACAGTTGGTGGACTGTGTGCTCATAGTGCAGGATACAGGTGTGTGTGTGCATGTGTTTCAATCAGAAGGCCCCCTACCTGTGGTGGCGACAGAGTATTTCTGTTGCGGCGACCATCAGTGTCGTTTCCGCCATTAACATGTTATCAGAGCTAATCTCTTTACCGACCACGTGTCTGTGTGTGTGTGTGTGTTCGTGCGTGCGTGTGCACTTGAATGAAAGAGAGAAAGGGTTCGTTGATCTGCTTATTTATTCGTCCTCCTTGCGACTGATCGTTAACCGTGGCATGTCTACTCCATCATGTGTTCACATTCCGCTTTGGAAAGTCTATGGAAACTACAGACAGCGTTGTAGAGCTGTTGTGGTCTTTGAGAGACAGACTGTAGTGAAGGGAGTGAAGGGCAGGTTTGAAAATAACTTGTTGTTTGGACGGTGAATTCAATAGCGGCTACCATATGGCAATAGTTGTGGCGGGTGGAGAGGAAAGTGAGTCGGGGGGAGCGGTGGACGGGTGGACGGGTGGGCGAGCAGCAGCTGAGGTTGCTGTTGAGGATATTAATCACCATTGTCATAGGTTACACTCGTTCGTTGTGGAAGTGTCTCAGCTGCACTTTGTCCTAACACTCGAGGCTTAGTGTTGTCAGTGCAGACGTGTGCCCGCGCCGTCCACGTCCCATACGGCAAACAGACTGGTTGTATCGACAACACATCTTATCAGCACAGCTTTACAGCTGTTAGTCCTGCATGACGAAAGGCAAGACACACAGACACACATAGCACACACACACGCAGTGCACACACACACACACAGCGCACGCGCACGCGCACGCACACACACACACACACACAGAGCGCACACATCACTTCTATCATCTTCTACTCCACGGTTTTCCTCTATTTCCCGCCCACTCAGCACCGTCCATCATTTTGTCCCAAAGTTGTGTAATATTTAACTCGTCGATTGTGAACGCAGTGCCCCTCCCCCCGCCACACACACACACCCATCCCACTCCTAACCGGTCTCCAGGCCTGTGACGTCACTGAGATGAAGACCGGCCAGACAGCTCGTCAGCCACAGGTTGATATGTAGGACCGAGTTTCAAGGGATAGGGATAGAATATCCCCCATCCCCTCCTTCCCTAACTTTTTTCTACCTCCCTCACTGTACTTGCCAGTCGCTGAGATCAATACAAAGCTATTTTTGTGTATTCCCCATCCCCATCCCCATCCCCCCCAACAACTGCTGCCTACATCCATGGTTTAGTAAGCGGCGGATCGATGCCCAGCTAATTTTGCTCAAAGTCCTGATTTCATCAGCGGAAAATTCATGGGTGATGTCAGTATTCCTTCATCGGATACACTGCAAGACAAATGTTGGGAGGCGATTACAGTCACGTGACACGGCGTTGTGAGTAGACTTTGTTATCACATGCACCACACGCATCTGTAGCAGCTAATTGTGGGATTGTTTGGCTTTTGAACCGAATGTCTTATTTCCGTTTACAACTTTCAAACTCTGGGTGAGTTCGTAAATGTGTATGCGAGTGTGTGCACAAGCACGATGTGAGCGTGCGCGTGTTCGTATGAGAGAGAGAGAGAAAGAAAGAGAGAGAATAGAATCTGTTGACAAACGATGGTATCCATAAATTGCTTGTACAAAATCTCGACATAGCCGTGTGATTTCATCCCCATTTTTTTTTACTTTATGTAAATAGCTTTAAAATCATTGGTCGGAACATCCTTACTTTTAAAATTATCTTAGTAGCTTCCAAATTATTTTAATAGCTCAGAGATTATTTAGATTTTATGGTCCTCTGACCAAGCTGAAATCACCTTGGTAACATGTTCGTGTAAGACCTATCTTTCAGTTCTAGAATAGTCTGTAGTTGCCCTAAGACTGTCATAAAAGTTTATGAAAACTTTCATAGTTCTAGACGTGTTTGTAATTACCATGGATGCCGAAGGCGGCATTGTGATTACATTAGTACTTCTAGTATACTTCAGTAATTGTATTAGTAGCTGCACCCTGTGATTGCTGGGTGTTGAAGTTCCTACAGCTCTGACACTGCTTCGTCTCCTTGCTATCCGTTACCGAAGGTGTCTTCACATCATTTTGGGTTCATTGGGTTCTGTGCATTCCTTATTTCTCTCCTCCTCTCTCCCTTTCCCTTTCTGGTACCTCTCTCTCCCTCTCTCTTCCCATCTACACAAAACAACACACACACACACACACACACACACACACACACACACACACTCACACACACACACAGACACACAAACACACAGAGAAAGGGGTGGCGCGAGCAAGATCACGCGCTTTGGGAATTTTCTGCTGGAGTTTATATCCCTGGACTTTGATCGCATCATGGCGTTTATTGCTTCTCCGCTAGCAGCTTTTTCAATTCTAGAATTTGTATAGAAGTAGCCAAGCGGGCAGGCGTTAATTTGTGAAGATGGTTGCAAATATTAACGATCAATATGGTTTCTCTGTGTGCTCATTCATCATTCACTTAAGGCGTCACTGCGACCTCTAGCAAGGCTTGAGAGTGATTACTCGTTTTCTTTCTATCAAACCCTCGTCACCAAGAGAAAGTCAAACCATAATTCATGTATCCACGTTGTTGCAAGTACACCCAGTATTATAGCGACAATCATATGCTTTTATATTATCTCTTTATATAATGAGTTGTGGTGTTGTTGTGAATAGACTGTCACGGATGTCTCGAAATAAACATAATGACTTCATAATTCATATTTCTTCTCTTGTACTTGATTAGCCTTCCTGCCTATGTGTAACACGAATTGATCATTTTCCCCTTTTTTAAACCTACTTCCGGTTTTATAGGGAAATACTTCCGGTCTTCTGAAAAAAAATGCTTTCGTTCTTCTACAACAAACACCTTTCCATCGGCTGAAGTTCATCGCACTTCTCATGGACGCCATCAGAGCACAATGGCGAAAATCGCATTTCTTAGAGATAGGGCCAGTAATTATTCTAACTAGCCGTCTGGCGGCAGCACTTTGTTGGCTGTCAGAAGTGTGAGTATTCGATTTTGAGGCACTCCCCTTTCTTACTTACTTCCTGCCAGTTGTTGTCTCGCCGATGGTCGCATGAGGACATTAGAAGGATGCTTTCAACACTTTGATGTCCTCATTGTCTCGTTGGCTAATGAACATTGTTTTCTAGTGGTCTAAATCAACAGGTGGTCAGTTGCGGAGACATTTAATATCATTTTATTCAATTTTAGACACATTCTGGGAAACACAAACGAACGATTACACGGTCACTGTCATCCTCGTAGACACGTTCTGTCACCAGGACTCCTGAGAGCTGAATCCTCTCTGTGTTACCAGAAAGCCTGGAAAACCTTGTAGAAATAATTCCATTCTTATGACATTGTCACCGTTGTCCAAAGCATCTCATTATTATGGTCGTTACAATGTGATTCATGGTATAAGGTTCATGGAAGAAGAAAATTTTACTTCATCTTGTTTGTCTTACCCTCGCCCAGACCTCCCCACCCCTCGTATGACCATTCCAGGAACATTTTGCTTTTACTTGATTGATCGAAGAAGCGGGTTGACATGACGACATTCAGCTTCCTTTCCCCGGGTGCGCCAACAGACTCGCGGTTTTACGGGTATAAAACATCATGGGTGTTTTCTATACCATGACGTCATAAGAACGTCACAGGAAGTTGGCGTGGCTTTCTTTAGCTCGGTCGTGCGTAATGCACCCGGTTGTAGTAGAGCTGCTATTAACATACACGTGCTCGCCTCATCCTCCACACGACTTTATTCAAGCTCAGTCGCATCACAACCTCGCAAAGCCAGCGCGCGCGAGAGCGTGGGTGCTTGCATGGGATGCACGTGCGCCAGGGAGCCTGGGTACCTGCAGCGCTGCACGTGCACGCAGACATGTGAGCCTACATCGTCATATTTGTTCGCTTCCTCGTTTTGTCATTACGGCCTCAAATCCCGACATTCCATACTCTTCGTAGTTTTTGTTGACTGGTTTTTGACAGCAACAAACTACATCGTCGTCATAACAATCATCATCAAGTCGTATAGTCATCGTCAACATTTTTTTTTCCCTCAGACTGCTCAAAGTTTGATTGTAGTTGATGGATCTTGTACTTAGTGTAGTTTAGAACTTTTTAGTTTATTTTGTGCTTTAGGCTTCACTTGCTTCCATAGTACAGTGAAATTATTTTTATTATTATTATTATTATTAGGGTGGATGGGTGGGTGTCTGCGCTCGCTTGTTCATGATCTCCATATTCTTGTCCTTATAATAATCATCAATTTTCGACCATATTGTCCACGAGTTTGCCTACAGACCACGTGACTACGTCAGTTGCGTAAATACGACGTCGTCGACCCATGGGCACGTGCAGACAAGCAAGGGACTAAACCTGAACACGCATGTGTCGGCCATTTTCGGTGTCCATCCCTCATTTCCTAAGTTTAAAAGGGATGCAAATCGGTGTTTCCGTTTGCTTTATTTCGGTTAACGAACTGCTTGCGTGCATTGCGAAACTACTTTGTCGGCAGTGAACGTACCGTGAGACTCAAACACGGGTACAGCAGCCTACGTCACGTGACACCAGGGTTCTTACCCACGTGCTGATGCTGATGCCGACAAAGAATACGTTACAGTATCTTAGTCTCTGATGTTCTTTTAATTGCTCAGAATCTTTGTCTCAGGCGGTCCGGTGGCACAACGGCTAGCGACTGACTGTCCTGGGTTCAGACCTCGTCTAGAGCACGCTGTTTGTTTTTTCGTTGCATGCAGCATCTGGGACCAACACAACAGCTATTAAACGGTATACACCATCGTCTCATCGAGCTTATGATCAATGTGAGTGAGTACTTACTTTCTCTGCCATAAGGGGCATTATAAAAAAGGATACTTGTCTTTTGAACGACATGTCTAACTTATATTTAATTTACATTATGGTGTCGGAACCTCAACGAAGTTTTGGAATTTATTGTTCTACATTAATCACAGGCCTAGCAAAATGTGAGCTTGGTTCGGGTTCGGGTTCGGGTGTCGTCGCAGTGTGACGGGTGCTCATCTAGCATCTGATTGACTGGCCACGAAGCTACGCGCCGCATTATATATAATTATAATTACATAATTATTATATTCACTTCGGTCTTATGGGTGAGCATAGCGCGGAATGCACGGGATGAACGGGAAGTTTACGACAAACTGCCGTGCACGTGTATTTCTATGCTGACCTGTGACCTGAGTGAGCATCAGTCAGACTGTACTCTAAGCAAATTCTGCCTCGCAGGTGCAGAGTCATTTTCTGAAGAGTCGACTAAATAAGTATTATATTATATAGCGATACCTGCCTGACTTAATGTGCTAACATGACTGCACAGAACAAAATAATCGAGTGTTTTCAAATACGAGTTGATTCGTACTTTACAAAAAGTACAAACAACTCTCATTACTGAAGCAGATAAAAATCGCTAATTACACCGCCAGGTGTTTGTGCTATTTACACTCCCGGGTATATCCGCTTGTTGTAATGCCAGGTACCCGTTGTCACATCAAATTAAGCGGACGAAAACTAGCTCGCCATTACCTGATGCACAAACTACAGATTAATACATTTCTAGTTGAAATACCTTAATACATTATCCCACGATTTGAACTCATTGGCTTTCCTCTTTGTTTATTTATTATATATATAAACAAGGAGAGAGACACTAATTTTGAAGTAATCATACAGTGCATTGTCTATTAACCGTAAATTCCAGTTATAATCTACAGTTTATTTTGGAAAAAAAATTAGGAGCTCAGCATTTTAGAATTTTGCTGAGAGTTAACAAATGGTAATACCAGTACAATTTTATTTTTAATGAAAAACTGTAATTATTTAGTTCAAAATAAATGTAATAGTGTATTACAAATATCTATAAAAAGCTTTCAAAACTTTTAGCAACCTTATAGAGTTCACAAACAGATTACAGAGAAATATATCAAAAAGGTTAACTGTCGTGAACAGGAAATTAGTAATTAAAGAACAAATAATTGGAATGAAATCTGATTGTAAGGAACGTTTTCCTAACACTATTTATGCTCTACCTTTTTCCTGTTTTAATTTTTCATGCCTCATAAACCATAAACATTAGTTAAATGTTTTCAAAAAGTTGGTTGAATTGTGTGTAAAAATAAATTTTCTTATGTCAGTTGTGACTGGTTGCGTAGGAAACTTGTGATTTGACTAGACAGAAATAAAACTGTTAACATGTCTACTTGGACACAAAAATAGAAACACATCGATAAATTTCGTTACGAGGAAGACCCTGCAACTCAAAATTCTGACAACTCAACTATCTGAATGATGAACAGTAGGGGCCAGCGTCGGGTCATTGTCCTTTCCATGAGTAGAAACAATCGATGACCATAAATCACTGGCCAGTCCTGCAGTTAGTGGCTTTTTTTTATTTTCTGTTTCGATTTGTAGAACACCAGTGGAGTGGAGAGTAGCTTTCCTTTCAAAGAAGTAGTTCATTGGGTTCCTCCTGCTGATTTGATTAAGGGGAGGGTATGCTAAGTCTGTGACAGATGTTCTTCTGAGTGAATCAAGCACACACACACACATACAAACTAACATCAAACATTTCATTCAGTATCATCTTGTTATTTGGTATTTTGAGGTCGCGGCGGGTGGAGTTCTGCTAGTTAACCGACAAAAGGAAGTGGACGTCACCTGTCGCGCACCGACTTGTCGTATGGAGCGGGGGGTTAATGGGGAGCTATTTCTGGCAGGTGCTCATACCAACCAAAAATAAACTTTTCCAGAAAACGAGTTGTTTAGAGACCGTGAAAAGCACTACAGTACTTGCCAGCGGCAGCCACATTGTCTGTGATCGATGTTTGCTGTTATCGTGTGATGTTGTCTGTGACGTGGACAACCCTGTCACGTGTTGTATGTGTGTGACGTTGACAACCAACCCTGTCACGTGCTTTATGTCCAGAAACTAACTTTACCCAGTATCTACTATGGATGTCGTTGATAAGTGAACGACGGAAAAGAGTGAAGAAGGTGGATGTTGGGATGGAATATCAATGAACACCTTGGACCAATCAGAGTTGGCTGAGGTTCAGGACAGATACAAAGATTTTCCCTAATTTTTGTATGAAATTCTGGTTCTAGACACTCCATCAAATCGAGGCTTGTCTGTGCTTCTGAAGCTTGCATCAGATTCGTTTTAAACTCCGTCTCTGTGGGAAGTGTTGTCAAGACTCGCAGGAAACCCGAAAAGTACAGAAGAACCCAGATAAGACCAATTCGGGAAATTTGTTTCCTCTCTCATTCAAGTCTGTTTTCGTGCAAGTGCGGTCAGAGCAGCTGCTTAGAGACAAAAGAGCCTTTTAAAGGAGAAAAATTTATTTATTTCTTGTAAGCGAAACTCGCCTGAAACGTGACAGTTGATCTGGGTGAGACTCAGCCTTCATCCGGCGAAGGTGTCTCAAGGTTTTGTAAAACAAGCAAACACACAAACACAAACACACACACACACACACACACAAACACACACACATGCGTCAGAGACAAAAAGAGAGATGAGAACATGCACGTGACCTATTCAGCACAGCCATGCCAGCACTACCCACCCAGACCATGTAAGTGCACTCATCCAGTTCACCCGTCTGTTCGAGAGTGTGTTCACACAGACAAACATTCTTGAAGTACGAATTTAGCTTGAAAGCTTCATCGGCAACTGCTGCATAAACCAACGCCCATTTTTTAAGCATGCTTGAGAAGATGAACCGCCAATCAACGGTATGTGAATTAGGGATGAGAATGATGATTAAGAGACACTCGGGGCTCAGTCCCTCGGATCAAGTGCACCTGCTTCCAAGCCCAGTGCTGACTGTTTACCCGGGTATGTTTATATAAACGTCGAGAAATACATCAGGAAGGAAGTGTTTTCATCCACCACTTTTTCAAACGTGTTTTTGTTCCGTCTAAAGTTTAGACAACCTATTTCGGGGTGGCAGTTAGAGTGAGTGAGGGCGCAAGTACGGTTGGTTTTAGTTTTGTCTTGGTAGCTTGCTGGTCCGCCATCTTTCTTGCTCTGTTTTCTACAAACATTTGATGGAAGGACTCGTGTCAGGTACCAGACTAGTTCTCTGGCATCTCTTCTGAGCAGGTAGTGTGCAGATGGTCTCTGCAGGCTAACCGAAATAAAATGAAGCCCTTGGTTCTGGGCACGTCATCGTGTGAGCATCGCAGGCTCTTTGGATGCTGCAGGAATCGCTGCCATATGCTTTGGCAACTTGTGATCTCACAGGAGGCTTGCCTTTACTGGGTTATCTGGCGAGGAGACTGTTATTTTGAAAGCAACCATTTGAGATTTGAGGTGAAAGTAATAATGCTCTAATTGCAGCTTGTCTGGGTGTCTGCCTGTGTGACGTCACCAGGCCGGTTATTTCTTGGCCAGTCCCATTAAAGAAATCGAAAAAGAAAGCGGAGGTTGAAATGGTTGAGTTGCAAACACTGACATTAATTTCAGAGTGCGTGGCTTCTGCTTGTCTGTCGATGTCAAAACACACATGACATGACATCCTCCCGGCAATGAGTCAGCTCATCCTCTTGCTTACTCTCCCTTCCCCCGGCATCATGATGTGCAGTCTCCGTATCCTGGTGGTGAGTGCGCTCAACTGTCGATCAGGAGTTTCTGGGTTCGAATCTTGCTGGGTTCTTTTGCTGGACAAGGTCCTACCCATCAGTAACTTCTTTTTCAGGGAATATGAAAGCGATGGAAGTAGAGGGTAGAGCTTCCTGTACCTTTCTACCTCCAGGGTATGGGACTCCTTACCCTTTGAAGCACTTGTACAATGCATTTATCCGTCGTGTCTGCACTTAGAAAACAATGGGAAAACGCATAAAAAAGAAGCAGAAAACAAACTGCGTTTGAAAAAAAAACTTAATAAGTTAAAGCAAAACTGATTAAGCAAAACTAGATAAAACAGAAGCTCCAAACTTACCTAAATAAGTAAATAAACAGATCCTAATGCTGGACAGCAAAACAGTAAACAACAGTAACAAATTCTTTGAGCTCCATCTGATTCTGTTTTCGGCTTGGCAGCTTCCTGTGTTTCTTAATTCACTCCAGCGCATCCCATGTATGGCATCTGCTAAATCCCAGATTGTCAACAACTGCCCTTCGTGAAATAGGAAACCACAATATCAACAATATTATTCTGCTCGTGTGACATGCCAATTTTCCCGCGTATAATATGCTTCAGCCGCCACCAGAGTCCTATCAGCACATCCAGATGATGACAGTCTGCCGGGTGTTAACAGCAGACACTGGGTGAGAACTGAACTCCCTGTATTCAGGGTTATCCCCATGCCGGGTGAGAACCAGTTTGCAGGATGCTGGGGTTAACAACAAGAACAAGTGCACAGTTCGCCAGTTGTTATCAACTTTTCGATGCCGACAACAACGAATTCAAACTTGTGTCTGGCCGTGCACAAGATGCTAGTTCTCGGAATAGCTAATGGTCTATACAAGGAGACTCCACAAACACTTCAAAGACTGGGTGGAGGGGTATCATTAACAGACCATGGAGAGAGTTTCGGTGTAGAGCGAACATGAGCCACTGTCCAGGACTGGGTGGCGCCGCACCAGACAGTCTTGTGGTGCAGTATGGATGAGTTTTCCTTCGAGGTTTGCGAAACAAAGCATCCCACACCCAGAGCATGCACGCAATGTCTCGACATGACAGCAGCAGACGTACCTCCAGAGAAGCTTCTAGAAAAAGTCTGTAAATTCAATAGCAATAACAACAACAATAACAACAACAAAGCCATCAGGTGATGTAGGCCGAGATGGTTTGTGTTGGGCAACAGGTAGACGAGTTCTACAAAAGGCGAGATTCGTCTGGTCATGCGCACAGCTGGTTGTCGCTTAATCAGGGTTAATTGAGTTCGATTTATAGAATCTCTTTATCTAATTTATTCTAATTATCCTGCAGCTATTTCACCACATAAATATATTCAGACCTACTTCATCAGAATTCTGGATTAGGATGCATGAGCGCTTTAGTGCCTGCTAATCGCTGATTGGTCAGACCAGCCCGTGTATTGTCGGGTAGACATGTCGGTCATGGGGTCATTGATGTCAGTGTCCTTGTTGAAGTGGAATTCCTAGCTTACTCTATCCCGTCAACGCCTGGGCCAACAAGGTTCATCATCAAGACGAGCAAAATAACCTTGTAGGAAGCTTTGGATTTGAGTATCGCCGGTCCGATCGACTCTGATGAGCTCACCTGACTACATCTACAACTACTGATGGTGACTGCCATGGCCAGCACCTGCTACCAACAGACTGACAGTAGCAAGACAAACAGACATCCAGTTAACTTTACTGGCTTAACTAACAACTTCACACTTTTATTAACAAATGCCGAACATAGACACTGTGTAAAAGGACTCAGCGTTTATTCACACGTGCACGTGACCCCCGACATGTTGTACTACGTTCACACGCACACGTGCGATAGCAAAATTATATACATGGATACACCCTACATGGTTTCTTCTCGACACACAAAGACAATTCACTTTTAGACATCATAAGAGTCTACAGAACCGGTCAGGTGCCAGTCTGTCTCAAAACAAGAGTGTATGGGGGAGAGAGGGGCCGGGTGAGAAAAACCGCACGAATAAAACACGGCGTTGGCCCCCACCTTGTAATTAAAAAAAAAATAAATAAATAAACAATAGAAGCGATGGTGCAGATAAATAATGTCATCAGAAGACGACTATACGGACGCCAGCCTGAGAGCGAAGCCTTACAGAGCTCAGAGGTCGTGCGCGGTGATGACGCGCGGTTATCAGCGGTGCCGCGTGCGGCGAGGTCATGCGAACCGCCAGAAACTGTATCAACGTTGTTGACTGACCCACAATCTGTGACCGGCTTCTCCCCCATCCTGTCCCTAGCATCTGCACTAACCCCCACCCTGCCTGACAAGGGTGGACCAGCCCAGCACGTACTCACACGTGCACGCAGACGCCAGGCAGCACGCACCCGGGCAGGTAAAAGGTCTTCCGGTCTCTTTCTTAGCTGCTGACCTTGTAAAAAGTCTTACCTGTGTGATACGTAAATGTCAAAATTTCTGTTTTAATTCCAGACGTGTTTCCGTACTATTTTTTTAGCTGTTTATTATTATTTATGCAATACTTGTCAATGTTGTTTCGTTTAATCAATATTTGATTTCATATTTAATTTCATGTGAGGTTGGAGATACGTTTTGGGATCGAGGTATGATATTACATGAATATAATTCTTACCTGCATGTTATCCAGTTGGGATGGAGGGGTTACGCATGTTTGAACAGCTGGTTGGAGCTGTCGATAAGAGACGAGCTTTGCAAGGTTCTCCTATTCACACATCGTTCTGTTTTTTATCGGCTGCTTAGGTTTGTACTTAAAAAGTTCACATCAATCACATGAACAGGTATACAGACTTGCAAGATGACTGTTCTATCTTCCAGTCCCCTCCATCCAAGGTACCTTCTGCTGACTCACTTCTGGTGAGCAATGGCCACAAGTACAGTCACACCACGAACTTGTGTCACAATCCATGGTCACACCTTGCTATGTAGGGCGGTGCTCTACTTTCGTCTGTTCTGTTTATTTCTCGACTGTTTCCAGCCTCAGGTGTGAGTCAACCCTTGTTTCAGCTGTCCATCTCAGCACCTGTCATTTCTTATAAAAATTACAAATTTCGTTCGCGAAATTCTGTTTCTGCTCGTCACGAATACTGTGTACGCCTGTCATTAATTCTACAGACATGACCGGGGGCTGTGGGATTTTTTTATTTAAATTTGTTGGACGAGAGTAATTGATACTAAGAGCCTCGGAGTATTTTAATCCTTCGGGAGAGGAAAATAAGCTGATCCACAAAAGTCATTTACAGTGAGGAAAAAATTCCTTACTTCGATATGGAAAACTAATGTAATATCTCTGAAAAATTAACTCTACTTTAGACATTAATAGTTAATAGTGCAAACAGCTCGCGCTGAGACAGTACCGTTGGTGTGTATTATTAACAAACAATTACAGAACAAAGATTAAAGCTGTTATCCCAAATAGTATTGAAGATGGTGTCAGATATCAGACTTTTCAGATTTGTTTAACACGATTCTCTTTTACCAACTGTGCAACGTGGGTGGGTGACAGCTTGTGTTGTGAGGGCGATGGCGGTGGTCGAGGGAAACAAAAGATAGGATGGCGAGGACAACCAGGTGGTAACAGAGCAATGCGGATGACATATCTCAGTTTCGAGGTGAATATACACAATCAGGTGCCAGGTTTGCGGTGAATACTCCGTAGGTCAAACGATCTGGTGTGAAGTGTGGGGCGCTGCATTCCTCCTTACCTGTGGTTTAGTTGGACACACCCACCACAATGATTCACTTGCCGCCTTTCTATATATATATACACCCTTTCTGTGCTGTATCCTGATTTACTGTCTGTATACAGTATATTCACACTCACCACTACCATCATCAGCATCATTCACCAAAGCTCATTCAGCACCAAGCAGTACGACATCAAAGAGCAGCAAATCACAAGAACGATAGTTCCTGTGTCAACCTTTGTCCTAGCTCGGAATAGAATCAGTGGTTTTAGAAAACTAGATAATTGTGTCGGAGTCATCGGAAAGTGTGCAAACCATCAACTTATATTTTACAACCGATTCTGTTACAACATGTTACGGAAGTACACGTGTGTGCCTGATAAATGCGCCACCTGTTGGTCGTACAGCGACACTTGATTTAAAGTGACCTTCTGACCTCCATCCTCCAGCCGTAGTCGATCTACCTTGATGCCTGTGCCAGCTGTACATGGTAGTCTTATAACATGTGGCTGCGTGTGTGTGTGTACGTGTGCATTTTTGGATACATTCGTCTTCATATGCTGGATGTGTACCGTAAAGTGCGCGGAGTCTACCTTTATTCAAAGAAAATGTCCTAGATATTATAAATAACCTGTTACTATCGTTATCAATGTATCTCCTGATGTCCACACGACACTGTCGCCATCATTTGTCATCCGACTATCTGTAGTCTCGTGGCAGGTGCTACTAAACAAGGCGCCATGGTGTGGACGTCCCTTTTCTGTGGCACCTCATCGTCGTCTGGTCGTCTGCACTGTAGGGAGGGACCTTGACAAAGACCGACTTATGAGACAAGGACATTAAGGGGCAAGGGACACCATAAACTACACATAACGCCTAAGAGCAAACCCATGCAGTTGTAGGAAACAAAACATTAGCTATAAGTAATTAAAGAAGTTGTTTGGCAAATCATTGCCGCTGCAGCACGAGACCCATGGCAGCAACTGTTGTTCCAGCTGCACCACTGCTCCAATATAAATCGCTCTATCCGATTGGGGATACAAACTGTTTTGGACTGTGAATCGATACAGAATGATTATTACTTTGTCTCTGTGGAAAGACTCTCAGGCTGCCTGGCCATTGGTACCTCAGTCGGACCTTACGGGAAATAAATAGCGCGGTGAACTTGCCAAGGCAATGATATCTATGTTTCTCGGTGCCCTGGGGATAGGTCCTGTCTGCATCGTTTCTCTTGTAGTCCAATTGATTTTATCGGCAAGAAACCAGCATCAAAATCCTTTCTCATATTTCGGAAGGTTTTTAGAGAAGTCTTTTTCCGCATTTCGAACAGCTTTGAACGACATTCTCATCCGACCAATATTTTTGAGATAATTCCTTACAATGTTTTCAAATGTGACTAGAATAGATTATTCTTTTGATCGATGATCTTACAATTATAATGAGGGGCGTTGTGTACTTCCTACACCTGCTAGGAGAACACCCACTCGTGTTTAGAGCTTATTTGTTGAGTTGCAGGAAGCCGGATGTAGAATAACGAGAGGAAAGGGCAAGAGGAGGATGAGGATAGAGCTGTTCAGAGTTACACCATCATTTGACCATGGTAACTGAGAACTGACCAAGGTGACGTGTGTGTGTATGTGTGTCGCAGGTGTTCGGAGGGAGGACGTGGTCGTCGGGCACCACAGCAGCCACCACCACCTCGGACCAGCCGTCCACATGCAAGCGAACACCCAGCAACTTCGGCGCTCTGAAGAAAAGAATGAGTTACAACTTCTCGTCCAGTAAGGTGAGGGCACCTGCTCACAGGTCTCATCTCGCGCTTTTTAAGGTCGATAACGATTTGGATTATGATCATTGTAAAGATGACTGGCTACATACTGAGTTTGTTGCCTCACGTGAATATAATAATACAGAGTTCATCCAATCCCACCCATACACACCCAAAAAAAAGCTATTCAACAGGTTTTGTGCGCTTGAATTAAACACACAAACACACACACACGCACACACACAGACATTACATCCATCAATGGTCTGAATGATGATAGTATGGATATGCAAACACTTACTCACACATCGAAGTGACTCTAATAACTGATGTTAATGAGACACCTGCACAAAATGAGTAACACGTGTATCTCTCGAACTTTATGCTTTCACACAACTAATGAGGACACTTTGTTACTGTTTGTGCCCGGATGCTGTAAATACAAAGGGTATTATGCTCTTTTCCCCAGCATCCTGCCTACTAGTCGTTGCTGGTTATGATATCAGAACAACTCCAAGCTCCCTAACCCCTAGTGCTGTATAAAACAGGATGTCGTAGGTTGGTGATGTCGACAGAGTGGCAGCTGCAGTGGCGTAGGAAGATGTCCGGTTTGGGGGATACTGACAGTGAACACCATTCTTGTCCTCCTTAGTATCTTTTTCTGAAGGGGGTGGATGCCACCCCACCTTGCCCCACCCCTTGGTTCCTACGCCACTGAACACCTGCTCGATGTCGTCGATGCAAATATGCACGTACATCGAATGTCAGGAGGGGCAGAGGCTATTTACTGCATGTCTCAACAGTTTCGTTTTTCTCTCCCCTGAACAAACAGTTCTACAGAAATGATTAAAACGACATGTTGTTCTGGATCTGATACTGCACCTTCCCCTTCCCTCTTCCCCTTTGCAGCAGCATGAGAGCACCAAGTCTGGCGTGGGCGGAGGCACAGGGGTCACCGCGGAAGGTCAGGGTCACTACTCCAGGAGCGGAGGAGGAGGGTCTGGAGGCGGTGGAGGGGATGGAGGAAGCGGCAAGCACAAGCGAACTCCCAGTCCTCTGCGAAAGGTCAGTGGTCGTTGTCAGGCGCCGGCTGCTGTGCTGCCATCACACTGTAAAACAAAACAACTCGTTGCCCGAGTACTGACTAGACTGCGCCACCAGCGGGAATAAAATTTTTCTCCTTTTTTTTCCTCTCTCTGCTTTCGACTGACTTGCATAATTCATGATTTAATTTGCGTCCAGGAACAGCATTTCTGAAAAACTCGGATAATTGTGGGGCTGTGTAGAGATGGAATCTTTGTAGCAAGTAACCAAAGCAGACAAAAAGTTTAGAGAAGTGATCATAGATAAGCAGTATATTTCGAGACATATGCAGCAGTATAGAAAGGTCATACCACTGTTTACAAATCTTCAAAACGACCAACAAAAAAAAATAAATAAATAACTGCCAGCTTTTCTAGTCTTCTTATTGTACAACCACCCTATTCCGTCTTTCTCCCTCCCTCCTTCTGGCCTCCCTCTTTCATCCTATCAGTTGCCTGTTTGTGATTTTAAGCTGTATGACTTGTAGGTTGATTCACATTAAAATGATTGCTTGGTGTTCTGAAGATGTTCTTTGATGCTTCTGTCCTTTTTCCGCCTACTCCTGGTCTCGATCCTGTCTTGCACCCTTTCCGTTTTACCGGACTTGTTGCAGATGCGGTCGGATATTCACAAGTCGCACGCCAGCGACCCCAGCCTCAACAACATACCCCGCGGCAGCCCCACCCCTGGGTTCCGCCCCCGCTCCCTCACCTTCAGCTTCACCAACCGCTACCGCTCCCACCGCCGCCGCATGTCGCTGGGCTGCCGCTCTGGCGACAAATCCTCCGCCTCCATCACGCACTCCACGCAGCTGTCCTTCCTGGACTTCGTGGACCTCTTCAAGTCCTTCGGCCTGCGCTGCCGCAAGGACCTCAAGGAACTCTTCGAGCAGATCGCCGTCCCGCGCCAGAGCATCGGCAACACGCATGCGCGACCTCAGCCCTACACCCCGAAGGACAGAGACATGAGTGGGTGTGGCAGGCTTTCAGACTGTGTGACATGATAGTCTAATGTGGTTAGGGATGTGGGATCAGGGGTGGTTAGGGGGAGATTTGCTGTCGTCATATCATAAAACTAGCAGTAAAGGCGGCGGTTAATGGGGGAAGTACACTGTGGCGACATCATGTAAATGTCTAACAAAAGGAAAATGAGGACTGGTTTCAAAAAAAAGAATGGTAGTTGATTGTGTTTCTGTATCGCAGATGAAATCAATGCTGTAAATTATTACTATCCCAAATTGTGTTGGTGAATAGTACGGTTGTGGTCATTAAATGGTGATCAGCAGTGAAACAAATGTTGAATTCGCTAGTTTTAATAATGAGCAACTCACTCTCCCCAGTCGACCCAGCTGGCAGGAATGGGTACCTGACTCCAAAGAGGGTTGGGGAAAGAAAGATAGTCAGGCAGAGGAGGTAGGCACTGTCCTCACCTACAGGCTGGCATCAAGAAAAGTGAAGTCTAACACCTCACTCCCTCACAACCTGAAAAGTTCCTGGGATGACCATTACCTTTGATAATGATAGACCTTCTATGTTAGATTGTTGTAAAGTAAGAAAGTCTAGTTTAGCATAAAGTAATAAAAAAAGTAGATAAATGACCACAACTAAGTGGCATGATGGTTTTTATTTATAATGTGATACAAAGACATGACGGGACATATTATGATTAAAAACCAGTAGTGAAAAATATGCCAAACAAGCATGAATGATGACCATGTTCATTTTTCATTTTGAAGTAAAACTTTTCATTTTAAAAATACCTTGACAGTGTTATTCATGTTTATCATCTAAGACAAAGTGTATATTCAATGTTTGATTGTGGGTTTCTTTATCCTGTTCACCGCAGATCTGATCACCAGAAACAACACATTTGACCTAAGTCAGGATAATGTACACCGTCACAAGATATGTGATGCCCTGGCTGTCTCCAGCATCATTTCCAATTGTGCTGGAGTTGAGAGCACTACTGACCGGTGCCTTGGCCTGCAAGAGTTCAGGGAATTCCTCAGAGACTATCAGGATGAGCAGCTGCCAGACCATGAGATTCTGGAACTGATACAAAGACACGAACCAGACTCTGTACTTCGTGACCAGTGTTGCTTGTCATTTGAGGGCTTTGCACGATTTCTCATGGACAAAGATAACTATGCCTGCATACCTGAGAAGATGCCTTGCAAAGAGGAGGTTTGTCACAGACCAACATTTTGTCACATGACATCTTTCATCATTGGATTAAAAGTAGTTTAATTACAAATCTGTGTATGACATGAATTACTGCTGTGTGCTTTATAAATAGTTCAGTCTACATTTACAATCTAAGAAAGAGAAAAAGATTGCACATGGAGGAGAACAGTCAGAAAGATATGATATTATACAGATGTAGAAATTCTAGACAAAACATCTGTTTTTGCAGAATGAAATGCAAGAATAACTCTTTTTACCTGTATATGTATACATTGCAGATTGAAGAGTGAGGAAAACACTGTTACAAATAGCAACTACAACCCCTTCCCTAATTACTATGTGTTAATTATCTACCTCTAAGTAAAATCAAAAACAATTTGAGTATCAAATTATTTTAAAAAAATTAATGTAAGTTTAAGGTGTTTGAACTTTACTGTGACTGGACTGCAGCAGAGACTACTACTTAAACATTTTGAGTATAATCAGAGTGTTACTGTTCTTTAACGATGGCATGTTTAATATTATGGAATAGGACTGCTTTTGCATTTGTTTCCTTTTGTTCAGGACATGGACCACCCCTTGCCACATTACTATATTGCATCGTCCCACAACACGTACCTCACAGGCCATCAGCTGAAAGGGGAGTCATCTGTAGAGTTGTACAGCCAGGTTCTCCTGCAGGGCTGTCGCTGCGTGGAGCTGGACTGCTGGGATGGGGATGATGGAATGCCAATCATTTATCATGGACATACACTCACCACCAAGATTCCTTTCAAGGTACAAAATAATTCTCAAGACAGAGCTGAAAAAAAAACCCAACCGGCATGATGTTCACCTTGCTGACATCAAATTTCAGAATATTGTGTATTGCATTTAGATGAAAATGATGTTGCTAGCATTACTTTTTTTTATTATTATTTTGCAGTCCGTAGTGGAGGCTATCAACAAAAGTGCCTTTGTGACCTCCCCTTACCCTGTTATACTATCCATCGAAAATCACTGTTCACTCCCACAGCAGCAAAAGATGGCACAGATCTTCATTGTAAGTAGCTTTATAATTTTATTATAATATTTGAATTTATGAACCATATTTTCTTTAAGTATGTATTCACATGAGCACACAACAGAATACCAATGCATGCAGCAATATATATAATTATATACACACACATACACAAAGATATGGCGATGTCCATTCTAGGCATAAAAGGTTTTAAGGACGCAGTGCAATCCATTCTTACCATTAGTGAAATATTTCCCCTTCTTGTGAATCTTGTTAACATAATGAATACATGGTTGATCTATCTCTACATGTATATTACTGGTATTCCTCTTTGTCATTTGGAAGAGTGTGTTTGGGGAACGCCTTGTGACAAAGTTCCTATTTGAGTCGGATTTTGCGGAAGATCCACAGCTGCCTTCCCCTGCTCAGCTGAAGTACTGCATCCTCATCAAGAATAAGAAACTTCGAGAACCTGAAAACCCACAGGCTTTGAAAAAGGTTCTTCCATTTTTATGTAAATTAATTATGTTTATTGTTATCAGCTCATTGTATATTCTGTGTTCTCTGCCAGTGAGTTCATGGATTTATCTAGGTATCCTGCACATGAATGCTTTAGTGGAGATGATTGGTCGTCCCTGTTTCATTATTTTTATCCATAAAGATTACGATCAATTTTATGGTGTGCATCACAGGTCACAACTCAGTCCCGGACAAGCAGTATTCCTTCCTCGGAAACAACATCAATGAATGACTTTGATGAAGATGATGATGAAGACGAAGATGAAGAGGATGTTGCTGATGGTGTGTCTGTCTTGCCAATGTTTTCTCTCTTTTTCATTTCCTCTCAGATTCAACCAGCTTTCTATCAGAAATATTTTATCAGAGTTCAGCAAACTTTATTTTTAAGCAAAGAACTGGGCTAAAATTAGGACTGTTTTACAAAAGCTAAATTAATAAAGCTCTTCTATTTTGGGGATACATACTGCAATAACCACTATGCACAGAAACTTAACCATAGATAATGTACCATATGCCTTAATGACTAACAATTAATATGCATGGACTTTCTCTGCATGGTCAAAGTCTTGCACCTTCAGAATGGAAGACAGTTCACTCAATTATTTGCATTATTATGTAAATAAATGCATTGCAAGATTACAGACTGTGTAAATCTTGAAGTGGGTTGCAATGTATTCTGGTATGTAAATGAGTCTGTCATAAGACTGTGGATGTATTTTGCAGCAGTAAAAGCCATGCGGCATTCTGTAGACAGTCAAGACAGCCCGCTTCCAGATCATGATGACAAAAGCAAAGGACAGATGCAGGCATGCACCGGGTCTTTTGGAGAGCTTCGCAATAGGTGAGGCTTTGCATGCAAATGGGTAATCACCCATTCATCATGGAAAAATGCAAAATAGTGGCATCCATTACCCAGAGACTGACTGTTCTTGTTAGCTGAGGCTAGAAATGCTGAGAACTAAACCCTCTCTTGTAATTGCAAATAAAAGACTTGCTTAGGGTGATTTTTTTTTCTACTTCTCTTTTCTTCTGTAAGCACAGTGTTTTATTTTATTATAGGTGTGTGCTTTCATTTGAGCATTTGTATATGCACTCATGTGTTGTATGCACTCATGTGTGTATGTTTGTGAATGTGTTTCATGTGCATGTGTGTACTATAGAAATGTACATCTTCCTATATATCAAAGTTTTCATTTTTATAGCATCAGTGTAGCTATGAAATCCAGAAATAAAGAGATTCAGTATAAATTTGTGTAATTTTTTTTCCCATTCAAATTATTTGAGCCTGATTTTGACCTTTCTCTCTTTTTCTATTATTTCTTTGGCACCCAATGTATTTTTCCTAAAAAAAAATTTACGAAACTGTTGAACTGATGGCAAGTTCATTTCTTATCATTAAGATCCTTCTGATCAGTATGCAAGTGATGTGATCTGTTTGCAACACAGGGAGCCATCTGGCTCATTCAGTGAAAAGACCAGGTTAAAAAGCCATCCTGAACTGGACTGGCATTTTGATGACGACATCCAGCAAGTCAAGGTGCCAGCCAGAGGAAAGCCACGAAAGGCTAGTCAGATTGCTAAAGAGCTGTCTGACCTTGTTGTGTATACTCATGCTGTCAAATTCAGAGGTAAATGGAATGACATGCCTTTTGAACAACAATAATTTTCTTTACAACATTGTTTCAAAGCAAAACGTTTATTACTGTAAATAATTTCCTGGTGGCAATAAAGATGAAAATTTTTATAATTTTGTTGGGCATTTAGAAAAACAAAAAGTGATTTTTATTTAAATAAATTCAGATTAATCATGATGCATGATTACCAGTGCACATCTAAGCATATAAGATGAAGATTTTCTTCTGATCTAATTATGCATACATTCTTCAAAATAGAAATAGAAAAGCAACAGGTAACTGATTACTGAATACACCTAAATTGTGCAGCTCTGTATCTTACCATAGCGATGCTGTATTCATTCTTTTTTTCCCCCTTGGTGGTCTCCAGGACTTTCTCTCAGTCCCAATACATCACTCAAGCAGAAGAAAGCAACATCAAGAAAAAGTATCCTTGTGCCCTCCCTTGGTAATAGTCCCAGTACACCTGCGCTTACCACTACATCAGGTAAGTATAATTGTGAGAACACACTTTTTTTCTGGTTTTACTTGATATGTTTCTTATTTGTATAGTTTTTGATTCATTATTTGAGACTATATTTACAAGACAGTAAGGTCTGGAAAGCAATTCTTTTAATGATCTCTTAACTACAAATGCTAACAAATGTAACAAACTTTGACTTTTAATCTAATATTTTTGCAGCAGACAAACTGGAGACAGTTCCCTCAGTTTCTTCCTTCCCAAACTGGCCTAAAGCAAGGAGACATGAAGGTATACCCCCATGCTATCTTGTCTCTTCTCTCAACGAGAACAAGGCAAAACAACTGTGTCGCCGCAACCCTCTTGGTGTTGTCAAATATCCTTTGCAGACTTAAGCAAAATGTAGTGTTGTGTTCTGTCTGAGTGTGTTGGTGGGGAGCAGGAGGGCATACATGCATTCTAAATACCTTTAATCCCGAGACATTTGACACATCTTCATATAATAATTATATTAGTTTAGTTTTAGTTTATTCCTTGTTACTCCTCAAGGAGCATAGGGCAACAACAAATAATCATTATGATGAAGACAAATTAAAAACTATTATCACTCATAACTGTCAGAGGGAATTAATATGATGCAATATTTCTAAACTTAATTTTAATCTATTAAAGGTACAAAAAACTTCATACTATTCTCAAAATAATGATATTTTCATTTATTGATCATTTTCTTATTCATTGAGGCTATATTTCCATTTCTTGGTCAGTCAGTCTTTTTCTTGTTCTGCTGTTGTATGCCTCTCTTCATCTTCCCACCCCACCTCAAAAAAAAACTTACTTAAGTTTTAACTTAAAATACTTATATATGTTGAACATTTTACTGGTAAACACACCTAACAACTAATTTTTGCCTCTTAACTTGATATACTCATTCTGAACGACAAATGATGCGAACATATCCAGCTGGTATGAGAATTGATTCATCAAACTTTAACCCTGTCATCTTCTGGGCTTTTGGCATCCAGATGGTGGCACTGAACTATCAAACTGAAGGTACATTTTATTGTATGTTACATTTCCTCATTAATACATTCTATACCAAAGGACTTCCATAAGAAGAGCTATGCCACAGTAAGTAGAGATACAAACACTTTATAGACGTTATTTAAATCTTAACCATCTCAAGGTTGTGTAGTTTGCCATAAAGGTGTTGCTTAAATGTATTGCACAACTCATTGTGTATTACAATACTCAAACTCTCACTTCAATGACTATAACTTGTTGATATTGCAGACACAGCCATTGCTCTCAACACAGCCATGTTCGAGCAGAATGGTCGGTGTGGATATGTGCTGAAGCCATCGGTAATGTGGGATAAAAGCCATGTCATGTATAACCACTTCAACCCTTGGGACAAGGAGTTTGAAGGCCTACATGCCACAATTTTTACTTTACATGTATGTTTGAATTTTCTCAATTTTTGTTTGTTTGAATCATTGTATTTCTTGTTATTTTCTGATATGTGATTTTTATCCAAGACTGCCCCATTTTCCACCCCCACCCTTAAAAAAAAAAACCAAATACACATGGCAAACTTGTTTTACACTATTAACGTGGAAAATTTTACAATCTTAATTAATCTAGTTAGGTAGGCTGCAATGAAATAAACATTTATTTATGAAATTTTATGAAATTCTTTAATATATTCTCTATTTCTTCATAATCTTTGAATTGACCTTTTCATCCTCTTCTTTTTCAACCTCGTTTGACAAATGACAAATGGCCAACTTAATGACAAATTAATCACAGTGGACAGTTATACTTGACAAGTGTGCTGAGTTACAGAAGTTACAAAAATAAAGACAAAGCAAGAGCTAGTTACAAAATAAGAATAATTAAGCAAGTGGTGCATCAAAAATGTGCATTCTTATATCTAGACTGTTCTTAAGACACACCTATATCACCACTGCATACACACAAAACGGACATTTCACTTGTGGTTGAGCGACAGAACTTCAAAGTGTATAAAGAATTTCTAGTACCTGTTATTTCTGCATACAGGCGCATAGCACACATGCATTTGCTTAACCTCAGTAAAACAAATTCTCCTGATAAATTAAAGGATAAGTTGAAGACTTTCAATAAATGATAAATTTTGCTCAAGATTGCTTTCATTTTTTTTTTCAGTATCTAAAATTTTTTGGTGATATCTTTCACATCAGCAGTAAAGTAATCCAATTTCTAGAACAAAATATATCTTTAAAAAAAAATTGAGCTGGTGGCTACATATAATGTCCAGGTCATCTCAGGCCAGTATGTCTGCAACAGCTACACTGCCAATGTCCAAGTGGAAGTAGAGGTGATTGGCATACCTGTGGATTGTGCTAAGCAGAAGACCAAAGTTGTGCCCAAAAATGCTCTTAACCCCATCTGGAATGACATCTTCACATTCCAGGTAATCTGGGCAGTGTTCAAGGAAAAAAATAAATAGTTGTCATGTGTTTGTCATGACCATTGTTGCTGTAAGGCATATTGTATTAAATGACTTCCTGAAGGTGCAGTTTGTGGGAGAAAAATAAGTCAATGTCATCAACTTCATCATGATCACTATATATACTATTGTCAGTAATCATTTTTCTGTACTTTCTTTTATAGGGTATAATCTAACTCATTATATTAGTGGTTATTGCATCTCCTGACAAGTTTTTCCTTTTCGATAACAGATAATGTTTGCAGACATGGCGTTTCTTCGATTCATGGTGATTGACACAAATACTGGTCACATGGTTTCCCAGCGAGTTGTCTCTTTCCATAGTCTACGTCCAGGTTACCGCCATCTTCGCCTACGGTCCCCTAGCAACCAGCCCTGTGAACTTGCTACACTCTTTATCTATTCCAAAACAGAAGAAGATATCCTAGAAGCTCGCAGCAGCATAGACATTTCTCAGACAGCTGCTGCCACAGGGAAGCGCATGTCACTGTTCACCAAAGTGAAGGAGCTGTCAGAAGCTAGCAAGGAGATGAAAGAGGTGAGGTGTTTCATAAGAGGCAAGTCCTGTTGCATGCGAGGTCAATGCACTTCATTTACTCTTATAGGCCCTTCAGTTACTAGCAAGCTCCATTTATAAGCATACTATAAGCTTCCAGTGCTGTTTGAATTCAGAAAGTCATTAATTATATTTTGATAAAAGCATGCTGTTGAGAAGACTTGCTGATGAGAGTACTGCCACACAAGATGATCATGTATGAATGATTTTCCCCAAGTTTGATGCTTTTTTTTCACTTAAGTTTCATAACTTATTATATTCATCATCAATAATATTGACAAACTTCATCATCTACATAACAACAAAAAACCCCAAAATAATCAACCGGAATTTCCTTTGAGTTTTTATTGTTTGACATGAAACTGAAACAACAAAGACAAATATCCATTGCATCATACTTACAGATTCAGCCATCAAGTCAGACGAAAGGGCTGGCCAGAACTTTAAATTTAATCTTTTTTGAACAGAGTAAAACTTAACCATGTTCTTCTCACAGGTGCCAACTCTAGGACCCAAACTGAAAAGGCGACTGTTCTTCATCAGTGTGTTTGGCTTGACTGGCCCAGATGAGTATGTCATTCTGAAGGTGACTCAGGAGTCTACAGTGTATGATGTTATTGCTCAGGTATATCCAGTGACTGAAAGAAGAAATTAAAGTTCATAATTTATTAGCAAGAATAAATGGATGCTGCTAAAATATCAACTGATTTAGAAAAATAGTATTGGCACCAGCTGATGTACAGCTTATACAGACTTGAAGCATTCCTGATTTGTGTCTTGACTTTGATGGGCTGTTTTGAACTAGCTTTTTTCTGTGTTATTCCTTATGGGAATGCTTTGAAAACAAAAACAGACTTTTAGATAAGTTTAGGGCATTCATTCCTACTGTCATGCTCAAACTAATAATCAAAGATCTCTTTTGAAGCCTCTGTTAATGGCTCATGCACATCCATGTCATGTCAATGTGTCATGCTGATATGATACCTGTGTGCAGGCTCTTCTAAAGGTTCAACGTCTTGAGGACAAGATAGGGGACTACATGCTGGTAGAGGATGTGCAGAGTGGGTGGGAAAAGAAAGACCAGGAGAAAGCCAGTACTCAACGCATCCTGGACATCACTGAGAAGGTTCTGCAGGCGCAGAACAAGTGGAAAGGCGCTGGTCGCTTTATCCTGCGCAAACTCAGTGATGTATGTATGAAGAGCTGTATATTTATTTAGTAACAAGACAGGAAGAACTAGAGCTATGCAAATGTTTAGATATGTAAATATAAAAGACCATTGAATGTTGGTCACAGGGATTGGAAGGTCAGTATGCTTAATGAAAAGTAAATCTATGTGAAATTAAATCTTGATGGAAACAAATGAGATCAGATATTTATTATCCCACAGAAAATATATGCTCTCTGGTAACTAGTAGTCTTTACTCACTACTGCTGGAATGTTTGATAGCTAAGACATTTGTACAAAACAAAACGCTGATTGGAAATAGGTCATATATCCATGGAAAGGATTCAGCAGCACAGAATTTATTCTGACGACTGGAGCATGAAGGGAGAGATGGAAGATTTTAATAACATCTTCTAAAAAGCTTTTAAAATCTTATTTGAATAGCAAAGATTATGATGCTATTTTTGGAAAATCTTTTGATAACCTGGACAAACATTATATGAACATATGTTTGCAGACTTTTAGAAGTAATCATGGGAATGTTGAAATGAAATTGATATCCTTCAATGCCTCTATAATGTTTTTCAAAAATTTGAACTATCTTACTAACATTTACTTTAGGTATGACTTAATTCTTTTACTTTCATGAACTTTGTTAAAGATTCTCTTGTGTCTCTGCATATTCATTCACGTTCATTTACTTTGTCCTGTGTTTATTCTAGGACCCTACCAGTCGAGCATGGGTAACCACTATGCTAAAGGAGCAGAAGGTACAATGCAAATCTATGTAAACCATGAGAGACAACTGCACTTTTTCCCCCATGTTAGGCAACACTGTAGCTTCCTAACATCTGTATTAGAGATGGTTCTTTACTGAAGTGGACAATTGCCTTACATGCTCACATGACCTAAACACCCCCATGTTGTACTAAAGACATGTTGTAGCACAATTGAAGTCATTGCACTTATTGCTGGCCCAGGACAATTGGTGCCATTGCCATCTTTTATAGTTTTTACCTGAAATGTTAAGAAATTAATTCATTGAGGAATGTATTATAGTCTAGAAGCTTTGCTTCTATAATCTTTGGCACTGACATGACGTCTTCGTCTTAGTAATAATGTAGGACAGCTTTGTGAGAATGGTGAAGATTCGTCTTGGGTGTTTACATTGTAAATCAAGTGATGACACTTATCATGATGTGTTGTGTGTTTACAAAGCGATTTTTGGTGGAACTACCTAATCAGCCATAGTCACTGCAGACAAACAGTCCTGATAAATTTAAAGGGCTGTGATGCATATAAAAGTAGTGTGGCTTTCTTCGCTTGCAGTGCAAGCACACCTAAAGTTGGTGTGGTTTTATTTGCTTGCAGCGCAAGCTAGAAATGGAGCAGGAGGCAGGGGGTTGGGAAGTCCAAGAAAAAATGTTTCATGTGTGTGTCTACAATGTGTCCCCTGACCAGCCGTACACTGTCTTCAAGGCACCCTCCTCCAGTACAGCACTTGATGTCATTACGCAGGTCGGGCACTTTCTTCCAACCCTTTTAATGTTGGCAGCAGTTTTATTCACTTGCTTAATTGTCTGTAGTTGAAGAGAAGTGTGCATGAATATAATCATATATTTCTGTTTTGCATTGTGTGCATTAGTGCATGCATGCATATGTACTTGCATATATCTTTGTGTGTACATGTGGCTGTATGTATGTGCATATGTGTGTGTAATTTTAATGATTATGTATGTTACTGAATGGATATAAATGTGGCATGTATGCATGAGTAAGACAATGCACACTTCAAGTGTTATGAACAGTATTTTCATTACCAGACAAACGCTGACAGATGACATATAATTGTCTATTCCTTAGATCTGTATAAGTAACACATTAGAAGATGCTTTAGATACTATTTGATATTTATATTTTATACTCATACTTTTTTACTTTAGCTTTACTTTTACTTTATCTTTTGCTTTTTTAATGTTTGGACAAGACCTGATGTCAAAAAATTTGTAAATACTATATGCTTTAATCATCTTTTTAACATTTGCTTTAAGGCAATATGGATACTTCATTATTAGCAACACAAATTGCATAATATTTTCTTAAAGTTGCCATAGCAGTAAGTTAAATGCATGATTCAACACAAACTTGAGTCACAAACACGACCACAACAAACAAAAGCTTTTTAATTGTTTAATTGTTATCCTGTGGATTGTTAATATTCTCTGTAAATTATAAGCATCACCTTTTCATTTACCTATCAAATCCTTTGAACAGGTTCCTGCTTTAAATGCGCAGCCTTAAGAGTGATAAACTCTCTTTTCCAAAGTGAATGTACTTTTTCAATGATGCAGACTAGTAGGTGAGGGTTTAACAGTTCAGTGGTAATCCATTTGCATCCAACTGTCCTTTTCACATGGATGACAACATAAAAATGGCATACAGGGAAGAATTCATGCACAAAGACAACTGTCATGAATGAAACCTTGGATATCTCATACAATATAATCAATTATAAGCTGGTTCTAATTACTTCCATATAACAGGCTATGAAGAAAACTCATCGAGCTGGAGAAGATCCAAGGAGTTATGTTCTTGTGGAAGAACTTGACATTCCAGGACAAGGGGATACTTCTTCATTAACAGGCAGACGACCCGGCAGTGAGAAAGTGGAGATGCGGATCCTGGCGGATGATGAAAATGTTCATGATGCTCAGTGTGAGTGGAGGACTACTGGACGCTTCATCCTCATGCCAAGAGATGCAGTGTCCATTGACAATGAAGAGGTAAGTAAATACACTGCAGGTCCGTTAAGTTGCATTGGAAGGCATCCCTGACATCTTTCATTTTCTGCATTATGGATTTTGCTTTTAGGCCTTTGTTTTGTACTACTTTGGTGTGAATATGGTCAGCATCTAGTAACTTGGGTACATGGTCCATAGTCTTACCAACGTTTTTTGATAATGACAGGACAAAAGTAAGGCAGGCCTGCTGAAGAGCTCCATCTCTCGCAGCTCAGGCTTCGTCAAGCGATTTGGATCAAAGCGGATCAGCTCCAAACACCAAGGATCTGGAGATAAACTTATGATCTTCCAGCCAACTCCAGGTATGACTGCCAACACAAATGAATGACAATGTTTCACTTATCTGACTCCATCAAATGCTCTGCTCCACTGTTCCAGACTCATAGCTGATTAACTTTATCTCAGCTGAGCCAGAGCACATGTACATGTACTACTGGACTGCAAAATTTTTACAGAACATGTATTGCTGGACTGTACAATTTTTACAGCATTGACCACTACAAAATCTCTTTAAAAAATTCAAATTGATGCTGTTATTTTCTGACAGTCTGGAATTTTCAGGAATTTCTTTAATTAAATAAATGTTGAAATAAATGCTCCAGACTTTTATTTAATAATAAAATTGAAATATTGGAAACATGATGGGTAAAAAGAGGTCATTGTGAAAGGGCAAAATGCTCATGTGGAGGAAATTTAAAAAATCCATTTTCTTTTATGTGAAACAGAAACAGTTAGGCGGTCCATCAGCTTCCCATCACAAGTGAACAGTACGCCAGTTGTTGCTGCAGCAATGGCCCCACAAATCCAACTGCAACCCCCACCAGAGCGGCAGGGCACCTTCAAGCTGAAGCACTTTTCCAAAATCAGCTTTAAACGAAACAAATGATGCACTTTGAAGAAGAGAAGTCAACTTGCACTTTATGTGTTAGCGTTTCTGATCTTGGAATGTATCCTGCATTTGTTATGGCAGTTGCCATATGGTGTGGATCGTTCAACATTGTCTGACGACAGATTTCCCCTCTGTTCAGCTTCCGCAACACAAATGGAATGAGAGCAAGGGAAACAACTTCTTGGCATAACCTTGAGGAGAGTTGACCAAGGAAAAGAGAAGTAACTTATGAAAACCATTCCATCCAAAACATCTGGATGTGGTCAATCAGGAGCATCCTGTGAATCATCTTCTAAATAATGTACCAGGGTTTTCAGTTCTTGGTAGTGTGATAAAATGTGGTATAGGTTGCATACCAGTGCATGTTCCCACCAGGAAATGGCAGCATTTTGCAATATTGAGGAGTACAAGGCACCTTGGTGAAGAGGTACTGTCAATACCATTCAATCCCCGGTTGTACTGAGCATATGGCAAAGTTCTGTGTCATGACTTCTGATGACAGCTATAGCATGAAGCACTTGCATTCTGGCAGAGAAGTGTAAGAATGTTGTGCTTTCTAGAAGTATGCAGCACAAACAGAGTTGCAACCAGAGGAAGATGAACGCTCACCCACTACCTCAGCAATACCAGTGACTTCCCCCTGACTCTACAAGCTCTGTTACTAGCGATGTCTACCAGATTCCACAACCACAGTTGTAAGTAATTCATGCATCATTTGCCACTGTCAAGTGCATAGTCTATCAGTTTTGTACGCTCACCATCCTACATCGCAAACATTTATGATCAGGTAGAAAATTGACTGGTTGATGCAAACAGCAAGATCATAGTCTCTGTGGGCTTTTTTTTCAAAATTTGTAATGAAAAGAGAAAATGATAAAGATCCAGTTTGGATCATTTGACAGCGTCCAGAGAAATACAGATTGCAGAACATGACATTGCAAGTGCCATTTGATAAAGCATTTGTGAATCATTTCACATGTCCAGGCAGTATTTAAACCATTCAAAAGGATTTTAAAAACTATTATTGTGTAGTTTTATGTACAACTACTACCTGATTGATACAGAGAATAACTGTACTTATAGGTACATTGTTGAACAGTGCTCATAAAGTGAAATTGATTGGATTACACATACTATTGTGTAAACAGTCTAACCCAAGTGATTAGACATGAGTAATAACACTCAAGGAAACTACAAGACAGTCTTTAAGATCAATCTCATGACTGCCTTTAGATGCTGAATGCTCCTAGAATGCTTTAGTTATTCATGGTCTGAAGCAAGTTAAAGCATTTTTTGGGGGGACAGGCAGGTAGAACGGGATGGCATAGGGGCCTTCTCACATGAGAAAAATCACAAAATATGTGAATACTGCAAAGATTCCAGCATAATACAAAGTCTGCTCTGGTTTGACTTGCTAAAGACAAGTGGTTGTGCTTTTTTTATATTTTTGTTCACAGGGCTAGGTAATAAAGCCTGACTTTTTAAAGTATCTTTAAATGTGTGGGTTACGTACCCTGTGACATACCCGTACAGCTCATGTTTTGGAATTATCTTGGATGCATCCTTTTTCTTCAGTATGATGCATGACTGACTGGTCATCATCTGCATTCATTTTCAGCATTATACCATGTGACAGGAGAAATATTTCCTTCGTTAAAGCAATCATGATTTGCCAAACTAAAGGTGTACTGAAAGATTGATGAACCTCTTTCAATGGAGTGAAAGTTATGTTGACTGATACTTTCCAGTCAAAAACTACAGAGGAAGAGAGAAAATGTGGATAATTTATCTGTGTTGGAGCAAAGAAAAGTATACATCTTTATGGGTTTGTGGCACAAACATTTACCAAATGTAGCAGTCGTTAAGATGCTGCCACTGTGGAAGAATTTTGGTACCATGTGATTTAACCTACCGCCTGAATCATCACTTTTACAGAGATGATTGGTCAAGATTTCACTGTTTTCATACAAGTTTGTTTATATGGTTCTTTAAGACATTCCAGACAATGCTAAATTGAAGAGTTTGTTACATTCTGATGTGGTATGTGACTGTGATGACATTTGTGACAGAGTGGATATTTATAAGGACTGCAGGATTCATGAGTGGAGTAGAGATAAATTTCTCTAGTCTGCATCAAAGCCCACAAATTATTTCTACTAAATATTATGACATGTCTGTCATCTGGTCACTTTTTTGAAGGCAGATATGTAAACCTTGAAATGCTGTGTTCACAGCTGGCTAACAATGTGATGTTGTTTTTTCTTTTTGAACAGTTTTTAACAGTAGCATGGTTTTTTGACCATAAAAAAAATAATTCACATTGTTTATTAGCAGTAGGTTGTTTGGACTACTGAAGGGTTAAAACAGTATGATATGAAAATGAACAATAAATGCAAAACAGCAATATGAAAATTCTCCTTTATGATTTAGGCATGCTACAAATTAAGGGAATTCAAAACCTGATCGGATCATTGTGCAAAAAACATTTCCATTAAACTGAAATGTTTGGGAAACAACAATGCACAACCACCTGAAATTCTGTTTGTTGTTTCTCAGAAAATCTTTCATCTAATTGTTCATGTGATAAAATTGCCTTGCTCCATGAAATGGTTTTCCTGCATGTTTGTTTTGCCAAATATGTTCACTTTCCTGTTGTTTGCTAGTTTTGTGTCACATTTCCTTGCAATCTGTATGCATGTCTTACTTCTAGATTATCTTAAGCACTGTTTTCACCAATGGGATGTCTGTGATAGTCACTACACCAAGTGCTGCAGTTTTCTTCCATTGTGTGTATAATGTGTAATGTGTATGATTGAGAGCAACCTGAGTGTGTTTCATAGTTTTTCAGCGGCCATAGCTTTTCCAAGAGAAACGTGGAGTGAATTCGTTGACCTTCCAATGCAGACAAGTATAGGCTGCATTTTAATTTTCTGTTAGATGATTATTATACATCTGAGATGAACTGCACTCATGCACCCACAAATGAAAAGCTAATTGTATAAGAATCTTAGTAAGCAGTGTACAATTTTTTTGTCGTTCATAGTAAACTTCAAGAAAAAAAGGCTATGAAAGTTGAATGAACATAGCTGAGGTGTTTCTGTTTTTCAGAACATAACTGACTTTTGCACTGAAAACCTCTTTACATCCATTTACTTGTAAACAAAAAGAAATTCCCAACAACTGACTGTTTCTTAAAACTTGTTTTAAGACTTCATAGGCGATAGTTGAATTCTATTTCAAAGCACTCAGACTTATACAGCACATGGGGTAAATAATGGTCTCCTAAATGCTATACATGCCTCTTTCAAATGCAGTCAATGTCTCTTTCTGAGCAGTCCAAGGGTCAATAGTGCAATAAAGTTGATCTCAGCTGGTCAAATACATTGTTAATTTCCACAAGAATGTTGCTGCTTTTGTTGGTCAATAAATTCTATGTAAATGCTGTGTTTTTCCTTCCCTTATACAGGGTCATGGCAGTTTGTGGTTTTTTATCAATGACACTGTTAGATTTATTATGAAGTATTTAAAACATTAATTTATAAAGTGTTTAACGCTAATTGTTTAGATTTTGTGCAGTGTTTCTTTTCCAACCACTTGTAGTTTGAAATGTGCAGTTACTTTGTTCTTATAGTTTATGTCTTGAGTGAGGAACTAAAAAAATACAATTGGTATGCAGATGCATGATTTGTTTGCAAGCATATTTGTGCATGTGCATCTATCTATAGTTGTGCATACATGTGTGTCCAAGTGTGTATGCATATGTGTGTGTGTGAATTTTATAATGATCGACTGGTAGAACTACTCTATAAGTATATAATGTCCATTTTTTTAATTTACAGATTATTAATTAATTAAAATTTAAGAGATGCTTAGTTTAGTCCTTAATTGTTACTTCTCAAGCAGCATAGGACCGCAAAGAGATCCTTAGGATTGCAAAAAATGATAGTGTGCAGAAAAATATTGCAGGTTGAGATATGATTAATTAAGCTTGGTAAGATGATTCAAATTACTTTGGACTGCACATGCACTTTCATTGATAAATGCTGTAGATGTAAAAAAGAACGGCACATAATTTTTGTGAGTATATTGACTGGTGCTTTTGTCAGTATTGTTGTTTACTGTAGCTGCCATCAAATCTATCCACCTCCAAACATTTACAATCAAAATGTCAAATGACAATAAAATAAAATAAACAAAAATAAACAAAAATAAACATTGCACATCCATTTCTGGGCATGATGTCTAGTTATGTAATTTTTCTAATGAATTTGTATACAGGTAACTCTACAAATTGTCAATACTGATGCAAAACTTTAGTATTGATTTAAAGAACACATACCTATTAGTGGATTTATTAATTATGCTTTTGGAAGATTGTGTGACCATTTATTTGTAACAGCATGGTACACTTTTGTAAAGGTATTATGAGAAAAATACTATGAAAAGAAAAAAAATAATCTAAGTAAATGCCAGTGCTTTGAAGGAGGGGAATCTTTGCTACCTGATCTAAATATTTGACATAGATGACTTATGTTGTTGACATTTATTCTATGGCTCCTATAGTCAGGTCAATAGTTTTGTGTGTGCACAGTAGAGAAAACTGCTTTTTCCTGAGATATTTTCAAAGAAAGTTAAGATCTTACAGTATTTCCGATCCAGTTTTGCGTAATTAGTATTTGAAATAATCTGTAACATAACAAGAAAAAGTAGCAGTGATTCTTTTGAATGAAGAAAAAGTGGTTTGCATGAACTCTGTTTTTGTCTAGCCCCAGTTCCTCATGTTATCATTCTTGCAACATTTTGCATCGCATACTTCCCCACCAATGAAAAACACTCTCTTGATTTTTCCAAGAGCACAATGTGTGCAATTTTTTTTAAAAAAGATTAAAAGATTGTTTTAGTGCTTACATGGTTGAATCTTTGGACAGCAAATATTTATATGATGTTTAATCTTACAAGGTTGCATCATTCTGATGCTCACAGTCCCAGCAAAAATCTGGTGGCTGTTGATAAAAGCGTAGCGAACAACATGGACCAATAGAGTATCACACCACAATGCATTTGGGACACTTTTCATTACTGGCATCATCACTTTTGTCAATATTAAGTTGAAGATCTTTTATACCACTCAGCCTAATGGTGTATAAACCCAGAGTTTTCTGTGATGTGATGTTTTTGTTTGTTTTTCAAGTGCAAATGGTCTACTTCCACTGTTTTGTTTTCATGGGTTTTTTTTTTTTGTCAGCATGTTGAGTATTGTAGCAGTAATGATGATTCCCTCACCATTCTGTTGGCCAAAGAGTAATGTGATATTTGTTGTGAGTGTGATATATTTACATTGTTATTGTGATTGTATGACTGGGCAATTGTATATATTTATTTAAGTGTCAGTTTGTATTTTCAAGAAAACAAACCAAAAAAATTGACATATCAGATCAAATTAAAACGGAGGCTGTTTTCACTTCAAGTCTCAGTGTTGTTGCCAAATCCTGTGGAACTAATTAAGCAAAAGAAAATGTTTTTAAGAAATCCAGTCTTTTTTATAATAATAAAAAGAACCCTAATGAAAACTGTAAGGGTCCTTTAAAAGACTATCTGTGGCACATTGGATATTATTTTACAAATATTAACCCATGATGACAACTTTGCTATTAAAACTATTGGTCAAAAGATGCTTTTTAAAGTATGTTTTCCCAGCCTGACAAACTTATATGATACAAAATCTGCAAGTAGCTGGGCTTGTATCATGTTGCTAATGAATACCTATATTTTTTATGTGGAAATAATTAGGTGTGCTACATGTCTTTTACCTTCCTGTTTGATGCACTGAGCTCTCTGTCCAATGACAAGCCAGAATCTGCAAGTCAGGCAGGTCTCAGCCGGCCAGTATTTCTCGGTTCTTTGCCCCTACTAACTACATACTTCCTTATGCTGCGAATTTAGGAGCTAGTGAGTACAAAGTTTGTAAGCAGCACCCACCTACTCACCCACACACCCGAACTCATGCTACCACCCTACTACTGGGCTTCTCTAAAAGAAAACCATACGTGAAAATGAGAAAACTTTGGTTAGGGACTAACACTGTCCAATACAATTACGCTGGCGTAAAATCACCAAAGATGAGCATTACGCAAAACAGATGTTTAACATAAAAGGAAAAATACTCTGACAATAGAAATGGTTTTAATAGGAAAAATTACATGCAGTTTTATAAAACCTCAATAAATATGATATAACAAGCATATGACATTAAAGTACAATAAAACAATATCATTTAAATAATAATAATAAACGCAAAATTTGAATTAGTCAACTACACCAAAATGTGCAAACGTGTACTTTTCTGTGTATAAAATTCGTTTTTCCCAAGCACAATTTTGATGATCTAAAATGAGTATTATTTTTATTCCTCACATCATCATCATAAGGTAATTTTATCTTTTACACTGATATTGATGTTGATTACAGATATTGCTAATCCAAAACTAACACTATATTGGTGGACAAAGTTTAACGCCTGATCTAATTGATAAAATTTGTTTTTTAAATTCAACTAAACAATAAAAGACAATTCCTTTCTCTTGAATTGTACATTCAACATTCCATAAACTCACTTGCACCCTTTTTAACAGACTTCAACATCTCATGCTCAAATTGTGGTACATAAAGGAAAATGTCTCATGTACTAAGCAATACACACAATCTTGTCAGAGGAAAGTATAGATATGCCATTTAGAAGAATTCTTGAAAATACATGCAGTTACCAGAGTGACAACCTCACCTTCTATCTATGTTTTTATAAAATATAAGTAAATAAAATGTTTTGAAGAAGACACTTAAATGATCTTGGTCCCACATACAATGCCTTCTTCATGAAGTGAAATCTGCCACAGGTATCATCACAGAACTTTGAAATGCATGGTAACCTGGTGATAAGTACTTTTCACTCTGGAACAGAGGGTCACTGTTTCATCACAGATGCCCGAGACAGGAAAATACCTCATGCCCAACCAGAGGAAATGGCTAAATACAATCTGAGGATCATGTGCATATAACAGTAAAAGAGTAGCAACAGACATAATTTTAACAGCTCAAAACAAAAGTGAACTATCATTATTGTCAGGGTCTTTTCTGCATCTACAGTAAAAAGTGCCTGATACCTGATAGATGTTGATGAAAATACAGATTACAAGTGAGGTCCTAAAGGCTGCTTTTAAACATTTGCTGTATCTCATTCTGCAATATCAACCATGTCAAAAATGCTGATTTGTTGAACATCAGTTGGTGTGCACAAAAAACTGATTCTTACAATCAACCCAATGCAGCTAACCCTTTTACCAGGCAATAAAACTGAAATGCCCTAAGAATATTGTAAAGGTAACTTACATAGTGTCATATCCTGGTCTGTGAGTAAACTCTGATGGTTTACAATGACACACACACAGATGAATGCAACATAACATGCAAATGTGTTGTCTATAAAATGTCATATGGGAATGATGAAAGATATGCAGCTTGCTCGATTCATTTGAAAAACTGTAATTCAGGCTGTAAATGCTCCAATCCACATCAAAGTTCTAGTCATAGGATGGACTTAATAGGTGTGTGGTTTTTTTTTATTGCTGCAGATAGAGTAATCTGCATAATGCCTCTTTGAAGAAAATATGAGTTTACAATCCATCAGAAGGGAAGCAAAAATCCACCAATATAATACTTTCAAGATGTTCAACTTGTCATCAACCTTCACGAGTCACAAATCCATATTTTCTATTTTGCCTGTTGATCTGGTGCTTTATGAATTGTCAAAACACCGCTATGATCTTCTGCAGAAAATGATATCACAGAAATTTTTTTTTTTCTTTCTTGCAAGAACATCTAATCCACTGATCGCAAAGTTTATATTACAAAGTATGTAAAAAAAACAAAAGTAATATCTGACTGGCAAAGCCATCATATCGTGTTTATGAGGAAGGATGAAAAAAAAAAAAAAAGAAAATATTAAAAGTTGCCAACACCCAAAGCAGGAAGAACTAAGAAACTCCACATCAATACTGACATTAAAGAAATCAATAAAACACTATTTATATGGCTGTTTACAGACAACTGCATCATATGTTTCAATATGGCACCTGATAAAGCATGACAGTTCAGAAATTTTGAAGAACCTTTCTGTAACAAAAGAGTTTATCTTAAATACAGAAAAAACATATCATTTACTTTTTTAAAATGTCATGTTTTCTTTAAGTAAAACCCATCATTTCTTGTTTTTTTTTTTATGTTGCTCTCTTTATATTTATATGTGTGTGTATATATATCTTCCTAATTATACATTTTTGCTGAAAAACATATGTTTGAAATGCACATTTCTCCAGCTGCCGTCTAAACTCAAATGTTTCTTGTAAACTGAAGCCAATATGTATAACATATAATCAGACTATCATCTACTCATGTTTAGTGAGCCATCTGCACAATTTTGCATCAAAAAGATTTCACATTTTACCTCCATCTCCCAAAAAAAGTTTGAAAAGGCTCGTAATTCTCCTAATTATGGTTTACATTGCACTGGCTAGCAAAGTGCATCACACTATGAGCATGACCATGTTGGAGTATTTTGTACACACTCTGCCAGAAATAAATTTTTACTAAATTCTTTTATATATCTTGTATCCCATGCTTTTTTTTGTAGGGAAGCTTTTAAATTGAATTGTCATATTCAAAGGAAATAACGAATGGCATAGAAAATGAGCTTTACTCATGCATGACGGAGTTGATCTGAACAAGTGCAAGAGACAAAAATAACAGCTTTCCCATTTTCATGCAGGCTGGAGTCAATCAAATCTGGTATCATATTACATAAGGTTTTTAACTTTACCTATAACCATTTCACTCAGTATGCAACCAAACAGCAGCAGATATCTCATAAAATATCAGAAAACAGTGAGAAACTCTAGTTTTACTGTTAACTAATTTTCATATGTAAACCAAACAATGTGTTGACATTTTTAACAATGAAATGAAATGCACAAAGCCCTGGCCAATGTCAAAAGAAAGAACATTTTTAAAGTTTCACAAATGTTCACAGTAATCTTAATTATAGTATCTTGCTCTGATGAATACATCTAACAACTTGTCTTTACCAACCACAGACACACACTATTATTACACTTCCAACACTCTATTTTTAACACCACAATAATGTTTCCTTACCTGACATTCAACAACTGAACATCGTAAGTCCTGAGAGGTTTTCTTCATCATTTAATTAAAATTTTCTTTTAGCTGTCATCAAGAAACAAGACTGACCCTGATTTATTACCCTGAAAAATATAGGTAGAACCTTGACTTATCCTTCTTGATAAACAGAGGTAAAATTGGTATTTCTGACCAAATTGGTATTTATTGACCAACAAAGCAACAATGGCTGTAAAATTTGAATAAATGCCAATCATTTGTTTATCATTCACTAACAGGCATTATATAACAATTATTTCACAGCAACTGCTACATAGGATCTCACAACAGAAAAATAGCAAACTCTGTCATAATCAACTTTACATCGTTTACGCCCAACCTTTTCTTACCCGATGGACGCACTGGACATAATATAAAATCTCATGGGGCAGAACATGGTGGTTTTGCCAGAATCATGATGTTAAAAATGAAATTATGTTGTGTGTGGTTAAAATGAGCGGGCTAGATGAAGCACCTTCACAGGCCAGATGTGGCCAGTGGGCCATAGGTTGGGTACCCCTGGTTTATACCTTGTAGTCATGAGCTTGGCCACAAAGACATACTGCCTCTTGATATCAACATAGTTGATTTTATATTATTTATGATTGCAGCAGCCTAAATAGAACACACAATGCACCACAACAATGAAAGGATAGTGTTCTCATCCTAGCATGAGAAAACGCAAACTAAATTTTGACACACTGAAATGCCACTTTCAACAGCGCCTGAGTGTTTGCTGATGATCAATAATTGGACTTACTCTTTTGAAAATTTTCTATTCAAAAAACCTTTTGTTCTAGAGAATGACTGACTGCATTCAAAATAGGAAATAACTTCTCTGTAGAGTTACGTACCTTGAGAAGTATTTCTTATATGGTGTCAGGATTAAGTTAATCATTTTTTTTTTCAAGACAGCATGCATGGTGCTACTGGTACATATCTAGGAGAATGCACAAACTGAGTACTTAAAAGTTTGATTCTGTATATCTGGCAAAGACAACACATTTGATTACTTCAACAACAATAAACTTTTTTACTAGATTATTTGTGTTACTCATGTTGTATTTATTTTGTGTTGATTTTCACCTTGAAAATGCAGTTGATCTTTGCTTTGTAATCAGTATACAGACTGCATAACCCACTGTGCCCTGAGTATTTACTGCATAATTCTGACTGTTATTGCATCAATGGAGAAGTGACCAAAGGTCACATGAATACATAAGTCAATAGCTGAAGCTAGCGTAACAACAAATGTAGAAAAAGTGAGAGGTACATTGAATCAATTATTCTCATCTGCAACATGTTCACTCAATGCTCAACAGAATGCCCCCTCCCAGCAATCTCCACTATCATCAAATGTCTGCCATTTCATTCTGGACTGATGCTTGAAGAATCCTCCTGCGTAAATAACATATATATATATACATGATCTTTTAAAATATTTTTCAAGCATTCGTGCTACTTACAGTTATGTCTCTAAGAGGAGGAAATAAAAATAATGCTGAACTGAACCAGCATATGTGTAATATCTGGATTGTTCTGGATGCCATAAAATGGAAAGAAAATTTGTCTAAATTATTGGAATAAACATGAATAAATAGTCTTAAAATGTAACAATAATGTTCAGATTACAATATACGCATCAGTAAAGAACAGAAATTATGTTCCCTGTAGCCTGTAGATTTATACACAGCGGGCAAGAGACACAGCTAAGGGAAACAAAACACAAATAAAGGCCAACAGTGTAAGAGTGACTTAAGAATGTGTCTACGAGTTCATGTGTAGAAACGTTCCATCCAACAACTCATATTAGCACCATCTGCTAATCAAATCTACTTCCCTTACAGCATAAAAGCATCACAATCACCATGAAAGACACAAGGCATTACTAATTTGTCAAACAGGAATGTGCCTGAATGGTCACTGGTACAGGACTGGTAGATCATTTCCCAAATATCAGCAATCCAGCCATGTTCAAGCCTAGCCACCTTTGTGCTAGCATACACCAGTGAGGTTATTAGCAGCAGCTGCACATTTTATATTGAGAAGAGAATTTAATGTAGCATTTTAAAGGAGTGACTGCAGCACAATATTCTGTGAGAAAGATCTTCACTTTATGCTCATATTCTGCCCAATTTTCTATAGAGATAGGTAAAAGTACATCTGCGACCAAGAAACACGAAATCTCACACTTCCCTAGCGAGTCAGCAGGAGGATGTGAGTAGTCACTAAAGACCTAACAGCTGTTTACAGAGTTTAGGAACATCTGTCTAATGAAATTTTTTGGAAGACTGGTGATATGACTATTATGTCCATTCACATAAATGTCTTTCCTAGGCTCCTTAGCAAATACATCAGGATCTTCTTGTACACAACAGATAGTTACAAGAAATTAGGAAAAAGACCATTGTGTACTTATCAGGTCATGCAGCACAGAAGTGGAAAAGTTTATAAACCACTATAATATGCTGTCTGTCCTTCTTGTTTGTCTGTTGGAATAAGATGACTTTCATCGGTCACTGGTGGATCTGGTATTATTACTGCTTTATTTTGCCTCCATCTTCTCACAAAACTGATTGTTGCAATGGTGCCGAACACCACAAATACTGAAAAAAATAATGTGTTTCCAAATACTAGTTTGATTCCTAAAGTAAAAGTTATTGTAGTATGATAAATTTATACATTTCAAAAGGCATCCTAAGCAAGAGAAATCAGCAAAACAAAATGATGGAATAACCTGTTCTATGGTCATACCTTTAGCTGTGTTGCAGTTCAAATATGAGAAATGAGGCATTTCTAGACCTTAACATATGCAAAGGAGAAAACACTAAAATCTATGAGTAAAATAAAATTTATACTATACTGGATTTTTTGGACTCTTCAGTTATAATGTTCAAAGGTGTAATGTTAAATGCAGATATGAAACTTGTCATGTTTACACATGATTTTGACACAAAACATCTGCCAGCAGGGAGATGTATTACTGTAAAGATCATGTATCTTTAGTATTTCATCATTTAATGACTCAACACTCTCTGTTTCATTATTCGTTCCTTTTCTCCCAACCCTAATGAACTTTTCATCATTTCATTTTTCCTACATATTAATTACATCAACAGTTAAAGACACATGCTATCAAATAATGAATTTCACTGTATGAACATAATCCATGTTTTAAATAAATCTGCATCACAGAATTTATCATGCATAACTGCTAAAAACCATTTTAAAAACAAACCTCCAACTAAGCCACATATTAATGCAATCAATTCTGCTGTTGGGACACATGATGCAGACTCTGAATCAATCTGGTAGAATGGGGCCGAACACTGCTGAGGAGCTGTTGAGCCGGCAGGACAGTAACTGTTGGCCACGCATGGCAGGGGACTGTTGTCTGTTTGCTACATATATATCCATTAAGAAAGGTTTATATTTGATGAAACGCAAAGGGTAGGCTACATATGACTTAAACATGCATCGCCACAATGCTCTGATACTGTAAGCTGATTTTCTTTTTCCCTGCCTAATTTTTCCTCATCTTATAAATGCACAGACATTTGTAAGCACACTAAATAAACCTTCCAAATAGGAGAAGTGGATAAAGCACTGATATCTGAGGCTTCAGGCACATGCATGCACACGTGCACACACACAAACACACTACCCAGTTTGATCCTCAAGTAGTGCAGCTTACTTCCCCCAGACTCTGGGAGAGAAGATGGGCACCACCTTTATAAAACAGTTGGTCACTAGGAAGTGGGAAGTTAAGGATTACGCTTATCTCAGGCCCTATTTTTTTCTGAGAGTGGTGTATCTTCTTTCCCTTGGTGCCTTTCCTTCCCTAGTCCTCTAAAGCTCTGTGTGTCTTTTTTAACAGATGGGTTAACTGAGTGCACTGCAATACAACAGATGGGTTAACAGAGAGAAAAGGATTGCACTAGCTGGGTATCAAACTAACTTGTGTGCATATCTCTGTGTCCCATTCAACAGCTGGGTTAACAGATGGAAGTGCACTGCACTACAACAAATGGGTTAACCAACTGAAGTGCATTCAGTATAACTACTTGGGTATCAAACTGACTTTGTGTATACCTCAGTCTTTAAATCTTGGTGCTCTAACCAGTCACCTATCTGCTTCTCTTATTTCACAATGACAGCTAGTGTATATTTTTCCATTCTGACTATGCCATTGCTAAAGTTAAGACCAAACTGTTCATCTTTGGGATGACAAAGTCCTTCATAATGACAACCATTTCAATGCAAGCCTTCAAGATGAAGTTATGCTTCTTTTCTACATCTTTATGAAATTACAACATGTTCCAGTATTTATTTCATTGCTTCTCTTACACAAACAGCAAACGAGAAAGTGCTAAGGTCAGAGAACTCACTGGACAGTAGAAGTTTTTGGGGCACTGTATACACTCTATGGCTCCTTCAGAAGTAAAATACCAACCAGGAGGACAAGACTGACATAAGAATGGACCTTGATCTTTCTTGAAGTCCCCTGTTACAACGAATTAAACCATAGAAACCATATTAAAGTAAAACTCTGGTAATTAAAACAGAAACCAATAATAATAACAACAATAATCATCATCATCATCATCACCACCACCACGATCAATATATGTTTCTTGAAGAAATGTGTTTGAAGAGGAATTTTGAAAGACTCTGTTGTCTGCTGATGGCATATCACATGTGGGAGGGTGTTCCAACAACCTGATGCTGAATGAGTAAACAAGCATTCACCAAGGGTTTTCGACCTGATTGTGGAAACCGAAAAGAGACAAATAAATATATGCAGAAGACCAGAGATAACTGCTTAGAGTGTAGCAAGCTAGAAGGTAGGAGTAGTAAAAGAGACCAGCACCTGCCAGAACCCGGAGCAAAGTGTAACAAGTTGATAATCTATACAAGCTTGGAGAGAAACCGGTGAGAAACAAGGAGAATTGGTTTTGCATTTCCTTTGAATGCTTGGAGTATGCAAGTTGTACTGCAGAACTTTGGAGCTTGTTGGGATACAGAGAACAGTCAGACAAGAGAGGTTTACAGCAATCTGGTCTTGATAAAATAAAGGCACAGATGAAGATGTAGGTAGTCCAAATGAAAAGATACTGACAGATACTGTGGAGTATTTAATATGCAGTTCTGCAGATGTTAAAACAAACTTGTCTAAAGATATATATCAGACATTGCAGTAAAACCAAGGTACCTGGTTGAAGAAGAAAATATCAAGTCTTTCAAATCCACTCTTATGGATGCCGAGACTGAATCAGTTTGAGTTTGCTTACAATGGTCTAAGACTTAATTCTGAAGATACATAATTCTTAATTCTGAAAAGCAGTGCATACCATCTGAGGTGGGACAGAAGTATACAAATATGAACAGTTTATTTTGTTAAGCCTTAGGGCCCATTCAAAAAGACTGGAATACAACGATTACAGGAAAAAAAAAAATAAATATAATACACATTATAATCAAAACTGAGTAATTGATTGGTCACATGAATATTTATTGTGGGTCATCTAAAGACAGTACAAGGTACCTGGGACACAGTAAGTACAGTTGACAGCGCCTGCATGCTGTGCCTCCATTCCAGCAGGACACCCGCTGCAGGTAGTGCATCCATCATTTCTGTAAAAATAAGCTTTTTTAAGCTACACATATCCCACAGTCAACTGTAAAGGCAGTCAGGGCCCAGGAGTACAGTCATGAAAACTGGATCCTGTCGCCTAACAATCAGCTACAAATGCAACTGTGCACGTAGCCCATCATGGGTTAAACAACTTTCTGCTTCAAAAAAGGGTAATTTATGTAGTCCACAGAATCACAGATAGGTTTCATCTTGTTCTTGTCATCATCAAGGTAAGCATATTTTAATGACCAATTTACAAACACTTGTGTGTGTGATATGTACGTTTGAAGATGCATGACAGTGTACATTTGGGCATGTGTATACACGTGCATCCATAAATGTAAGTGTATGGATATATATTTATATATGTGCAGGTGTGTAAGATCCAGGTGAATTTGTTTTTATAAAAGCAGGTGGAAGTACTATAAATATGTGAGAATGAAAAATGCATACTCACTCACAATATGTGCCGACATCGCACGGCAAACACTGATACTGGCCATACTTATCCTGGTAGGTTCCTTTCTTACATATCTTACACTCTGTAGCATTCTCTGTATCTGAATAGTTACCTGAATGTATAAAGCAGTCATAAGTAGTTACCTTAGTAGTTACCTAAGCATGTGAAACAGTATAGGTAAAATGTGTTCCACACTCTCCTTTTCTTTCTCTTTTTTCCTCATACACAAACCTATATTTTTGTCAAATACATTGCCTCATGTGGCTTAGCATCTGAGAACACTTGAAACATACACATTATCCATTAAATGGCTGGTGCAACTCACCTGGTGCACATTGGGAGCAGAGCTCAAGGGAGGTGAAAGGCTTGTAAAAACCCTTTACACAACCTGTGCAGTTCTTTGAGCCCTCAGTCCTGAAGATGATGACTATCTTTTAGCCACAAATCTATCAGTTGTTCATAGTTACATATTAAGTCCACAAAAACAAACATTTATTACAGGCAGGAAAGTATTCTTAAGGTATAAACACCTACTTTGCTTCAAAACCTGCTTCACAGGGATGGCAGCCCGTTGCTCCTGTCCGATTTTGAAATGATCCTGTAATGAAAGGTACTAACTCATATGTGTTTGAACGTTATTGTTTGCCCCATGATTACCATTATAAATTTACTCCTATGAAACATTGCTATGCTGCATCTTTTTCCAACAAAAACTGTGATAGTTTTTTAAATTTTTTATATCTGCCTGAAACTTATTTTTAACAACACCCAGAGTGAAAAATGAAATACATGAAATTGCACTTTCATACAATCTTTTGCCAGGTCTAACACATGCACCTATAATTGTCTCTCTTCTTCCTAAGTCTAATCATCCAGAACAAACATAAAGAGTAATAATAAAAGATAGGTGATAGGGGAAGTGCACATAGAGAAGGGGATAAGTACAGACAACAAGGAAAATGAAAAAGCAGACTTCCAGCTTTATTAAAGATTTCTGAATATTATTCCTAAGACTTTTTCAAATTAAATACATAAAGCACAAAATTACTTTGAAAAAAAAAATACAAGCCTGAAATAAACTATAGACAAATATATTAGGAAAGACAATCCATAGTTGATGGTGCTAATTCACCACTCTTTTTATCACAATTACTCACATAGTTTATGTATGTGTTATATGTCAGGGCAAAAATAACTGTGTGTGTATGTAAGAGGGAATTCTTAAAATTTTAAAAACCTTATAAAAAGACTCACCAACTGTACAGTTGATACAAAATGAGGCACCTGTTGTGTTGGCAAAAGAACCAGGTTTACAAAGTTCACACTGCTTACAGCCCATTTCACTGAAAATTAAATATTGATATGAGAAAGTAACAAAAACTATAGTCTAGTAATTTTTATACACAAAACAATGAACTAAAAAAATTTAGAGCAGAAATCTGCTATGTTTTTTTCTTGATATATAATTTAAATGTCATATGAAGACCATTTCAATTCTGCACAATCAAGAATCCTGTTGGCATCGTATAAGATGACTCTCTGCACAAAAATCCCCCCAAACTGCAGTGTCAAATGATAGTTTTAATTTTTTATGTTCTCTCTTGCAAGTCAGATATATTCTTTTCTCTCTTTGTTACCACCCAGATGGGATAGATTATGAATCAGCAACACAGAACTTTTTCTGGATTTGGCTTCAGAATCCTACATAATGAGTTAATAGACCTTGGGAACTTTACATCAGGTATGAAAGGCAAAAATTTCCAAAACATGCAAAGGTTAATTTAGTGTGGAAACTACCTCAAAACCACTGAATGTGGGTTATTAACAAGTCACTAAAATTCCATTGATTGAAAGAGTCAAAATTTGTCATATCTCTTTGCTGTTGTTTACTGTTGAAATCGCTCGTCCCAACAAAGTTTGTAACCTGCTCCTTAGGCAAAAACAACACATATTTACCTACAATGCTGTCCATAATCACATGGATTGCAAGAAGTTTGTCCAGTCATGTTTTGAAAATATCCAGACTGACAAGAAAAACACATATGAGTACCCATGTCAGGTGCAAATGTACCTGCAGCAAATGCAATACAAGAGAGCATTAGGAAAATTTAATACACTTGATGACAGCCACAACCTGCTATTTATATGAACAGTATCATCCCATTTACATGAACAGTATCATTCTATTCTGCAAAGACATCATCTTTTTTTTTGAAATCTTCATAAGAAAAACAGAAATGAAAAGCAAAAGATGATGGAGTCTTATTTAATGCATGCTTGGATCGAGTTTTTATTGCAAAATTTCAATTTTTTTAATTTGCTGCTGAATTATTCATAGCAGTTGCTATTTTTTAGGTTTGTTCTATTGTAATGTCAAGATGGAATTTTCAGAGGCAGAAGAAAATGTAGGATGTGTGTAAGCGAATGTGTCCCTGAGTTATATGAAGTTTTCAGGAGGGAATAATGATTAAATGTGTTCTTTCTAGATCTATCTTCAAACTAGTGAAAACATGATTTAAATAAACAAAAACACAAACACACACACACACACAAAATGTTTAAAAAAGTCACTGAATTAGATCTGATTCAAATTAGACAATAAATTAGATGAACTAAAATTGTAAACCATCAACTAGACAGGATACATGAAAATGTTAAAAAAGAATAATTTCTATTAGTCTAAGGATTAAGAGGACAGAAATGACTGGTTACTTACCTTCTGCACACTCACTGCAGTTTTCACACATAAAGTTGCTGCACACATTAACACAGGAATATATAATACTACTGCAACTAAGAGAGAAATTGTAATTGCTGTTGTATCATCTTTTACTATATGGCTATGTGACCTTGCTGGAGGGGCACATTTTGCATTCACATCCATTACCGCATGCTTACAACAATTGTTTTATTCCATGAAGGTATTTTGTCAATTACTCAATGAATGCACAGTACACACTTGTCTCTGGTTAAAAACAGAAGTGGTAGTCCCTTTGATAGCCACTCTATTGCCTTTATCGAGACCTGTGAATGTGAAGGGATGGGTGGAAAAGATCACTGTTTTGCTGTAACTGCAGTATTTCCGCCAGTTGCAGATTCTATACAGGAACCAAAAGCAGTGTTATAGGGCTCTTCTAATCAAGGGAGACGAACCAGTGAGAAGAAGAGGCACAAGATTGAAAATTCTAGAGAATGCCAAAAAATCACTAATAGGAACAGTAATCCACGCTGTAATTCTTCCATCAATCCATAAAGCTGAATGAAAAGCAAAAACTTTTGAAAGAATGCATTTCTTCAGAATTCTAGTCATAATTGATTTGATAAAAGTTACAGGTCCTTTCAACATGTGTGCTCTATGTGTTACAGTTAGCTTTCTTGAGTGGTCTCCTCTACAACATGATGCTGTATGCAAACTTTTACACCGGTACACTTCAAAGCAGTTAAGGCTGAAGTAATAGATATGATCCTATTAAAGTCCTGCAAGTTCTATATCAGCACTTTGTAGATATGGAAAAGATACTGTTAGTTAATTGATTTAGAAGATTACATTTTCAGGCTCACCCAGTTCTTGAAAATCCCATTGCCCACCCAAAATATTAGTGCCTGATTGATCAGGGAAGGTTAAATAATATTAATATAGGCTGGGATCTTTATATTTAATTATCAAGCTAAAACAAACAGACCAGTTAAAAGTCAGGGTCTGTACAAATACTAACTCATATGATTTGTTTCCCATTTCCCACTACAAAAACCCCCTTTCCTCTTTTTCCTCAATACTTTACAAAGCAAGAATCTCAGCTAAAGTAACCAAAGGCATGATAAGTGCTTGCAGAAACATACTTGCAATGAAATCCAGGTTCACATAAGATGCAGTTGTAAGACCCTTCCTCATTAGCAAAAGAACCAGGTTGACATGGTAAACATTTAGTTGACTGAGGCTCACTCTGGTGATATCCTTTATTACACAGGATGCAAAAAGCTTGACCAGTGTTGTTCTGGAAGCTACCTGGCTCACAAGCATCACAAAAAACTTGACCTGTTAAGTTTTGGTAGAAGCCAAGACCACATTGCTCACATTTTATGGCTGCTGACTTGTTGGAATAGTGTCCTAGAAAAAAGCATAGAAAGGACCATTAAAATGAATGGAAGACATTTCTTGGTAAAGACCACATTTTGTTGAAAAAGATGGACATCACATCAACACAATCTTTTACTTTTTTTCTGAAACACATACACAGTTTAATAATAAACTTAAGTGGTGCTCAATAATGGCTCGGTTATTTACCCCACCCCAAAAAAAAAAAAAACCATTAAATGAAGATAATAAAAAACAGCATAACAAGACTCTAAACAACCAAGTGCAAAATATCAGTCAAAAGCATGATGGAACAAGTGTGTCTTCAATCACTGATTTACTAGTATTTAATACCTAGACATTTCCTCCCCTTATAAAACTTCACACTTGAAGTGCTGTGAGCTCTCTGACGGTTGCACATTTTTGAAGACTGTTGCCACCCTTTAAGTCAGTAGACTCAAACACCAAACTCAGCCTTGCCATTATCCTTTTCGAAGGAGCAGTAGAGTCCAGCCTTCTCCTGTTCCCTCAGATACCCTTCTCCCTCTCCCTTGGCAAGTACACGGAGACTAGTCACATTGTCAGGTTATTGGCTTACACTGCTGTTAGAATGCACATGCACTTACCTTGCTCACATTCTTTGCAAAATGGAAGACCAGATACATCCGCATATGTCCCAGGTTTGCACTCTTCACATTCAGCACTGCCATTCTGCCCACTGAAGTGAAAGCATTTTATTTATAAATAGGTGAATGTGCCTGCACTCTATATATGTTTTAAAAATTACTTCATTGATAGCCATTATTATTGTTCATTGTAACAAACACTGCTGTGATCTTTTTACATGCCAGGTGGACCCTCGAAAATTGCTAGTCACGTAACAAAAAACACCATTCAAGATGTCACTGACTTCTCATAATCTAGAATCTACTCCAGACAAGGTGTGGTAATACAAACAATATCAACACACTTTGTAGATGTGCCTTGATCACAGCTGATGCACTGTGACTGTCCACTATTTGGCTGCTTCTCTCCAGCAGGGCAGCTGGTGCAGTTTTGTTTTGTCAGGCACTGGCCTTGTCCACTGCAGCATCCACAGTCAACAGTGCCTGATAAAAATTGCTTTATGAAAGTTTTATTTCACATCAGGCAATGTTAAAATAAACATAGAAATACACAACAAGTAGACAAAATTGTGCACAATGTGCTTGCATTAGTGTCCATATCTTTTAGTATTAAATTATATCCAGTGAAATTAAACAAATATTACAATCAAAGGTTGTCTTTTGTGTTCTTTGGTTACTGAAGTAAATTCTTTTTCAAAAGTTTTGCTAATTGAAAAGGTGACATTTGTACAGTCTCTTTATGAAATACATGTCTTACTGTTGTCTGAAAATGTTCCATTTTCACAAGCTGAACAGTTTTCATAGACAGTTCCATTGCACTCCGCATTATACCAAAGAACTTCAGATGTAGAAAAGGCAGAGTTATTGGTCACAACTACCACAGAAAGATCTGTAATCATAAAATAAAACTTCATTGAAATCATAAAATAAAAATGGATTTTATTCTCACTACTGTAATACAATCAGGTGAAACTAATTTCTGTTCCTTCCAAATTTACTAGTAAACTGATAATTTTGTAGTTTAAAAATTAAATACAATGACTGTTAAAAGTGACAAAGACACATTCAAATGCTGTCAATGTAATGCTAACACTACCTCTTGCTACACTCTATTACTTTAAGTTTTACTCAAGACGTTTTGTTGTTTTGCATATCATTATTCAACTACATGATTCGTAAAACTGATTGATTTCTCTGCGTGTCTCTGATCGTCTCATTGCTTCTCTCTGAGAGACGACCAGTGTATGAATCATGCTGTGACAACAATTTTTGTTGTCTGTCAACTCTTTCGTTTCCCGGCTATTCAGTGTTGTTACTATAACTCTATTTATTTGATGCAGTGCATTCGGGTTCTCAGCACTATACTTCAACAAATAAAGAAAGTTTTAGAGAAAAATAAAATCAATGCCCCACACAAACTGCAGCAATCCACGATAGCAAACGTCTAATAACGAAAATGAATGAAACCCCCAGAACACATGCATTTCCATAGAGAGAAACTGAAGGCAATGCTGTACTTACAAATAACAAAACAAGAAATCGCCACAAATTTCATTTTTACGCTGCGGCATCACACGTCTACATCACCTCGCCGTAATCAGGAAACTGGAAAAACAAAACACTGCTGATAGTCCCCTGAGTCCTCGCCATCTTCTCGTCATATGACCACGACACTGGTTGCTTCCCTTAGATCCGCGTGATGCACAGCTGTGCGTTTTTTTCTATTTTTCTTCTTCTTCTTTACCATTTATATATCCCTGGGGTACATGCATCTATGTGTGTGTGAGTAAAGGAAACCACGTTGTCCACCATTTTCCTCCCTTTTCAACATAATTAGGCGAGTTTTTTTTTTTTAATCTATTAGTCGCTCTTTGACCCGACAGCAGAAAAAGGGAGACAAACGCTTTTAAGGTCAGCTGGTGCATTTAAAGCCGTGTGTGTAATTATATTTACGACAAAGATAGCATTTATTATCTTTGATTACGGTTTAATTAGCAGTGACAGGAGGAGGGGAAGCTGTGGAAGTGGTTGACTGTGTCCAATGCAAAACACTGAAAGCGATCGATTCTTCCACCACATTTGCATCTGGACAGAGGTCGGGTCTGTATTAATTCCTGTCGCTGCTTAATCCGCGCTGCGAACCTCGATTAACCTTCCGAAATCGAGCAGGTGTAATTATAAACATGCGACTGATCAACGAGCTCCCTCGCCCTTTCCCAAACCAGCCATGAATGAATGCTGGTCAGCTTCTGCATGAGTAGTCACTGATGTACACAGGTGGTGCATTGTGAAATGACCCAAAAAGTGATGACCGACATTTCAAAACAAACAAAACAAACCGATCCTCTGTGTAGACGTGAAAGATAAAAGTGCGGTATCAGATTGTAAGTACACTCCACACTATCATAGAGACAGGTCAAATGTTCAAAGATTAGCATCACAGACTATGGAAAGGACGCCGGGTTGACAGCGGAAGTGAGGAGCATAGTGCACGGTAATAACTGCGTTATCGCTCATTCCACAAGGAGAGGTCCTGAAGGTGAAAGCATTGCAGAGGTTTAAATTGCCCAAATTATCCTTGTGCCATTGGACACTTGATAACGGCTAAAAATTTCACCTCGGATTTTCCCCCAATTTCTCCCACGTCAGCTGGCGACGAGGTGATTTACTTACAGAGCTTGAAAGGCTAAGAAGAGCCTGTGGTTGGAAGGGTTAAGCTTGCTTCAGCCCAAGCTGTCGAGACAGATTTCAATGAGCGAGAGAACTGGACGGCACAGTGAAGAAATGTGATGAGATGCATACCTCATCTTTATCTTGTCCTCATTTTTATCTTGTAACTAGGTCTTGTTGTTGGATTTTGTTGTATCTGAGCAGTTCAAGTGTAAGTGCCCACTGATAAAGTTGGTCATCGCCATTAATTGTTTCCAAAACCCATGTGTGTCGTGTTTCAAGCAACATGCAATCAAGAAATTTCGTCAATAGCTCACCTTCATTGTTCAAAGAAAGATGTTCCTATCATACAGCAGTTTCCGATCTTGCCAAAACCAGAAGAACAATGGCTTCCTCAAAACTGGTTAGAGTTGCAATTTCTTCTTTTATACATGTATCTGTCTATTCATATTTATAGCAGATATAAAATGTTTCTTCCTTTGGAGCTCACAAGCAATAAACTAAACAACACACACTCACATCCTACTCACCAATACAATTACTACCCTCCTAGCAATAAGTATGAAAGGCGCGCGCACATACACATGGTACATTTGTTAGCCCTGTTCAAGAGTTGGTACAAAGGAATAAGCAAAAGCACTCTTCTTGGCAACCAGTTGTTTCCATCTACGGACAGAGAGTAGCATTTGGAAATGGTTATGTAATGGATGAGAGGGATCTGTGATAACACTGATAGCTTTATCAGCAATAACCAGCTGGTCTTCTCAAGAAATGAGGAAAATAAATCAGCAATCTTTATTCATAGACTTCCGGACCTGACATTAACAAAGCAAAAGCCTGTTTTCTGTCTTTCCTCCCACTAGCTGGCGTCTTAAACCGAATAAGTCAGCCTTTACAGCACAACAAGACATTTTTCTGCCCAAGCACTTATTCAGATGGGAGCGATTCCTGCAATTCGTTTAATTAAAGGTTTGATTAGATCGCTTCCGGTGCATCTCTTGAAGAAGACAATTTCCATATTCTTAAAGCACTTCGTCGGTGCCTCGACTAGTTGGTCAAATCTTGTAGCTGTCGCAATATTTAATTTTTGTCATCATACAGTGGAACGATTATAGTTTTGAGGGAATGAATTAATAATAAAGTTGATTTATATAACGCTTTACACCACCATCAAAGGCAGACTCAACGTGCTCTACAAAAGACAACAAACAAATAAATAAAAATACATGGACATATTAATAATAAACTTTGATCTCAAAAACAATAAGATTATTGCATGTCCACTTAGTTTAATCACTCATGTTAAATAACTCCATCAGTACATATGCGGACTGCAGCCTTGCAATTGCACGAAATCTTAGATAAGTCGATAAATTTCTGCTTTTAAAAAGTAGTTGGGAGTTAGTACGATTTTTTTGTGAAAGCTCAACTGTCAATCTTTGGTGGAGTGGCTTAACTTTTGCAGACAGAAATATGGTTACATAATGACAACTCTCGTGAGAGCAACACGCTAACGGTCACAAATAGTTTCAGAGATGCACAATGGTAGCCTATCAGAAATGCCTTTACTGTGCACGAAGCTTGCTTTGACAGCTCACCATCAAAACTTTAGCAATTATAGAAAAGGAATCAGTTTGATTGACACTGCTGATGATGTCAAATGTCAGTTATGGCAAGATGGCGCTGACATGGCTGTAGAAATGGTGTAGAACAGAAGACAGGTGGCACAGGCATAAAATTAAATCCAGGAATATAGGAACTTGCCTTACAGATGCACAGATCAATATTTCAGAAAAAGCTTGAACTCAGATTAACAGTAAAAGACGAAAAGCGACGGAAAGCTAATCCCCTCTAGCCATCTAGGACATCACTGGTAAAAAAAAAGTACATACTTCTACTTCGATTCTACTACTTCAGTTACAACAACTACGACTTCTCGTCACCAGCATCTACATCACCGTCCTTAATCTGCTTTCATTAGTATTCTCATTATATAAACACACACACACACAAGAGAGAGAGAGGGAGAGAGTGAAGGGAGGAAAAGAAAGAAAGAATTGACAACTGACAATGTTTATTGCGAGTTTTAAGACAGTGAAAGGAAGTGAAGTAGAAAGCTAAGCAAGATTCATTTAATAGGCAGTCTTCTGCCTTGATCGTGTATATAGGACATCACTCCTACTGTAGGTCTCATACACTCAAGCCACATTGTGTAAATTATACAAGTCCGTCATCAAGCCAATCCCTTAACTCGAGCAGAAAAGAAAATTCTTTCGCTTCAAAATTGACTGTACACTTCCTTCCCGCATTCAGCAAAACCAGCTCGAGTGAACAACCCACAATTGTTTGCCTACAACGGCGTTTTCTCCTCCAAGGGCCAGTGATATATTTGTAGCATTGCTTGTGTGGCATATAAAATCATCAACTGAAGAATTAACCTGCTATATTTGTCATATGCTGTAGTTTCACAAGAGTGTTACCACTTTTGCAACATATAATACACACACACACACGCTCCTAGCCTACTTGGCAGTGTCTTCTGACCGAGTCACCGGAATACAGATAGTCAGGGTGCGGGCATCCGACGAGAAACATTCATGTCTGTCCCATCATATACTCGTTTGTGTCCTGTCTGTCCTGTAATGGACCTATCTTGCTTGTTACTCAAAATTTCCGTTATTATCATGATTCACATGATATAAATTTGCCGCTGTGAAAAAGCTTCTAGATTTGCTGAATTTCGAGTCCTGCCTGTAGTTCCCTTGGCAAGTCCAGACTATCACCGATGTGGTATTGTAGCTCTTGCATGAACTAATAGAATGAAGTTAAAGAAAAATGGTTCAGATAATTATAGAAGAGGAAACTCTATTAGCGAAATCGCAGTGAATATAAAAACGTATTATTGATATTTTACACGCTCAAACGTGTAATTTGTACCTGTACTTTCTGACCCAATGCAAAAACCATGTTCATAGCAGAGGTGAAGGTTAATAATTCATATTTACGAAATTTGCGTAAGAAAACATGCACACTGAGCAATTAGGTAAGAATGTGCAATATATCAGTTTAAGTGGCTGCCCTGCTGCTTAATTGTTCTTTGCCAAGGCACGCCGCTCCTAGGTGACCCATACTTAGCCCAGCTGGCGTTGGTGCTTGGTCAGGGTCAATGATACATACCTGACCTGACCTTCTTTTATTGTAGTTAAGTGTAGGTGTTCAACTGCAACTCCACTTCAGCCCTATAAATATCTAGACGTTTCCAACCTAAGACCTGTCATCCCCCTATTCCTTACTTTCATATTTGTCAATCCTTTGTAGAAGGAAAAACATCTAATACACAATATGCATATGTATACATAAATATCCGCATTTCTGCTCTTTCCAAGTATGTGTATGTCGTCTTTTGCTGTATATATTTTGTGACAGTTATCTGTCTCTCTGCACTTCACAGACGTTTTTATAAGCCAGTGTAAAATGGGCTGAAAACGTACTCATGTTTTGTTACGAGACTATATATATTGTTGCTGGCTAAGTAAACCCGGCAAACCCTAAAAATAAGGTGGAATGTTTGATGGAAGATGTAATCGATGATGATTTTAAGTGCCATTTTCATGAGAACATACTTGTTGACACAATCAAATAATATATGAGCAGCCTGAACATCAATCATATTAATCACCCATAAAATACCTTCCATTGTCGATGCGTTTGCCGGATATATATATAGCTTGAGGGGGATCTAAACCATGTAGGATGTGAAATGTTTATGCGTGAAGGAATTCGATCAATTAGGCAAACGGAGCAAAATGATGATGAAGGGTGGTCATCTGGGACAATAATTTAACCGGCTGGTAATCCACATATAATAAATGCCGCATACAATTAATATAATGTATCCCCATGTATATCCACCTCCAGTTACTTAATTGTTTACTTGGAAACAAATGGACAAGCGACTGATCTCTCGAGAAAAATTTAAAAAAAACACCCACAAAATATCCTCAGCAACTGATTATTCGGTCGATTAATTGCTGTTTTTAACACCTGTTCTTGAAACGCTGACAGCAGGGCGTATATCGTTGGACTGTGTTTCAACCCTGTGCTGACCCACACCCGGAATTTGCCGGAATGTACCGAAGTTTGCCGACTCACCTCACGAGCTCTTTGACCTCGTTTTCTGCGACCGCTTTATTTACTCGCCTCGCCGGCTTCTTCCAAACTTTGCAGACCGCGGATTGGCAAGGCACGAACTCTGTCATAACTACTTAGGCGCGTGTGGCATCAGCCTCCGGTGAGTTCAGATCGTGTTACTGTTTCCTACAATTTTAATAAAAAAAAACTTAAAACCTCAACAAAAGAATGGTATAACTGTCTGTAAAGGACAGAGTTAGGGTTGAAATGCTTGTTTTGTTTTTTTTGTTTTTGTTTTTTTTAATCCTTGCGAAGATTAGGAATAGGAAGAGAATAGAAGTGAGACAAACCTCACCACCGAATTTCGAATGTTATGGCTGTTGAAAACCAAGGAAACAAGTAGTCATGATGTCTTTGCTGAAAGTAATGACAGTAACATTTAAGTTTAATCTTACGATGAGACTTAATTGTGATTCGGTAATGAATGAAGCAATCAGTTATATATCACTGTACGTAGAGAGACTCAGACTGGGTGTCTGCAAATTCACCTCGATCAGCACGTTGAATGACAGTGTTAAAGTCTCAATATCCACGGTCAAATAGCGATACAAAATAATACATTTTCTTGGTATTATGTTAACATGGCTCAGGGCAGTATGCAGCTTGCCTGAAGGAATCAGATGCATGGTCATGTTGAAAAGTGTAGCTGCATAATGGTGTCTTATATAAGCTGTAGTGTGTGTCTTCCTCGGCAGTAATCAGAATGTGATGGCTTGTATTGTTGATTGCTTATCTGTAAGAAGTTAAAATATATCACTATTTTATTACTAGGATATAGCAAATGGACAGATGTATAGGTCACTATATGTGTATGCATATATTCATGTTTGAATATGTTGCTGAGGAGGGAAAAAGATTGTCATAATTTTTTTTCTCTTTTGATATCTCTCTTTCTCATCATGTCAATCAGTCTCTCGCACTTATTCACCCCAAAGAAATATCAAGACACAGTATGCTCATACACACATATCTTTCAATGTCTAGAATTCAGATTAAAATAACTATTTTTGTGAATTTAAAGTAACTGTCATAAATTGGAGTTTATAAGCAAAATAAAATCTTTCAAGTACAAAGTATTCAATGCCTGTACACATCAACATATCTGCCACTGCTGTTTCATGCAACTGTTTATTTTTAAATACAAGAAATGGATAAGGGAACAGGATTAAATTAATCTGTTAAGGATATATATATATGGTTGATATGTGAGCCATCTAATTTTGTAAGTCCAATTAGAGGTACCAAGAGATTTTAGCTGGAGAAGTAGGGAAAGGTCTTTTCTTTGTGGGACATGGAGAAACATATCAAGAGTGATTATGGGGGTGGAAAACACTTTTGTGTGTTCAGATCATTGTGACAAGGCATTCAGTCATTGTTGTGAAGGGAGAGCAGTAAAAACCAATCTGCCCACACTCATCATGCATCATTGCCCCTGCTGGCTTTATTCTGTGCAAGTGGGGAATATTAATAGCTTCATGATTGAACTTATGACAAAAATTAAGTTTGAGGAGAGTAATGATGCTTCCCCACTCCCAGTCTAGTTATTGTTTCTCTGTGATTTATGTTCTATCCAAACTTTAGCTACATTGTGGGGTATTCCGTGACACCAACTGAAGTTATATAAATTCTTGTATAAGAGGTACCAAGTATAAAGTCATTGCTCTCTGATGAAAAGGGGCTACAAATTTGTAATTAAGAATTTGATGCTTGAAGCAGTTATTAATGTATAGTGTTCAAAATACTTGTAGACTGTTGATTGTAAGAACTCATTGCTTTTATCTCAGTCTCTCTGAATATCTTTTATATCTACTCCCTTTATCTGTCTCCCACTCTCTGTTCAATTATACTCATTCCCCTGTGTGTAGGTTACTACTGTGTTAGTAAATGTATTATAAGATAAATGACAGGATAATTAAATCAGCTGTGAATGGTGATGGAGCATCTTATATAAAAATTATTTTAAGTTGTAAAACTGTAACAGAAAAGGAGACATACAGTTTTATATGTGGATGGGATTTAATCGTGTCTATGAATACGAACAACTGCATGTACTAACATGAATGAGGGAGAATGTGTGTGTGTGATGGGAGTTGGTACACGAGGTTTCTTTATGCAGTTCTGTGTCTGTTTGTGGCCTGTTTTAACCCTTATTTCTCCACATCTCTTCACAATTCATAATTCTAAAATCACAGAATGGCCTTGTGTGTCATACTTACTTCCTAAATGAGAGGGTTCTTGGAGAAGGGGCCTTTAAACAGTGCAAATTTTGTTGGCAAATTGTCTGCTTCATTCTTCATTGCTTGCAACTCCAGTAACCTGCTGTCCCTTACATCCAACACCCTTCTTGTCTTTAGAAGTAATTATGTAGAAACAATTGTAAAAATTATTTATGCATTTCTTTGTGTAGGTCACTATTGAAATGGTTAATTATTCATACCATGAGACGTTTCATCTGCTCTTTGGGAAGGATGGCATGTTTGGTGGGGTGAAAATAGGCAGAATATTTATCAATGTTAGATATATTTCGTACAATTATACAATTATATATGGCTTGATTAATAACCCCACATCCCCTTCCCCTGCCAAAGCTTCTTGAGAAAGGGAACAGAAAATAGGACAAAATATCTTCATAGAGGATGAGGATGCCCATTAGGTCACTGATCGATTCATTTACCGATTCGACCACCGGTAATTAAAGTTACTCTTCGTCTGCTAACGCGCACTGACATTTACACGCATGCATCGCGATATGCACGTGTCCTTTCACTGCCCACCAAATACAAAACAGACCTGCCGCTGCGGGTCCTGTCTATTTTGATCATACAAGTGTGCTGTGTGATTTGATCACACACCCACTTCCTAAATGCGTGCACTCACAAAGATTATGGCACAACTTTCTTACAGAGTAACGGATACACGTCATAAGTCAGTCGATGCCGTTGAACAAACGAGGAAGTGAGGGTCGCTTCGAGTGCCATTGATTTTCATAGGGGAGTTTAGAGTGGGGCGTAGAGTTGTCTGCCATTAAGGTACCGGAGCACGTGGGATGTTTGAGTTTGATTAGTCCAAGCCGACCACGTGATATGGAAGGGTGTTCATTATTATTATTTTTTTTTTAGTCACGCGATTTTAAGCGGTTGCAGGGATGATTGATTTTATAATTATTGAAGAAGCTCCGTCTACAGGTACGTTAGTTTTGTTATGGTCGCCGAGTATTAGTCTGTAAGAAAGCTATGTTTTCTAACTAGAAATTAGAGGGACAAAGGCTCCCGCCCGGACAGCTTTCTGATCACAGTTATCACCTGTCTCATTTCACATCAACATAACAACCACCACCCTCACCACCCAGTCTAAGTTCTGTCAGGTAGTACATTAAAAGAATGCGATACCATTTGTATCCCCCTCTCTGGGGGAATCGCCGTGCTTTGCTTGGGGCGACTAGTGTCGTGCTGAGGAGCGTTCAGGCTGTTGCTAAGCAACAGCTTACAGATAGTCGCATCAAAAACACTCGATGTATCCATTTTATGAAGAGGTAAAAAAACAGAAAAGATGCCCAATACTTCAATGGAAGATTCGGTTCTAGGACCAGCAGTTCTTCGAGTACTCGGCGTGATGTCAACGGTCTCTCAGTCACACAGACTGAACCTTGAGTATATAAAGCACTATTATTCAACTTGTCAGGACAAGTTTAACATGTATGGTCCATAAAAAAATGCGGTTCCACAAAACCAGTTGATGCTGATGGACAGAAATGTTAAAATCTGCCCATACCGGGCTTGGTATAGAAGAGCCACGCAAATTTTATATTTAGGAAATAAAACATTGTAGAAAGGTGAACATATGTGTTGAGAACTGGGATTTGACTTCACACACACGTACACGCATGCCAAACTCTTTCTTTTTGTTGTGTGGGTTGGGTGGAGGTTTCGATTTCGTCTACGTACACGAGTACGCACGCATAAGCAAACAATAAAAGCTAGACGGTCGCGCAGTCCAACCTAAGATGCTGATATTACCACACAGTGAAGTCACCTTTGTACCCCGATGAGAAAAGCTGTGAAAAAATGTGAGGTTCTCTTGACACTTTAGATGTCAAAGATTTCACTAATGAAGTGTTTAGATCCGCCTTTGACCTAGTGTACCGTGCAACCCTTAAAAAGAACACATGACAAATTGAGCTTCAAGCAAATAATATTTTTAAAACTAATCACACTAAAAAAGGCGTTGCCTCTCGCACACGCCCGCACTCGCACCACACACAAACGACAAAAGAAAGACAGATCGCTGTGCGCATGTCAGCCAATGACCATAAAAGTGTCTAAAACAAAATTGGTTTATGTCGTGGTCAAATCATCGCGTGGATGATAATGTGGTCGAACCGGTGACCCTGCCTCCACACCGTGCACAGTTTATGATTAGGGCAGGAGGCCGTGTGAAGTCTTGTCACAGACACATACAGTTCTCTCGTTCTGAACAAAGACAAGTGTATCTGTCTCATGCAGACCGTGTTAACTCTTCAGTTTTATATATAATTACAGCTCTCGCTGTACACACATGAGGCTGTACTCACGATACACTTGGTTGCAGCCACTGGGGACTAAAGTTCTCTGAATCCATATATATATATCCCACGGATATATTACGCTGTGAGGGACAGATGCTATGAACACTGGCGCCGCCAGTTCATATATCCTTCTAGGATGAGTTACTGCGGCTATTAAAAAGTTATAAAAGGAATAAATCAGAAAAATATACAATATTAAGAATTGTACAAATCCGAGATCAAAAGAGTGGATGCCTCACCTCGCTTGGAAGACGCAACCTCCACTCCCCTACAGGTAATGTCTTGGTAATTGCCGTGGATCCCTGGGAAGTGAAGCGCTGGTCGGTGATGGTTAATTATATACTTGAATTATTTTGCTATCCCTCTTCTATAATCTTTTAAACTATTAGAAAAAAAGGATGCTTGCCTTTCACTCTCAGCACGTGCAGATCGGCCTGTCCGCACCGCGCTGACTCACCTGCACCACTTGCCTGCCATGCCATCCATCCGTCAGAAGGAACCATGCAGCCATTAAATCTGACCAGTATTCCACGGAGGTGTGACTTTTTAGGCGGCTAACATCTGTTGACACTTGAAAACAGTAGATTAAAAAAAAAAAACCATGAAAGACAGTTCAGATACACCACTTATGACATCAAGTAATGGGAATTTTTGAGGCAATTAAATTCATCTTCGCTGGTTTCTCCATCCACCACTCACTCACCCCTACCATATCAAATTTGAGACCGACAGGTCACTTCAAAAAATGTACTAAATGACCTGAGATGGAAGAACTGCCATTTTGAAAGCTTCTTTGACTAAAGTTATTATTGTGCATTGCTTATTTTTGTGTGTGTGTGTGTGGGTTGGTTTGATTGCAATAAAGACACCTGTCACGTAAAAACACCCGTGCGGAGGCAGGTGCTGCTTAAAGGTCTTGGAGATGTAATGAAGATTTAGAATGCAGATGGTGGCGTGACTTATTTGCACGGCGTGTCCGTGAGATGTGCCATGGGTGTGTGGCTTAACGACCAGTTCAGCTGTCAGGTACGAATTAACATGTTTTCATTTAATACAAGAAAAGATAAATCCTATCGTCTGCAGGAGCGTCACGTGGCTTACCCCAGACAATGCGCCTGTAGGGGGCGATAACGGTTCAGAGGCGTGTAAAAAGTTACACAACTGATCGGAGCTGCTGAGATTGGAACCTGACTGGTCGAAAGCCTTCTGAAACACATTTGTCATTGTTTTTTATTGTGAATAAAATTGAAACTGTGCAAAAAAAAATTCGTTCACTGAAGAAGCGCGTAAGACCAACGGAAAGATATATATTAGATATAAGGTTAAAAAGTAAGATTGAAGTATAAGCTGATACAGCTTTTCACACCCTTAAAACGTCTTCCATCACTTATTTTTATCTGGAATGTTAATTCCATTTTGCAGACATTTCACCTTAATCCTCTACGCATTGAAACAACAGAACTGGTCGTCTGTTTTTCTTCTCTGTCTGCAAACCCATTGTCTGCTGTAAATAGAAAGATGCACTACATGATTGGTGCCAAATGTTTAATGTTACAGATACTGAAGACTGCTGTTTGTCATTTGCACCGTTCATTGTTAATCACAAGAAATAGCATAGTGTGACGTAGCTGTCTGTGTGTGTTTACACCTCGGAGCCTGTTTACACAACACAGCAGGTAACACCTGCACCTTATGCTTCACCGTACCTGAACACACAATCGCCGCCCTTCCTTTTGGGAGCCTCCAGTGCAGGTATTTGTCCACTGCAAGCATCATTTGTTGGACGTAGTGAGGTTCCAGCTAATCATCTTCGATTTCCTTTCTTCCTTCCAGCCACCCGTCCCCATCTCTCTCCTCCCCACCCATGGTCACGAGCTTGTGTACGAGGGTGTTATCTTGCTGGTGAGGTCAGATAAATCAGACGGCCTCTAGCGAGCCCCTTGAAGTGACGGCGCGCACTGCCTGCGGAGAATTTTATTTTGGAAACTCCTCCCGGATCCAGCTCATGGGTGATTCCAGCCAATTTCAGACAGGTCGTGGATCCTAGAAATACAAGAGTGGACGATTGTAGATGTGGTAAACACTCTTCCTGGCTGTGCCTCCACTCACGAGGAGGCTTGCCACAGCGGCTGTCCAAATAAATACTAGGGACTCTCTCAAAATACTTTTTTTTCTTTTTTGCACTCTCTTGTCTGGTCTGTGTTTTCATAACCACCTCTAAAGACAGAAGGCGAGCGGTTTTTATCAAAGGGTTCGACAGCGAATTTCTGTTTTATGTTTTAGAGTGCACCTTTCAGTTATACGAGTGCATCTTTCGTCCTCCTCAGTGTTAACACGAAGTTTATATATACATGTATATGCGTGGTGTTGACTATCTCAAGCAGGGGATTGGATGGAAGTGAACTTGCCGGTGTTTTAGATGGGCTTTTGGGGTTAATCCCAATCCTTCGGTTACCTAGTACTCCTATCTGATTGTCATTTCGAGCGTTAAATGAATATTAAGGTGGAACTGCTTGATGCGATGGGGTTTGCAGTCTCTCACAACACTTGACAGGTGAAAATGGTGACAGCCTTCTCTACATCTACCATTCTTTTCTACCAGCTTCATGAGGACACCTAGAGAACCGAGTCAAGCAATACGGGATGCTGAATTATGCGCGATAATCGTGAACTGCATGCATAAACATATTCTAGTTATGAAACATTTCAAAGAAAATGTTGGTGAAAAATAAGGAACTTAGAACTAAATCCAGCTTTTTTAAACTGAAATGCGTAGAATGCACCTCGCGCTGTGATGTGAGTGGTGGGATGATGGGTTTTATCAGCAAGATATAGATAACTACCATTTTGTCAGACGTCTGTTCTGCCTCTCATCACATGATCTGAGTGGTGGTTACAGACATGCAACAAGCTGAGACGACGAGCACTCGATGGTGGTGTGCCGAGTCACCGAGTGCTGTTGGAAGTATAATAGATACATGCTTATCCACGCTGAGTGCTGCTGTATTGCACAGCTAGGTGCGTTGTTTATATACACATTTCTAAAGACATTTAAGAATAGAGGAATGATAATTTTAGAAGCTGTAGTGTATGAAATCGCGTGTCTTGTTTTGATGTAGTCTTCTTCCACATTGTCTAAACTCTGGCTCAGGTGACCATTAAAACAGTATTTTATGTGCGACTCCTGCGGGGCATCATGTTTATTTAGTTACACTTACATCATGTTTCTTAACATCCTCTTTTTGGTGGTGTGGGTACTGAACTGTCGGCTGAACTTCGATTACAGGGTTGCTTTCGATCTGTCGTAGCCTTGGCGTCAATGTGCTCGAGACATTGTCCATTACGAAGACTGGAGCGAGAGACTATCTTGAAGACATCCGGGTACTTAAGCAGCATCTGCTGGCGGCCGTGAACAGTTTAGCTGAGTGCTGCCTGATCGCATCCTAGTTTTATCCCCCAACGTGTTCCAAGAACTGAAAAGAGATTTCTCCCCACCCCCTCCCCCCCACACACACCCCTCCTACACACCCACCCACATTCCCGACCTTCCTGCACCCTCGTGCTGCTTAAAACTGCTTCTAATTGTTAACATCGCGCATCTGTATGCTTTTCACCTGCTCCATAAATCCCGTTTTGCAGCTGTTCGTCCTTTAAAAAGAATACACGTTTATGGAAACGATTGCCAGAATAATATTATCCCCGATGCACTAACGCCTGACATGGTTCAGTGGCAAACATGCCCGCTGGGCGCCAGTAAACATTATTCCTTATTTAGGACATTTAGAGGAATTTGTGAAGGTTTTATCCATTATTTTTCATTGTTTTTTTATAACTTTTTATCGCCAGCTTCAATGCGGTATATGCATTTCGCAAAAATCGAGGAAAACCTTGGCATTCATATTGTCATGTGTAAGGCCGTACCCACTAGTGATAATAAGCAGTCGTTGTACAATTGTACAGCCATCGAAACTTACCAGGAAGCATGGATTTCCACACCATTCCATTCCACACCATGGATTTCCATTCCTAAGGTGACCAGACGTTTCTGGGGCGAAAGCGGGACACGTGCCGATGATGGTGTCGTCACCGTCAAAGAACGCCGAAAAAAGTGATTTTTAAAGACAACCGGGACATTTTATGGACTTGCCAGAAAGCCAGAAAGCGGGACATTGGGCATCTCGCCCGATTAGCAGGCGGGACACGAGGTCAAAAGCGGGACTGTCCCGCCTAAAGCGGGACCTCTGGTCACCTTACCATTCCGCACCCCATCCCGCTTTATTATGTCTCCTGGGGTAGATGCCAACTCGGATGGTCTGAAGTTACAGGTGTAGATGTGCCGGTACTCTAGATCCCTCATACGTATCGCAAACGTGCTGTGCGGTATATAGATATGTTTCTTGGGAAAAATTATTATAATTTGCAATATAGTATAGTTGGATGTATCTTTTCTGACACTGGATTATTGCCTCTGTACTTGTAAAAAAAATCCCGTAAACCTAAGTAAAGAATACGAAAAGTGAAAACAAAATTGTTTACTTTGGCAGAGATGGAGAGAGAGAGAGAGCAATAACAAAAGCGTAACACAAACAGGTAACAGGATAGGATAGAAGGAATATTTTGATGGAACTGCCTGCAAAAGAAGTGTTTTTATGTTAAACTCTGCCCGTTTGTTGATGTTGTTTCAATCAACTTACAGTTCTCGTGTTTTTGACAGAGCTGTCTGCAGAAATGGTGTCAGTCTGATTGTAACACCAGTTATCTTTTGTTAACCATAAAAGACGATCAATTTTTGAAATGTTCTCGCATTTTCCGCTGCTGTTTAAAGTGTTTTTGTGGTATAAGCCGTATGATATGTTAGACGTTTAAAGGTGTCTGTACCTGCAGGATTTCTAGAATAAAAAACAAAAAACATTTAAAAAGAGGCTTTCAGACAGTGCGGTGCCACATCCACTAGGTGCACCCGTACAGATAATGCACCGGAGCAAGGACAAGCTGGAATCTTCCAAATTGTGCAGACCATCTCCTGAAGACTGCTAGAAAGGCAGCATGCTGAGATGTGCACTGAAATATTTGAGAAATCCTTTGGGGCTATTTTGAATTTATTATTTGTTGTGGAAGCATACTTCATCACTCATATGGTCTGGATGTTGACTGGCTGGCGAGGAAGCTGGCTAACCCATCAGAAACTGTCTAGGTGTCTGTAGGCTGATGAAGGCAGCCATAAAGCACGAGATGATAGATGATACTCTGAACTTTATATGAACTATTGATGGATCTTCTGCCAAATATATATTGTTAACCAAAATAACTACTAGGATTAAGAAAAGGGTTAGTCTTATAATAAGCACCTTGACATTACAGAATTATTCGCTATTTCTTACAGGATTAAAGATTACCCTGTCGGAAAATTTATTTTCAAGTTAAAGGTTCTACTCCTTCCTACAATCTGATCAAATTATATCTTTCGCCAAAATCACTTTTGGAAAGGGTTCAACTTAGTTCAACCATCTGTCAGTTCCCGGATGATAGAGGTCGTCATAGCAATGCTCACTTAGTTGCTGGCGGGGTGTCAACAATCACCACCCAGCCAGCCAGCCAGCCAGCCAACCAGCCAAATAATCATCTAGTCGTGGCGTTCAATTTTCCTGCTTGGCCTTTGTTGATCTTCGTGCGTGCTTCAATTCTGCCTTTTCCTCATGTTCAGACATTTTGCTGCTCACCTTGACGAATCTTTATCAGATGCAAGAGCAGGTCGTATACCTACAGAAGCATAAAGAAGAATATCACCTGTGACCTCCAGCACAACGATCTGAAAGTTTTATACCTTTTTTGCTTCTTGTCTTCGTCTTCGTCTTTCAGCTAACTGCATCCTGCAGATGCAGACCTCGTTTTTTAAGGGGTGTGCACAAGATTTTAAAATACGATAGCGGTCATACCTTACATTCTGTCAAAGTCGGTCAAGGAAAGTGCAGGTTGGTCTGGGATCAGTTCCAACAGTTCGTGCGAACTCTTTGCCTGCAGCAAGCTGTGGATACAAACAACAACTGAAGCAACAACAACAGCAATGAAATATAAGAACTTCTTTTTTTTTAAAGGGAAGCAGGGATGTTGATGGTGAATATGCCCCCGTCCTACACTCGTCTTGGTCTTCTTTACCGCTCAGGTACGCAACAGGTCTTGAGAAATCAACGACATTCTCACGCGCTCTCCATTCACACACCCTCCTTCTAGTTCTTTCTATGAATCTGATCTGCGATTCTACGTTTGTGTGTGTGTTTTCTCTGTTTATGTTCCTGACAGCTTTATAAGCTACCGCACTATTTGCACAGTCTTTTATTTTGCTGAGGCTTAATTTCCTAATCGCAATTGTTGATTCATCCCTCTCTTGCTGTTTGCCACGAGATGTCTGATTAAAATGCCAGGGTGTTCTGTGGCTATGACATTTTGCTCAGATGACATTTATATAGAGCTTTACAAAACAAAGTCACACATTCAATGTTGACCGTCAATTCTCGGTTTGACAGTTCAGCTCAGGTATCATCAATAGTCAAACACAAACTTCATTATACTACGATTTGATCATGAGTCCATCACTAACTGTTTACATAGGACAATTAAATCATTGAAAATAGTAATGTTGCAAAGTAATTTGCCGTGTGGCGGACAATGTACATTTATAGTCTTATTCAAAGAAACGAGAGTGGAAGAGTCCAAGGGTTGATGAAGAGTGAAAAACTCACGGTTTGGAAAGAAGCTGACAAACAACGGTCTTTTTTCCCCTGAAAAAAATGTATCTTAGTGGGCAGCCGTGATCTCAAAATAAACTTCGAAAACACATGCCTTAGGTTTTTTTTAAACTTCTTTAAAGTTATTTTTTCTTAGTTTTTTTCTTGCAGTGTACAAGAAAATCTTCTAAGATTTACTGACGTCTACAAATTGCTTTTTCTGGAGCTTCTTGTCTTCTCTCCCATCCCACACCCCCGGCAAAACATCCCCCATGTCAGGGGGAGAGATGTTGTAATCTACAGCGATACATATATTGTTTCTGCAATCCCTCGTCGGTACAGTACGATGGTGAAATGTTCACCCACTATGTATTCTACAGTGTGGCTGCTCTACAGCTAGACTAAGTGTTGTACACTAGAGGAGAGGTGAACTGTAACAGACTGGTAGGCTTATGCAATGATTTCTCCTTTTTTTTTTTTTCCTTCTTTTTGGCAAAGATCGTGTTATGAACATTTTATAGAAGCTTCCATCAGTTGATAACAGAGTTATGCGTTTTAATGTTCTTTTAGGTTTTTTCCCTCTTTTTATGCCTAGGGACTTCAGCCAATGTAGGATGGTGCTCTTCTTGGCTCTTCTACGCCGAAAGCGTTCCTGATGAAACAGGATTCTGAGAACACAAGGGAGAAAATGTTTTTCTACGATGTCTTATCTCCCCCTTTCATCCTCCACACATCTCTCTCTCTGTGAATTAATTTATTTGCTTCTCTATTCTTGCGCTCGTCTTTGTTTTGTATTCCTGATTTTTGGTATTTAAGTAGTGATCATTAAATCGCAATGTTGACCTCTTTCGGCACATGTGAAATGTAGACTATTAGGTAAATCCGTTCTGATATGTCTTTGTTGCTTATCTGAGTTATTTTTATTTGAAGACTATTTAGTTTCACATAGCACATTCCTTTAGGGTTTAATTATTTATGTAAAACTCGCTGATACCAAAATGTCTGAGCCAGAAGGATAGCGTGCCTTCCATCATGCCTCACCCTTCTGTGAATGTGGTAACGGGCTTGTCACCTCCACATACATCTTGAGGTCTTTGCTTCATATCTCCCTTTTGAACTTCTAGGCCCCTTATCGTCTACAACCATTACTACTAAACGCAACAGCTTTCGTATCCAATAACACAAGCAACATGTGGCCGCCTGAGAACAGACTCGTCTTGTGGAAAGCCAAAAAGGAGTGGAGGATAAATGAAGGTTTCACGCTGCCTCCTAAGGTTAGAGCTTAATTCAAGCCACTCGATGGAAGCAAATCAGATCACATGGCATTTACATGTTGGATTCTAAATGCTTTGCTCTGAAGCATAAATATTTGCAGCCATGATTAATCCTTATCTAATCGGACATGGCCTTCTTTGCAGATTGCACCGGCACGGCTTTCAATCGTGGGCCGCTGAAAGTTCAAACAGGAATGCCGAGTCCCTGGGTACGGGTGGCAGCTCGAGAGAGGGAATAATCGATTAGCCAAGGGTTCTTGATGAGATGGGGAGTTGCCTTTCGTTCTTTTGAAGGGACGCTATCCGACGAGGCGGGAAAAGAGGGGGCGTGGGGAAATGGAGTCGTTGCCAGAGAGGACCTGTGATGAAGGGACAATCCGTTGCAAGGGAGGGAGTGGGCTGGTGTGCGAGTTCGAACGCTCAAGCTATAGGAATGGGGCCCGTTTTCTGCATGCCACGACTGCCCGGTGAAAGTGGATGATGAGTTAATTATTGCAGATGACTCAGCCATCGTCTGGATGCACACTTTCATTAAGCGCTGATGTCAAGCGTGTGAGGCACGCATGATGGACGTTCTGGGGGCTTGTGGGAAGGGCGTGCACTCGCTACACTTGACGCCTCCAAACACTTGTTTGCACCCGGCGATATCCTGCAGGTCTTTAAGTAACAGCTGTCCATCATTAGGACTCATGCTTGCTGGGATACCAGACATAGTTGACAGTTCCTGTTAGCATATCTCGGCGTTAGCCGCAGATGGTCGCCGGTTCAAGGCCCGCTCGTGGTCTTGATAGGAAACGGATCACTTCCCACCCAACAAACATTTCTGCATTCTCGTTTTCTCAGTTATAAAATGTTATCGTCGTCTGTCAGGTGAATGAAATGGAAACCAGGGGCAAAGGGCGAGTAGCGACAGGCATTCCCAGGTAAGTGGATGGTTTTCACAGACTGTGAGTTTGGCTGTCGTCCAGCCCGGAGCACCAAGACTGGAATCTGAAGTGGGGGAGAGATTCTAACAACTCGGTGAAAGCTTGAAGACACGTTTTCACCAACGTGACGTGCTGCCGACCTGCTATCGGGATAAAATAAATGTGAAACAACAGCTGGTTGGGCTAAAGGAAGTAGCATTTCTACCCGAGGAGAAAGAGCAGGAAGATTTTATTTGACTGACTAATGGGACACTTGAATGAGTACAGTCTTTTTACTTCCGTGTGGTTTTCTCCTATGGGTTGGAGAGTTTGCATGAACTAACCAAGTAGTGTTGCTTGGTTACAGGCTGTCTTTCTTGGTTTTTCTCTATCTCTTGTTGGTAGTGTCTTTTGGATGTCTGGAAACGCTGTAACGAGTGACATTTGAGAAGAATGTAACATGTTAAACTCAGTCGACTACTCATCGCCCTCCCTCCTTCTGGACAGCAGGCAGCTGGTAACGACGAGTCTCGGCATGTAGACTGCTAAAACCGAAGAAGAATAATTGTAACAGAATTAACCCCGAGAAGTCAATCTGAAAACATTGCCTGTCCTTTCTCTGTCTTCTCTTGCACCCATCCTTCCTCTTTTCCTTCATTTGTAAACCTCTCACGCGCGTACACGCACACTCAACATCCTCAGGAATTGAAGCGGATGCTCATCCCTGCAGGTAGCACGTGAGACATGTTTTCTGATTCCAACATGATTCATTCTCTCTCTCCAGCGGCTTCAGCAAGCCTGGTCCATTGCTACTGTTGTGTGGTCCGGGATGCCCCGCGCTGTTGTCTGTTTTCCTCCTCGGCGCCAGGCGGCGCTTGCAGACCGATTCCAGACGCCAGCTCTGGCTCCTGCAGGCAGCGAGCTACCGCCGGTGTCTCCTATCAGTAGATGTTCTAGCGGAGGGAGAGTAGCGGCCAGCGGTTGGGCTTCCATGCAAACAAGTTGTCAGACGACTTGGACTTGACAAACGACGAAGTTTGTCAGCTGCTGCTCTCTAGTCCTTCCCGCACGTGTCTCCATTAACAGGTTCTGTGGTCTAACTGGACCAGAGGCTTGTTGCACCACTCGAAATCTCTGAACCTATGACCCTATAGCATCCCATCCATCTACACTTACGTACGCACTACAATCTTCCATGTATTTGTAACCAGTTTTGAAAGTAGAGACGGGGTGTCCGAACATTTGACAAGATAAATAAATATTACGTATCACGAAAGAAAAAAATGTTTTGCAAAGAAACCTTACAAGGGGAAATCATAAAAAACGAAGCGTTATGTTCGCAGGTTTTTTAAAAAAATGAATTATTACAATTTTGTTTTTAATAACCAATGCCAGAAAATCAACGAGCGTGTAAACAAGTTTTAACGCAGACGAGAAAATGGCTTTCTAACGCCTTATTAATGTGGTCAGTGTTGACCTAAGTGACAAATACGAAAGGAGAGCCTCGTGACACAGATGATAAAATAGGTTTCTAATGTCATATTGATCACGTGTGTGTGCGTGTTGATGGCGTGAGCGCTGCGCAGCCTCGTGATACACTAGCTTGCCCAGTTGTGTGTGGCCGGACAGGGTTAATCGGCGCCCACTCATCTACTTTATCCACTTCAGCAGTCAGCATCGTGGTGAGTGCAGTCTGCTGTCCATGTCTGTCTCCATCTGTCTTTTGCACAGCTTCCCAAGCGAAACGAGAGCTGCCGGGGGGTAAAATTACCTCCACCACGGGATTTCCAATCATGTGATTATAGTGGGTTTATCACTAGCACCGTGAGGACTGCAGTGGATTCGACTGGATTATTTATTTCAATCCTTTAGAGGTCAGCGACTTAAGTTTAAGCAGCTGGCACAGACGATAGATCCTGCTGTAGTTGTCTGGCCGCGTGTAATTGGATTAATTATCACAGACCACGCTGTTGTGTACCAGCTGGAGTGAGCAGGGGCTGTGGGTGTGGGTAGTGGTGGTGGTGGAAGATTGACAGTAAACGTGCAACAACTGCACGACGCTAATATCCAGTTGTTTCTGACAATCTGCTTGTTTTTGGTCTCCCCTGGACGTCAGGCTTACCTCCCTTCCCATCCCCTGGTGCAAGTCGTCTCTAAGTGATGTGTTGGAAGATAGAGTCGGAGGGAGGGGGCTGTGTGTAATATTGAACATCGAGGCTGTTGTGACTGAGGGAGGGGGGAGTGCAGTGCGGTCTGCCAACTATCGTTACCGTCGAGGAGCTCGATCGACGAGGGCCGATAAAGCGGCGTGGGTGATTTACTGTCTCATTAAAAGCGACTCCTCTAGCGTGGCGGCGGCCGGTGGACCGTCAGACATTTAGGGCGGGAATGGTCACGTGAGCCTGCTGTGTAAACATAATTATTGAGAGTGGATTAGTTGTGGAGCAAGAGTAATATGCGTGAGTGTATTATGTGCGTATGTCCTTCTAGTGTGTGTAGGGGAGCGGCAGAAGTATTATTTATAAGCTACAGTAACGGTCAAAGTAAGATGACGTGACGTCAGCACTTGTAGATTTTGAACCCTCTACGTTCGAGGCTTTCCGGGCCTTAAACCCATCTCCATTTGAAATATCTTGCAGAAATCAATTAGAGTACTATTCCGCTCACTCCTCAGTTCATCCATGCATTTAGTTCATATTTTTCATGCTGTCGTCTGTTTGCTAACCCTGATGTTTCTTGTACTATCCACTGTCAGCTGTTTGCAGTTTGTTTTTTTCGGCTGATTGAGGCCACACTCACACAGAGAAATGCACTAAGGCTTTATTATCAACAGATTCTATTATTACTAGTTGTTGACCATGAAAGTAGAACAGGGAAGTGGGAAGTGCGTTGACAACGGAAATACAGTTTCAAGTGCAGGTTCGTCTATGTGGGCTTCACTTTGATATGGAGATGGACACCAGTTGTAAGGTTGGTAAAATGATCTTATGTAGAGAAGACAGCAGGCAGTGAGAGGCCCTATGGTGAGCTAATGTGTTGATCAGGTAACATATTGACAGAGCAGCTTATCCTCGGCATCCTCGTCGGCTGGGTTCTATGTCAGAAATAAAGAAGGAATAGATATGGCATAGGAGGAAGAGCCTGGACTGATTTAGCGTATCAGGAAAGATATATTAAAACTTGTTCATTTAAGAAAACGGAAATGAAGGGAGAAAAAAGTTAGTTTTGAATTAAAGGGCTGTTTATATATTAATTCGCCATGAAACTAGGTGTTTACTTCAAGACAGGTACGAAAGTGCCCACGCCATTCGCATTCCGAGTCATTTGTGTGAAACCAACCGTGGCATCATAAAGGCTTTTGTTTTTGTGGGTGCGGGGAGGGAGAGATAGAGACTGAAAGCGCTGATTGTGTTTTCTCTTCCAAGGCTTTGTTTAAAAAATGACCTGCCAGCTGCCTTCATTTCAGATTGCGCAAGCATGCTTTTCAACCTCCAGTTATTTTAGGAAGGTGTTTCTATGCGAAGATGCGGGGCCTTTATTTATATCTTTGTTTGGACTCGGAGGGCTATAAAAGTGCTAACAAAGTTTTTTTTTCTCTCCATCCCCTTCCGCTCTGAAGTTGGGATATGGTATCATCGTGAGGAATGAGTCTTCAGGCACTACCTTCAGGGTAGGCTAAGACTTTCATTCTCATTACCCGTCTTTTGTTTTAATTGATGATGAAGAGGCCTGAAGACCGGATTATGTCCACTCAGGTCTTTTTTTCTTTGCGAAACCTGACACAAGCTTCCAGCAGTTAGCGATGGCTGTAGCCGACTAATGGCAGGAAGGAAGATGGCAGCAGTCTTGGCAATGGCGCCATTAGCATGAGTCATAAGCTAAAAATAACTGGAAAGGAAGTCACGTCAGGACTTATTGTTGGTGACGATGTCGGCGAAAACAGGATGAGGAAGAGAAAATCCTGTAAACGGAAACACATTTTCTGCTGTTGCTTCGTTTGAGCGGATTTTACCTTGAAATTTAACCCTGACATACCAAGTAAAAATAATAAAATTTGCTTATCGAGTAAAAACAGAATCCAGAGATGAAGTGTGGTGATCAAACTTTTAAATCAGTTACAATAGTATCTAGGAGCACTGTCATTCTCTGCTAGAAAAATCGGTGCATACTAATTTCTGAAACAAGAAAAAAAAAAAATTGAGAGAAAAGCAAGTTGTGAAGACCGTTAAAAAAGAAGGAGGATGATTAAAGATTGGAACTTGACGAGTTCGCTTCCATGGCTGTCAGGAACATATTTAATGTCAGTCGTTTAGTTTTCAATATATGCGCGTGAGACTTGTCTAGCTTTTTCATCACGAGTTCGCTTTCAAGCCACCACATTACAGATTAATTAGCTCTTCCGGTTTCCACGGCTTTATTTTCGATGGTTCGGAAGTAACAGGGTTCATCAATCGGTTAGAGTGATCATTTCAGTGACCGAGCTAACCTCAGTATTCTAGTGCAATAAATGTCAGACTGTTCCTGCATTCTGCAAATAACTAAAGCCTATTCGCGTCGACCGAAAAATATCAAGTTTCTACAAATTACAAGTAGGTGGCGATCACTGATTTTTTTTCTTCTTCTTAATTTCCGCATCCTTGAGTGCAAAGCTTTCCCCAGTGTTTGTTGATGCAGATTGGTGACAGGTCTGACCTGCAAATGTCGCCAACAAGTAAAACTAGGGTTACTGTTTGTGTTTTGTTACTGTCCTTAAAGGCTACATTACTTATCTGTAAGTGTTATTTGTTACTGTCGGTATGTGTTACTTGTTTCTGTTAGTAAACATTACTTGTTACGCATATAAGCTTTGATGATTTTCTGCTGTTTAAGTAGTGACCTTTCCTTGTGACCAATGTTTCAACTTTCAGCACGTTCTAGTAGGTGACCTCTAGTGTCAACACTAAACTGTCCACTGCACAACAGCTCGATTTGTTTAGTCACGTGACTTCACGCTGGGTGGTACCTTATCATCTGCAGCAGCCGCCGACATCCTCTGATCCTGCGTGGTGTCACGTGACACACCCTGACAATGCCGGTGTTTGATGCCAAGTAGCTTGGTCCTGATCCTAGCGCTGCTTGCGGAAAATTGGTTTGAATAGAGAGCAACCATTGTGGTTTTGTGGGTCGGTCTGCTTCAGAGCTTTTGAACAATATTTTAGAGACCTTACATCCAGACATGTTGGCTTTGTTGCAGAGCGCTCTGTGCGAACAGTCTAGTTTTGTATCTGAACATTTACGAATTTTTGATGTACATGGTCTCGCATCACTTCCGGATGGCAGAACATCAACCTGGCGGTAATGCAATATTCAGTCCACATATGTTGTTGGTGTTGTAGTCAGGACTTGTAGTCAGCATCTCTCACCTGAGAGAGGTGAGCGGAACGAGTGCCGCTGATCTCGTTTCACGGGCGGGGAAATGCACTCACTTTACTCGGGAAGAGGTCACTGAGTCTTCGGAGGACCTGTCTGTGCCGATGCTAGGTCTTGTTATTCCACGAGCTGCATGTGCAGACCAGTTTGCAGATGCTCACCAGGCTAGATGGAGGGGACTAAATTTCGCCTCCGTTCCAGACCCTGTCGAGCCCTTTTTTTGGCCGAAATATTTTGCCGCTAATTTGTCCTTATTACCATGGTGTAATTGGAATAGCTGACTCATTAGGGCAGAGTCGTAGCTTCTGTGCAGGGGAGTAATTCTCTTCAATAACTATCAGAAGAGGATTGTTAACATGGCCGATAGACAGGCTGTGGCGATGTGCTTGGGACTTAGGAGCTTGCTTTCTGTCACATGAAGCCAGGAAATATTATCTTCGTGGGCCTGGTGCACCGGTGTCAACTAGAGCGGAACACCTGGAATATGTGTTTATTCTTGTCTGCCTCAACATTTTGCTTTGTCATGACACTTCTGTTGCCATACCCATGGAGTGGAGGTTTATAGTTACATCCTGCATGTCTGTCTGAGGTGAGTTTGAGGTGCAAAGCGAGGTCAGCACGTGAGTGCCCTACAGTTAAAAATGAATGCAGGTGTGTCCATGAGAGGTAGGGAATAAGTGAATGAAAGAGGTGAAAAAAAAGAAAACTAAAGAAAAAAAAGACTTAGAAAAACGAGAGACAATGGAAAGGAAAAAACAATAAGAGATTATAAAGAGTGAACGTGAACAGGTATCAAGGAGAGAGGGGGATAGAAAGAAGAGTTTTCAACAATGTTTGTTTATATATGCTACTCACATAAGAACAGGCTGTTTTTATAATTAATTTTGTATTTTCTATCCTGATCAGACACACTCATTTTACTGCGCAGTAAGGAATAATAAGGAGGCAGATGCTACAGAATATAAACAAGGGTATTGCTTGTATTTATTTACGAATAGTTTTTCAATAAGAAGGGAAGATTGCGGGCACCCCACAGTCAAAGCTTGGAGATAACATGGCTGTGATACACAAATATATGTTTCTCTGTTTCGCAGCACTCCCTTTCATGACACTGCATCCCTTTCATTACTAACTTCCCTTTCATTATACGCCAAGAGCCAGGCGGTAATCATCCGGGTCTTGATGGAGGTTCTCTGATCACATCTCATTACTTGCTCCTCTCCAACGAGGGTCTCTGTCGACACTGTACAAACCCTTGTGCGCATGTTTTAACATCTCCCTCCCCCGACATTCGTTTTCTTCGGACCCTCGACATTTCTAGTGTGCACGTGGCTCATCACATCGCTGTGGGGTCATCAGTCACGTGGCGGGCACTTAACAAGGGGGGAAGGTGGGCTGAACTAAGATGTGTAAACAAGTCTTTTGTGCTGCTTTCTTATTTCAATGAAGTGTTTTTAAGTAAGCACTGAAGGTTCAAGTCTATTATTCAGATAACTATGGCTGTGGTGTCATTGAGCCTGTGTGCATGAATGAAACAAAGTTTTTAACGATATTAATTTATGATTACAGAGAACTTTACACGTTCTATTTTGATTGTGAACTGGTGTTACTTTTTGTAACCTGTTGAAAAGGATGGCAAATGGCAAGCTGGCATAAATGATTGGCACTCGCATGATCAATCTTTTTCGGTCAAAATTTCGGGTTTCAAACGAACCATTTACTTACAGTCGTGTCTAAAACAAAGATGATTGCAGGTCTCCGAGTCGCCATGTTTTCTAGTCTTTGGCGAAGATGAAGCCAATGGACAACAAAATATGGCAACCTGTCTTGTTCGTCTCAGAGCTGTGATTCTTAGTAAAAGATTGTTGAGCACAAGCGATTCAGACTCTCAGCATCTTTTATTCAAGCCCAACTTTCCTTTTCCCTTGACTCTCTCTTTAACTACTGTTCATGTATACTTACGCCGAAGAAGTTGTTTTAGACGATTATTCCCACTTTACTCCTGATGTCGAGTATTCTTCTCAAATTTATTCTCACCCGACATTTTTGATAACCTGACAGCATTTAAAATAACAGACGCTATTTCGTGACTTGCACTCGTGCCATCTGTCGATGAAGTCGGAATCTGACCGGATGTGGAGCGCATGGAGATGAGCTTTGCCAGATTCGCTATCAGGCTCCACGTGCCTTGATCGGGGATGTGAATGCAGATGCATGCAGCATCACTGGTATGACAGCCTTCCAACAATAAAACGACTTCCTGCCTGCCCACATTGATTTGTAACCGAGTAATACAAACCACGCTTTTTATTCCATATTTGGAAGCATAACTGCCGGGCAGGCGCCATCTTGAGGACCAAAGTCCAAGGACCGCGTGCTGCTGTGGAGGTGTTGAGATGTTGATAGGAGGTGGAGAAGGATCATCCTCATGTTTGGTGACGCAGTATGATTATAGTCATATCACTGAGGATTTTTTCCCCGAATGATGCATTCATTCTAAGGCGCCTTTAGCTGCAGACCTGATGGCTGACAGGAAATGGTTTTCGGATATCTCAAAATGAAACGGGAAACCTTTGAATGCTTGTGTTCAGGCACACAACACAGACAGGGAATTCTGGCGCTAGGATGACTAAGGTTCAGATACTTATGTATGTTGTTCGTGCTATTTTGTAAAAACTGGGTGATGAAAAGCGAATACCTGCCTCTCTCCTCCCATCTCCTCTCCATAACCTTCGGTTTAAAAAATGTAAAACTATTCCTGAAGGGTTTCGGGAAAGCTAATGATGGCAACAGCCGTGCCGTTGCTGCTGTTGCTGTAACATGACTAGTCACTAAAGGAATGCAGAGGATTGCTTGTGTAGTCGAGTGTCTGTGGAAGTACTGAGGGACTGAAGGCGCTGGGTCGACGGACAGGTGTAAAGTTCGTACGCACGCACGCACGCACGTGCATCTATCGTACACGTGTTTTGACTGTTCTTCAAAGTCAACTGACTAAAGAGCACCACACTACTTTGTCCTGACCTGTAAAGAAAAGATAATGCATGACTATTTACAACTTTACGGATGACTTTCTCTTCACCCTGAAGTCAGACTGTCTGAGATGGGGTACACCATCCGAATTCAAAGCAGCAGTTTACTGAGCAAGCGCTGTAAATATGTTTGGATTATATATATCGACGAATATGTATGTGTTCATGGATGGGATGAGTATATGCAGGTATTGTGTGTATATATATGTAAGTACGTGTGTGGGTAGGTATGTGGCGTTCTGTTCGCTGCTTGCGTGTCTGTGCTGCGGGTGAGTTGCAGGGTGGGATTGGTGAACATTCGGGGTGGATGTTTGTAAATCCTCCTTTTCTTCAGCAAAGATAAAACAGCGGGTGGGTGGAAAGGATCCATGCTTTCAAGCTATCGACGATAACTTTTGCATTTGTCAGCCAAACATACTGTCTCTCTCTCTCTCATACACACACCTGTACAAAGCCCAGCCTCAGTTGTTTCTCCAGGCTTTATGTTATCTTTACCTTGATGCAGGTACCTTGCTCGCATCGTGCATCATTGTTAGTGGCATAAGATGCTGGCTTGCATTTTTCGGGTTTCCTTTTCGAGCTTCACAAGTTTGTTTTAACTACAGAGAATTTTTGTGGAAAGCAGCCGACAGTGGCTTTACATGAATCAGTGTTGCGCGAGTTGTGTTCATCCATTTCTCCAGGCTTCGGCATCCGTAAACACGATGTGCCAGATTTTTATGAAATGTTGTTTTGCTTTTTTTGTGTCGAGGAAGGACGTATCTTGAGCTTTTGTATACAGTATGCCATATGCTGCACATGAATAATACACACACACTCCAATCTTGCACATTCTGTGAGGATATTTGTTCACCAATGTCAAGATTTCGCCTGTTCATTGATATCATGTAATAATCCATTTTTATATTGCTCGGAATATTTTTATATTGGAGAAGTATCTCATATTTCTCTTGCCACCAAATCAGGACTCGTATTCCAGGAAGCTATTAACTCGCTCTCTCTGATTTTATATATATATTGTATGTGTGAGAGAGAGAGGGACTATTGCGCCTGAAGAAGTAGATGTTGTACCAGTATTTAAGTCCTTCCCTTACCCTTTATACCTTCTTAGCAGAAGGGACTGACATCCATTCTCAAGACAAACCATGTTCAGACAGTTCCTCTGAAGCTTATTTCAGAATGTGCTTCAGTAAGTTTATTATACACAAGGCAGTGCCGCTCAGTCCACGTGTCCTGCCATCCTCACCATCCGAGTGTCTGTCTCGCTCCCCACGGAGGTGATACAGCTGCTAGCATCGCGAATCCCACCACAGCACACGAGTAAATTTGGAAAATGTTTGTGGTAAACAGTTTTGTTGATCGTCCTTGTGGTTGGAGGTGGCAGGATACTTCTGCCAGAAATTAAACACAAGTCACTGTTTTGCGCTCCGTGCTGCCAGCATCGCCATCACGCGCCGATCAGAACCCGGATGTGAGAGTAAATTCCACTTGTAATTTTTCCCCCTCTTGTAAATGTGTTTATGGGCGTGAAAGATGGAGCGATTCCTGGGGAAATAGTTGCAGGTGTCTCATGAACTTCGGTAATAAATAGCATGATAATGTTATGCGTTATGAAACTGTCGTCTGCAAAATATCTCGACTTCCTTCTGATCGCGAGGATAGACAGGCAATATATATTCAGAAGACAACCGAGTCCAACAACTTATATCTCTTTAATTATCAATACGAAATTTTAAAACCTTACTCAATGCTTATCTCTATTGTTCTTTGTAAATATTTCATAAGAAGAACAGTCAGAGACAAACCGATGTTGTAGTTTTAAATTGGCAATTAACGAAAGCCAGTAGTTATAAAGTTTGTTTCTTATGCTTTTAAAGCCCAATCTAACCTTTATATGTTGTTTAGGGAAGAAAACCAGTTTGTTTACAACAAATATGAAATCTTACGGATTTTAGCAACATATTCAAAACATCTGATGCAGACCTGGAGTAACAGAAGGAGGAAATCAATGATTTTGTTGGGTCCTTGTGATAACCTGCAGGGGAACTCGACAAGAGCTTCTTCTGTAGAGACAACTTTGATTACAAGGATAAAGAAAACCAGAAGATTGATTGAAACTGATATACCTGTGTGTGTGTGTTTGGGGGATGCACATGCGCCTGATTTTTATGTGCAAGCACGCAGCTGTCAGATGCAGATGGTGCGGTTGAAATATTTCTCGATTCAAAACAATCTTTATTCTTTGTCGTTTCACGAGCGGAACACTGACCTAGTAATGGATAAAATTACTATCGAATGCATAGACTATTGTAGTAATACAATATTGTAGTTTACCTTGAACCTTTTGCCTAGAAAAAGGGCGTAAATGCGTTACTCCCCTCACGTGGAAAAACTCCAGCTTTCCCCCTCCCCCCGTTAGCTCTCACTGATCCTCTTTCCAGGTCCTTGACACAGCTAAATAATTCATTCCTACCTGTAACAATAGATTGTTGTGGACCACTCAGCTCAGAACATTGCAGCGAAAATTAAACAAACGTCGACGATGATGGAAGAAAGAGAACCTTGCAGCGATGATGTATCCCTGTCGAGTATTCTAGGTTTGCACAAGACATGAAAGTTAGAAAATTCTGATGTTGCAACTACTGCAAGATTGTTGGAGCTATGGCACAGAAGGTCTTCGAAGACCGAGAGGGCTCTTTTAAAAAAGGAACAGTCTGCATGCTTCTTCATTCTTGTTTATTAATCCAGTGGTTCTTTAGGCTGAATACTTGAGTGTAAATTCCGTGTAAATCAGCCGGACAGCACTTCACAGTCCCATGAAGAAACAAAACACGAAGATGTTTCCAGACTGGAAGTAGAGATTGGCTATGAAATTATTTTTCTATAATGTTGGGACAAAAACGCGCGGGAAACCACAAAGATATCAAAACTGATTTACAACAATTCTTCCAATTTAATTTTTTTTTTCTTAAGAAAGTAATCCTCCGTGTAGTCATGTGTGATAATGGGGAATTCACTGTCCGTGGGTAAGGGAGAAAAAAGGTTACACAACTTTCAATCATCCTTAACCCGGTCGGATTTTCCGGGAAATGATAAGAAACATTTTCTTGCCTGATAATCGGCCTGGCAGAGCCACCCGGTAATGAGCACGGAAGAGGTGGAGAATGGCCAAATAGTGGGGGCTGGCAGCTTTGGCAGAGCTGTGCCACATTACCTCTGGCTTTATTGACTGGGTGGCAAAACACTCATACCCGGGTTATGGAGCAGAGGGTTCAGTTGTGGAGGTGGGTCAAGAGCATGCAGACAGAAATAATGGCAGTCTGAACTCTGTAAAAGCTGTGGTAATGATGTCAGCTATTCTTGCACAACATAAACAATTGCCGTTTGAAGCTGAGGTTGTGTATCTGTTCTTGAAGTCGTTTGAAGCTGAGCTTGTGTGTATACTCTTGAAGTATTTTGTTTCCATTTTGAGTAAGAATGTTAACAGACTTGCTGCCGTGAAGTCGCAATCATACTATCATGTATCTCATCCTAGCAAACAGTGTTGTCCATTTTTAATTCCAGAGATTTCAGTCGTGTGGCTATATTGTTGTTTACAACTTTTGTTTCCAGACTGATCAGTGTCCTGTATCGCTTTCCTAAATAATCTTGTTCTCTCATTTTGCTTTCCATTTTTACTCCCTTATGTCTAACCTATTTGTTCTCTGTCTTTCAATTACCTGTATATATATATATTTTTTAAATTAGAAATCTTGTTTATCTTCTTTTCGCTTAGTTCTGTTTCACCTTTTCGCCTTTGAAGATTAAATTATCGCACAAAGATTTTAAACCAAGTAGTTCACTAAACACAGAAGATGAGTGTTACATCTTTATTTGATTTATTGGCTACATTCTGCTTCGACTTCTGCTCCGCCTTCCTTTCTCACCTTTTCCTGGCACCGAGTTTTTCTTTCGCACCTTGATTTCATTTGCTTTGAGATGATTGCTGTCTGCCTTGTTTTTGTCGCAGACCCTGTGTGATTTATGTACAGGTATATTCTCCACCTTTCTTTATGTTGGGCGGGCTTGACAAAGGAGGAATCTGAAGGCAAATAAATGGTGTAGCAATGTTTGTAGAAATGTTGTTGGACAGAGAGCAAGGGCAAACAAACAAACAGATGCTTGCGTGCGGAACACCTGCGGATACAGTTCTTGATATCTTCATCGTGTAGTCCTCTTGACATTTGGGTTATCCCCGCGTTTTCAGCACGTGAGGCGGTTCCCTTCTGCATGTTTCATTAATGAGTGGCAACAGGTGGTGATGATGATGATGATGAATGATGGATGGACGATGGATGATGGATAGATGATGATGATGATGATGGACGACGGATGATGATGGATAGATGATGGATGATGATGATGATGATGATGATGATGATGATGATGATGATGATGATGATGCTGCTGCTGCTGCTGCTGCTCGTGGGAGACATACACGCTGTGGACTCACCCACGTGACACCTGCACGTGAAATTCTTGAAGATTCTCGTTACTCCCAGCATCACAGCAGGTGCAGAAGTCTGGAACTCTTTGGTTCGAGAGACATCATTGTATCATCCATTTCAAAGTCTGTAGCAACTTGTGACACAAAGTCTCGGTATCAGGGTTGAAATTACCTGCCAAGTGATTTTTTTCGCTCAAGATATGTTTCATGTTAAATTCACACATACCATGATTATAAACATTTCCCCTAAAATCTGCGCGAATAAATTTCTTCCCCTCACAAGGTGAGCATCGACTGTAAGCCAGGCCTGGGCTGTGTGGAGGTTTTTATCTACATGTAAGTGTGCCTGTAAGATTTATGAGTATAACGGGACCGATGGGCACATCCACATGCAGGAAAAGAGATAAACCGTTGATGCAAGTCAGAGCCGTTGTTGCAAGTGCATCCCGCTTCAGTGATCAGAAATCCTTTCATTTCCTAATGATGTTATCAGAGTAACACCATATCGATAAAGACTTGGAGCAGCCTCCATGTTATGGCTAATTAGATGATGAAGAACACTCCATACCGTTGTGGAATATGTGCGAGGCTCCATGCTGACCGTGCCAGCACTCAGGCATCATGTTATTTATTATTTATTATCAGCTTTTTCGTCGGTCCCGGTCTCCGACAGCCTGCCTGGAACTTTCTTAGAAGTTTACTAAGTCTTTTGAGGAGCTTTAACTAACTCCCTCCATCTTCTGTGACAGCAGCGCTTAGCCGAGGCGGGTTGTATGGAAGGGAGGGTCACCTGTGGCGCCAACAACCGTCGAAAGTGGCGACCTCCGTGGACAGCTGTAGAATCTCTGAAGACTTCTCTTGCTTCCAAATCCATGCTTCGATTGACTGACAAGCAGGTCATGCTGACACAGAATCTTTCTGCGAGATGCGAAAACTGCACGTGGGACTGATACACCTCGCGTGATATTGCAGCATCTTATCACCGCTTTCCTCTTAAACACGACTTAATCTTAATCTGTAAACATGTTTTAATTAGCCTGGGGTGAGGAATGTAAAATTAAGCAAGAGTGATGTGTGCTTAGTCGGAGGTTTGTCGTACATCATTGTCAGAGGTGATTTTCATCAGCTGACAGAGCGCGTGGTGGTAGACACGCAGTCGTTCATGGAGATGAAGAGAGAGGTATATGACACCTGTAACTGGATGGAGGACATAGCTAGGAGACCAGGAGACCCGCACACAGACGGTCAGGGAGAATAGCAAGATATCAGTAGTATCAGCAGAGAACATAGAGCATCCCAAACGAAGAGGAAGCAGAGAGCTGGGTAGTTAGACCATCGGAGAGCGGCGGGACGCACACCACCCGGTTCGTTACCCGTGTGGAGCAGCGTTATACACCCAGCTGACTCAGCTGTTGAATGAGTACCGAAGTGATTGAAAAGAGGGGAATAAAGGCAGAGAAAGAGGAGATTTCACACAAAAATAAAAAAGCTGCCACCACCCCACCCCGAGACAATTGTGGCTGCCGTACTCTCCAAACCACCCAAATGTTTCGTGACTGCCATTTTCACCCCTGGTTCAGCGTTGACCCCACCGCCCTGTCTACGAGGTCTTTATCCTTAACTTCCCCAGTGTTTACTGTCATGGAGAGATGCACGAGGTAGACGGCATGCAAACTTGATGTATATATAAGTGCAGGGTAAGGTCAAATTGTAAGTGTAGCTGACCTTTTATAAGCTCCATCTCCACTCATCGATGTCCAAGTACGTGAGCGGCATGTATGCGGTAGAAGGATGAATAACTGAATGCAGTCGGGTTTTACCAGCAGCTACTACCAATCAACAACCGTGAGAACGGAAATAGTGAGAAGTTTCCTTCCTCTTGTGTTGTGAAGAGAAAAGTGTTCGGACAACTGGAAGCTGTGGAGGTTGATGAGTCACTGCCTTGTAGTTTCCTAGGGACAACAACATGCACTTTATGCACCAACACAGTCATTGAGGGACAATAAGTCCGCCTTATGAAGTGTGCATACAAGATTTAGTCTTCCTACTGCCTTAGTCGAGTGCTTTTGTCGAAACGTTTAAAAAAAAGTCAAGTTGATAGAAGAATGGAAAGAAAATGTATCCAGGTTTAAAGACTAAGGACAATTTATTGGGTTTTAACGAAGGGGTGGGAAAAAAATTATTTGAAGTTTTAAAGAATGGAAAGAAAATGTACTGATGAAAAAGATAAAAGAAAACTCAGAGGAAGGTAAGAAGAGTAACAGTTATTTCATTGGATGTGTGCAGACTGACGAGGTAGATGTGACTGAGTGTGAGAGATAAATAGTTGGGTGTGTCTCTGAAAATGAATCGGTGAGCAGCTCGTGGTTGACCTCGTCAGTATGAGCAAACGTGGTTTCTATAGTAAACACAGTTATGTATCTGCGAAACTGTCGTCAGCTCTACTCGCCCTCGCCCAAATATTCAGCGGAGGTTTTTATTTTATTTGTTTATGGTTTTTATGTCAGTGAGAGAGGGAGAAGCTGTCGTGAAAGTGTAAACAGGAGGAAAAATGGGTCAGGCGATGGTAAAAAAGTAAAATTGCGATCAAGATGGCCTGATTGTTTGTACATGAAGTATTTAGACAAGTGATGTCGGCTTTGTACCTGGACAACAGGAGGAATTCGACTAAAGCTTAACACAGACTGTGTGATGTGGGGTGGAGGTTAGCAGGGAGGTGAATACGAGATGAGAGAGGTAAGTAAGGCTTGAGGGGGGAACGAACTTGAGTGGAGGAGAATCTACAGTCAGGACATCCAACCTATCGGTGACAAGTTAACTGCTGCACGGGGATTCCCGGGGTATATACGGAGGGTCACAAGTAGGTACACAGAACTGATAGGATCATGGCATTGTTGATGCATACTTACCTTTGATTCACCTTGTTTGTGAGATACCCAGAATACTTTTAACAACTATAGCCCCCTGTGGGTATAATAGTTCAAGGTGTTAAAAATCCCTCCTGAGATCCGGTGGGCGTGAAACATGAATGGTAAGTTTATTGTTGGTGGGTGGGTGGAGTACGATCAGTTGGTTTCGGGTGGTATGCACGCCAACAGACGTAAATGTAAATACAAAATAATCGTCCCTTGCACCTGTTCTAGCCTGACGCGGAGTTCGGGTGACAGACGGGTGGGGATGTCAGGGGGACACCACTTTACGTCATCCGCAGGCACGTTGCACGACGACGGACGCTCGTGGCTGTCGGTGTCGTCACCAGCGTCATTAATTAAACACAATACGTGAGGAGCACCCTGCTCACCCTGCGGCGGTCCCCACGCGGCACGCGGCGACTGTGTGCGTGCACAGTGTGTGCCGCACGTCCGGCTGCACTCGGCTGCTTAGCGGCCGGCCCACGGCGAACGTTCAGTTCTCCACTGCGCGAGTGAGCGTTCATTTGAGGCTAAAGTGACGTCAGACAGACAGAGCGACCAACCGAGTAAGTGAAAGAAGAGAAGAGGTGGACTGAAAAAGTTTGCCGGGTGGTTGGCTGGCCGGAAGTCAGGAGGATAGGAGGAGCGGTACACGACTGGCAGACTGTCCTGAAACTGTAGAACGTTGTGGTGTAGTGAAGTACGAGTGAGAGCAGACTACTACACCACACACACCACCACAACACCACCACCACACCTCGCGCCTTCTGCTCTGACGATGGAATGCGAGGGCTGAGGTGAGTATGTGTATGCCGAGCGGCTTGGTCGCAAAGCAAACATCTTGTGTGACGAATACCTTTGTGCCTCCTTCACTCCATGCAGGCTTTGCAGTCTTTTCGTGCTTCCTGCTGCACTCTCTCGCCTATCATGCCACAGTGAATAACATCCCGAGTTCCGTAGTCGCCGGTAGTTGGTGTTAAGGACAGGGAAACGGTGTGTGTGTAGTTTATAGTTTTGTTTAGGCAAATGTCGGACTTGAACTTCCAGCTTGAGTTTCACTGTTGCTGTTGATAGTGATAGCCGCTGTGTGTGTGTCTTGCCTTGAAGACAACCTAATAACTTTCGAGTAAGATATCAGCAGATTCGGTTTCCGAACCGACTCCGAATATAGCAAGTGTACAGAAGGTCACTAACAATCACTCCGCTTCTGATTATGAGCTTTCCTACTTTCTTCTAACAGAGTATCTGTTATTAAATATTCAACTTTTTTTTTTGGATGGGTGAAGGAGGAAGTTTTATGCAATATGATATTCGTATAAAACTGTGTCAGTGTATAAAACTGTGACAATATGTGGCCGGGTATGCAAGCGGTGAATACCACAAACCTGCCTTAATGCGTCTTTAATCTCGGTCATCCCCCACTTTCTAACTTGTGTCTCTACTTGTTGTCCCTGACAACCAGGTGGGTCACGCAGGTGACGTCGAACAGACAACAGAACAAAAGTCCCTTTAGACTGGCCATGTTCTGTAAAATGTGTTGTTAAGGATTTTTCAATGGATTGTAGCGACAGGGTCATAGTTGAGTGACCTTAGCTTTGCCGACTGGCGTATAAAGTTGCAGACAATAACAGATTTGTTTATTTTGTGAAGGGTAAGGGCCACGGGTGTGCTTCTATCATTACAGATAACCTTGGGAAACACATGAAATAGAGTCAATTATCGCTGTTTCTCGACACTTCCTCTCCACCCCGTGTGCCCACCCGCCACTTGTCGCCGTATCTCGCCTCACATTGTCGTGCAGCAGCCAGCGAGCTCGTGTACACTGAGAACATAAAACTATTCTGACACACCACGCAGCCTGGGTATGTTAGCCCCTGGGGGTGATAAGAAGTTCACCCAAATGTTGTTAATGTACCCGGTCCCCTCGTGTACACTTCTTGCATTTGTGTCTGGACTGGGTGAACCGGACTTTCGTGTCCGCGATAAGGCGCTGTGATGTCTGCTGTTGGTGGCAAAGTGTTGTCATCTCCATCAGCCTTCTGGAGACCTCACTACAACCTCATACACTCTAGCGAGCATCTTATTTCATCTGACTGTATTTTGCGTTTATTGTAGTATAAATGTAATACATACAATAACTGAATTTATGAGCACTTTCTAGCCAGCCCTTTGACAGCACACTCTAGAAATTTGTGTAAAAGATTTTTAATAACATTTTTTTTACGGAATAATCAAATATAAAATAACTATGTAAAATTATGTTTATAAGTTGTTGTGATAAAAATTGTGACTGTGATCAATGCTATTTTTTGAAAAATGTACTAGTTTTTCAAAATAACTTTCAGGTAGTACCCAAAGTCATAGATCATTCATTCTAGTGAAAACTATTATCGGAACTGTCAAGAGCGCTCATTATCATATCTTTAAAAATCTTGAAGATATGTGTGGTTAAAGCAAGATACTATATTCTTATAATAAGGAGGGAATCAGGTTTGAGAGCGAATCTTGATATGCTGTGGGCATCCGGGTTGCATTTGTAGCTATGGTGACACGTCTTCTCCCCATCTTCTCTTTAACTTCTTCTTTCCGTTTATTCCCTCCCTTTTCCACTTATCTGTCCCTTTGTATCCTCCTTTCTGTCTCTCTCATTCACAAGCGCACACACACACACCTTTTCACACACTGTGTGGCTGTAGTCGCGAGCATGCATGTGCGTGTGCTTCATGCCAGACAGCGCCTGGGAAACTTTGCCTTTCGTTTGGCAAACACGCGATGTGATAACAGGCCGGGACTAGTGTGGAGCAATGAGCAGGATAGCCAGAAAAAAGCGGGAAGACATGACGGTGCAGAGCGCAGAATAAAAAATAAAAGAGTCGAGAGAAAGAGCATGCAGAACCTTTCTGTTTTCTTTCCACTCAATGCCGGATGGACAAAAGATCCATTGTCGAGCCCCATCATGCGTCAGGCCTCTTCTGTCCCTACACCACACACGAGTGAACGATTTTACACAAAGCTTCGTGCTGAAACAAGGATTTTGTTTTGGAGGAACTGATGGGTAGATTTTACGTGGCACGTACGTGATTCCATTGTAAGTTGAAACAAGAAACTCAAAGTTTTGTTGTGCGTGGGGAATGAGGATCCACAAGTCTGTGCATTTCCCAATCAATCGTTTGTTTGGGTTAGTTTGTATTTTTCACTCTATCGCATATTTATCGCATGCCCACGTGACACATCACTTGTTACGTAACGATACTCGTGTTATGTAACGACATCGCATGATGAGCAGCAGCCATCATCGTTATATAACATGCTGCGCACCTTGACCCTGGAGATGTTGGTGTCCATAGCGACCGCATCCTTGGTCTTGAGGTATTTCTCGTCATGCCACCCGTGTTGCTCGGCAGAGGTGCAAGGTATCCGCGGTGTGCGCAGTAAACACCTGGCTGCTGCTGCTGCTGCTGCTGAAGACGAGAGTCGGATTTCTCGCTCCGATGAGTAATGGCGCACAGGAACCTGGCGAGGCCAGACTTCGGATTTGTTTGTCGGGTGGCAGCAACATCGACTGCAGGGTACCCTGTCCGTGCGTGGTTTATAACTTATTTAAAGGCACCGTGCTAGATAGGCATCTCCGAGGATTCCAAAACAATTTTTTTTTTACATTTTTCCCCTAAAATATAAAAATACTGGATGTTTTTAAATGTTGTTTAATCACAAGCACAGTCGCGCCTGACTCTGTGTGTGTGTGTGCGTTAGTGCACTTAGAATGATGTTAGGCTTGTGCGTTCGTGCGTGTCCACATGTCCATAAAAGGTTGTCTCCTAATCTTACGGTTGTTGGGGAAGGGGATGTTAGAAACCTCACTTTTCTCGGGATCAGCTTTTTATGAGGACTTTGCCCATTTTCTCTCCCTCTCGATGGTTTCCTTTCCCCAACCTTGAGTCAGGTAGCCATTCCTGACGGCTACATCAACTAGGGGTGAAAAAGTCTCTTGCGCGATACGGGTATCGAACACAATAGCCTTCAGGTTGGAACGCCAGTGCTCTGATCACTCGACGTACGTGCACACCTACAGATCAACAGGGAAGGGAGGAAAATCTTACAGTCCTTAAGACAGTAAACATCACAGCACAAAGATATGCGTCTATGTCATCCTTCGTGCGTGTCTTATTCTGACCAGTTTGTCATCCTTCATGTTGTCTGTCATTCTGTCTTACATCATCCTGCCTGTTCCTATCTATTTTTATCATCTACGTCATCCTGCCTGTTGCTGTCTGTCGTTCCGACCCTCTCATCGTTCACTTTGACCTCGGACATCAGCAACCTTGTCTCTGGCTGTCACTTTGTAGTCCAAACACTTGTCACATCACTTGTCATGCTCACGAGCGCTTCTCTGACAGCAGCACGAGCACCGAGGATCATATTACAACTCCAGGCACATCCCACATTTTTCTCCTGTCCTCCTCTCATCTGTCAGCCACAACAGAAAGAACAACTAAAACTGCGTGTTTTCTGCTCCTGGAAAACACTAAAACTTCCTTTCTGAGCTATCTTGTCGGCATAATTATAAACCTAACAGCTCATTTTCCCCGAGCAGGTGACAGTTTCCGAGAATAGAGTGACATCAAAGTTTATTTTAAGAAAAAAAGTTGTTTAAAGGTCTTAAAAAAGATGCGACTGATTATTCTCTATTGAATGAATTACTTTTTTCGTTTACTTTTCAAATGAACACAAATTGTTAAGGAATGATGAAACGAAGACCCGAAAGTGCGTGCTACTTTGGCTGTTGAAAGATGTCGGTGATGCTCTTCCCTTCTGACAAAAGCAACGACAAAAGAAAAAAATAAATAAAAGGTTGACTTGGACAAGACTCGATATTTTCTGGGTTTGTTTGCAGCGATTTTTTCCCCACCCCTTTTCCCCACCCCTTTCATACAACGGACTCTTTCGCACTTGAAACTAAGAACAATCGAGAACTCTCCATCTCCTCACTTTCTTTGTTCTTCACACTACACCTGGCAATGAAGACAATAATCTCAGTTCTGGTGGGGTTGGAACATGGGACCACCGGAACCCTGGGGCGTCAACAGGTTGAAACTTTAATGGAGTCTGAAGCTTGTACAGTCTGTGCAACCAGAAGGTATGAGGGTGGGAGTAGTTCTATTAATGCATGAATGTTCATGAAATCCCAGGGGACCGTAAAAATATTATACACATAACGGTTTCTGCCTTCAGCTGCTAAATGCTTGTGAGTGGTCTCTTGATCTTCGTAATCACGTGCCAGGAAAACTAACCGCGTCCATCCTCATCCACAACCAGTCCTAAAATGATTTCATTTGTATTAGAAGTAGCAGAACATCAATAGTTTGTTGGTTAATGAGCGCCTTAATGTAATTGCCGACTGTGTACTATCTGATGGTAACTGACAGAATAAACCACAAGCGATAAACAAGCCAAATCACATTTTTCGGCTTCTGGGAAATCTTAAAACTTTATTTCAGAAGGCAGTTAGTCGGCATCTGCCTCTTGTAAAGCTCAACTAGCTCCCCTCCGTGTGAGGAAGTGCGGCATATAAAACCTCTTATTATTATCATAAACAATTTGTTTCTGGCTTGGGACAAGTTCCGAGATAATTTGAGTGAGAAAATACAGAAAGAACTGAGATTGGGTTAACGGTCTGTAGAGACGGGACTGACGCTGTAAACGCTCGAAAGTACTTATATTTTCGCTTTTGATTATTTATATTCCTTTCCTTTTCTTCTGAAGATAATTTTTGAAGGAACGGCGACATGAAGAAAGACATGTTTATCTGTCGATACGTTTCAGCATTGGTGTTCATTTCTTGACGGACAAGAACAAAACAAAATCTTTGATTTGGACAAAACCGTGATGTTTGAATTTTTTTTTTTTTTGCATTGTCGTTCTCACACGTGACACCGTTCACATTCTTTTTCATAGCATCACACCCTCACCGCCACCATTATTAGAATGATTGAGCCGGCATTAGGTTTAGAAGCATCACAAGTGGCCTCTTGACGAATGAGCGCCATGGAGTCGTTGGTGGACCCTCGTCCTCTCTGACTGATTGCCAGGCTCGCGGCTGCAAATCTGTTCACTGTGTTCAAACTTTTCCCTCGCTAGCAGTTGTAGTTTGGCTGTTTGTGTTGCCTGAAGATTCATTGCAGTCGTAGAGAATGCTGACGTGCAGTTTGATTATTCATCCAACTCCACATCACTGGCCAACAGGTAGTGGACGCTGAGTGTGGATTAGGTCGTTCATGCGGAAACCCGTCCTGGTGCTGCTAATGCACTGATAGGCTAAATGCGATCAGACGAGATTACACCAAGTGAGTCTGTCCAACTAAACGTTAACAAAAAATATCCTCACTCACCCCCTTCCATCCAAAATAACCCCCTTCATCCAACTTCCAACTTCCCCTCGGTGTAGTGGTGTTTGGTGTACAGACTGAAGTGGATAAACCGGCTTTAAAAAAAATGGAGAATCAGGCCTGTGGTGGTCGAAAAGCTTGAATTTTTCACCGCTCTCTCGTGAAAGCTCGTTGTTGTAGAGCTGGCATCCCAAGCGGTCGTCGTTTCCTGTTTACTGAATCATCTCATCTGTTGGCGATCGAAGCGTTGACGGCCTGTCCACCCTAGCGGGGGTCGGGGTACCTTACTTGTGGCAGCCCGGAAGTCGAGTAATCCTCCAAGAGTGCAGGTTGTCCACGAAGTCATCGAATCTTGATGATAGGGATATTAGTTCCTAATGACAGCCATGGCGCGGAGGCACTGTTTGTACGTGTGCACGTTCTACACGAGTTAGCTACACGTGCACGAGGGGTTACAGTTACGTTACGCACTATATACGTTACACTGCACGTTACATGTGGTCATATGACACGTGCAATCTGTTCAGGGTGTATTACAGTTGCAAAGTTGTTCAGTTTCGCTGCAGCAGATTTCATCCTCGTTTCCAGGGTGTCGTACAGAAAACTGGGTTTGTGAGTACAGTGCCATTAATGTCAAAAGAACTTACTAGAATCGTCACAAATCTTAGTTTAGTTTAGTCCTTGTTACTCCTCGAGGAGCATAGGGCCGCTACAAATCTTATTACCAAGAAATAACAACAATAAATAAAATGATGCATTAAATTTTTTAATATTGCTGGGTTAGATTAAGTTTATTTTAGAAAATTCTTTTTGCCCCTTGTTAGTTCCATATGAAGTATAAAAAATATTTGTTCTCATACAATCAATTTGATGTCTTGTATCTATAATCCCATCCCCGAGCCCCATGCGGCTGTTTACTGTCAGAAATGTGTTGTAGTGCATGGCACACGTCGGGCCGATCCTCAAGCCAGTTATCGTTTGCTACGAGTCGTTTCGACTTTGATGCATTGCAGTTTCTGAACTAGATATTCTGAGAACAACGGGAAGTGGGGAAACTCCAACTGAATTCCCATCAAAGAGTGAGTCAGTTTTAGCACGAGACTGAGGCAGTAGACACATCAGTGCCAGACATTAGTCATCATAGACCAGGAAGACTGGCTGTTTCCCGGCAAGCCCAGGTCTGGAAGGACCAGACGTCTTCGGTGGATGTCGTAGTAAGAAGCTGACAGGACCATCATGTGGCAAGTACTCTGGGCGAGTTCTGCACTAAAAAGGGTTTCAGGTGTCTGAGATCCATCATCTGAAACTGCCATTCTTGAACACCTTTGTCGCCATCGCTGCTCGTGCTCTCCAGACACTTCTGCCTCCTCATCGCCGCGCCAAGCTTAGTATTCAAGACTGTAAGAAGAGTCGGAGGAGTTGTAGATGACCATCCTGTTCTGTTGTCTCGGACAAGTGTGCGAGTTTGGGGAATCCATAAAAATTTCCCTTTTTTAAGTATTAATTTATTTAAGTATTTCAATATTTATTTAGTTATATATATATAATGGGTGGACACCTGAAATAAGGACACACCCATTTTATTGCTTAATACTCCCTCCCCAAACCTCTGCTTCTTCTTATGTTTAAGATTTAATTTAATCCTGACGAGGAGTTGTTTTTTTAGTCATTTTATGATAACATACTGATAACTTGTTATCACTTTAAGGGAGACGAGGTAAGAGCGGAAGGAAACACACTGTCGGCACATCAATAAACTTTTTGTTAGCCTCATTGGGAAAAAAATAAATAAGCAATGAAAATCATGGCATTCACTTTAAATACTTGGTGGGGAGCCGGAAGCGCATCTCGTAACTGACAATTGTTTGTTGCAGGTGCTGCTGACCTTGGTCTCGCGTGACAGCTGCACGTAAGTGTTAGCATCCTCCAGACAAGCCAGCATCTGCGCATGCGCCGTTAGTCTGCTGGAAGCACGCACGCGCACGCACGCACGCGGAGCATCTTCTGTGATCAGCGTCTGTGTACTCGACGTTGCCATGGCTGTCCCCAGCGAGGTTACCTGATTGTCTGCTCCTCTGCACAGGAAGTCGCCGCCACACGCTCTGAACTCCGCCGCTAGAGGGCGCGCGTGCCGGTGGGGAGGACGTAGGGAGCCAGCAACGGGCGCCGAGACGATATGAGCGGCAGGCTAGCATCAGCATCTGCTTCTCTCGGCTAAACCATCTGCACTCACACCCGTCTCTGCATTCCGGATGTCAGCGCCGATTCTCCTGTCAGATAGGTTGCCAGAGGAAGATATTCCAAAATTCATCGAGTGTAATATTACAGAAACGAGGCTGAGACAGAAGTTCTTTTGAGCGAGAGGAGGTGACAAATCCTGGCAGCTCCAACTGCCTGTTGTTAGAACTGATAGTTAAGTTGACTGGTCAGGTTCCAGACAGTCGCAGACAGAGAACAGATTCCTCTGTGGAAGCTAGACTGTCTGGCCTCGTGTTGTTGTGTTCTGTGTTGTGTCTGGATGAGGTCAGGACTCGTCACCTCCTTCAGGAACCGTCCCCAAAACAAAGCCGCACGTGTCTGGCCTGGTCAGGACCAGGCTTTGAATGTGCGACGAATATTGGAGTGCAGGGACAGATTCCAGAGAAGCCAGCGGGTGTAAGGGCGCACATTTGATGCGGATTTCACGGGAAGTTTGCCGAGCGTGAGCCTAATTCTCTTCTCCTCCTGCATTAACAGATAATTGGATTCTTGCCCCGCGCCTCCATGTGGAGCACATGGAATGTACTGAAGGTGTGGGCACGATCAGGACAGGCTTCATCAAGCTCGGGCATCGTGCGAACGTTTCTTATTAAATGGATAATTTATCGAGACAGCCGGAGTCCTTTTTTTCGCCTTTGAAGTCGAAGGAATAGAGCTGAACCTTTTCGAGTCTGTCGGAGTTGCAGGTGCTCGAGAGTTTGGAATCCGCCATGTACTTCTAATCGTTTGAGTGATGCCGTGTGTATATCTTCGATACCTGTTGGAAGCAGCGCGAAGGTGAGAAATCGCGATGTTGAACACTGCTCAGCAGGATTCCATGGAAACACACACTACCATGCTACAAATGGTGGTCAACGACAGCAATGCGACCGGCGTGTCGTCAGTCGACGAAAACTACCACCGGTGGAACTTCGCCTTCTCCGTCATCCTGGCCGCGGTGCTGTCCATCTCAGCTTTCCTGGCGGTGGTGGGCAACTCCATGGTGCTGACCGTTATCATCCGCCACCGGGGCATGCGCACTAGGACCAACCTCTTCCTCGTCAACCTGGCTGTGGCCGACCTTCTGGTGGGCGCAGCTGTCGAGCCCTTCACCATCACGACCCTCATCGAAGGCCGTTGGGTGTTTGGTTCTACCACCGGCACCTTCTGCAAGATCAACGGTTGGTTGAACTGCTTCTGCCTCGTGGCCTCCATCCACACGCTCATGTACATTAGTATTCACAAGTACGTGTCCATCACCAAGCCTCTTGGCAACCACTTCAAGCTGCGCCAGATCCTGGGCATGATGGCCGCCGCCTGGGTGTGGGCCGCCGTGTCGTCCACCATCACTGTCACGGGACTTAGTTCTGTGCGATACAAGAACGGAACCAGTCAGTGTGGCCCGGAGTACCCCTCGGGACTTAAGTCCTACATCTTCCACATCATCATCCAGGTTTGTGTAGCGAGAAGGTGGTTCGTTCCCCTGCTTGGTATTCAGATAATGTTAAACTTTGTTTGACGCGTGATTAGCACGATTTTCCAGAAACAAATGATAATTTTTTTTTTTTTTTAAAGAGAAAGAGTGATATTCAGTGTAAATCTCGAGCTACTTATATGTTTGAGAAGCGGTATATTTTCTGTTTGTAAAGTTAGCAGTAATAACAGTGTGAAGATCACATAATGGATGCTTGTATACAGGGTTGCAGTGTCTTTCGGGAGACAACAAACGTTCCGAAAGCTTTGCATCTTCCTGCTCCAGATTAATGGAGATAGCGACTCGTAAGGATGTCTTCCTTTTTTTTCAAATCTGCTCAGTGTACTTCCAAATACATCATGGTCACCCTCTGTTTCCCTCTTCGACATACCCGCTTCACACATCCCTGGATGACTGTCATGGGTATGTGTCATGCTGAGCGACATACCCGAACCAAGTTTATCTTCTAGTCTTTGTAGTAGATATAAACCAGTCTCGGAAAGCTTTTCATCTCGAATGCCTAGATATTTTGTATCGGTTAACAGATTCCATGTTTCGTAGCCGAACAGCAGGATGGGAGTGACCAGAGACTTGCACACCTTGTATCTGGTCTTTGTTACCGGTATGACTAAATCACACTCTGAACATGTTCGCATTCTTTTATTGACAACAAGATGATTGCTTTTTTTCCCTTATGAGCCTGAGAGGCTTCCCTTTTGATAGTTATTAATAATTATGCTGACATGTACAGCAAGAGGTCATGGCTGGATATGAATATGCTTTACATGCTTCCGCTGCCCCATACCCGTTGCTCCACCGCCAGCTTGGAGAGCACGTGCACCTCGTCTGCAAACATGGACAATAACCCCAGGTGCATGCACTCAGAGTGCTCACTTATCTGTGTGCCTCAAAACAAAAGCGTCCAAAGCCCTCCAAACATACTCGTGGTAATCTCTCGGAACATGGAAACTACGCAAAGCATCGCGTTCGCCGCCAGCCAGCAGACCCTGGCATCCCAACCCTGAAGGCAGCGATCATCAAGTTGTGGCCGCCGGCAGTTTGTGCTGATGATACGGAAGTCGGCGGTCGTGCATGCACCCAACACTTCCTGGTGCACGCCCGTTGTTTTGATGGCCATGCGCACGTGTTTGCACGTGTGTTCCGGCGAGGGCGAGGTCAGTGGTGCCTGTGCACCAGGTTCTCGATATACACTGAGCATCACCCTGGAATGTTCCAATGAAGCAGCATGGGACAATGCCTGGAGCTGGCTGCTTCCGGCTGAAGCTCTTCCTCTATCACATGTCAGGACACAACTATCTTTGAACACAGTTTTACTTCCGCTGTTCTGTGGTACCCACCCGTTTAGGTGCAGGGTTGTTGTTGTTTTTTTTTTTTTTTTTTTTTTGTAAACAGTAAAATTTGTGATGTTCCGATTATTATTAACATTATTACGACAATCAACATCACTTAATAATATTTCAAGGAAAATTTTGTTTTTCATTCATTGCACATTGTGTCTGATCGTTTGAAGGATTTTTAATGAATACAGATTTTTTTTAATAGTGGACCAAATTCCTTTAAAAAAAACAGTTACTTTAAGGGAAGTTATTTCAATGATTTGTATCGCTGTCGTTGACAATGTATCAGACTATGCGAGCATGAAGGGTGTTTTCAATGCACGACCTTAAAACTTTGCTCTCAGTTTCGATGGGTTTGGTTATTTAGAATTTCTGCCGGGTTGTCCTAGCGCGGGCACGAGGGACATCACCTTCCTGTAGGATGGTGACTGTGACAACGACAGTGTCAGAAAGGTGTGAGAGAGGAAAATGCCTGAGGAAAAATGATAAGAATAATTTAATGTGAAAACTGAGAAGTCTCTGTCGTGTTTGATCTTTACCGCCGCTGGTGTTATCAATGTAAAGATGTTGAATATCTAATCACGGGTGTGAGGATAAGTGACGGTTAGAATACCTGTCGTGTGACTGTTCACCACTCTGTCTCTCTTGCTGGCTGCCTCTTTCTCCGTCTGTCAAGCTTTAGTCTGGAGGTGGTGTAGTCTGTGACAGCTGCAGGTGAATGATGGGACCAGCAGCCTCTTTGTCTACAGAAGGTGACAGCACGAGCTCTTTGTCTCAACTAGACATCAGGATTTGTCAGTCGGCTTCCCTTGGGGATTTGTTTTTTGTCTTTCTTAGTCCCCCATAATAAACTTTTTTTAAAACCTTGTTTTCGATTACTGTACAACAATGTACTTTCTGTAAAGCAGGGTTAGGAAGTTCCCCGAATACAATAAAATTAGGATGGAAGTTTGCAGCATCAAACAGCTCATTTTGAGAACAGGTGCGACAGACTCACATACACACCTGTCTCCTGCATGTCCTGGCTACTTTAACACACACACCACAGATATTATGGACATGAAAAGCACAAATTCGCTGACCCACTTTCAGACCAAAAGATGACCTCACTTTCCTGCCAGGTCAATAAGAATTCTAAATTCATTTTTATATATGTCACTAATAGTGCAAGAAAGTCACTTATATAATTACAAATCTCAAAGAAATAAGCAGTTTCAGTTATAAACTAGTACGGATTTTGTTGTGGCGGAGCTGTTTACTCAGGTAATAACCGCAGCCATTGAATGCAGCTCTGCTGAGTTGAGGACCGTTGCTTCATACACCACAAAAACTTGAAAAAAACTTGAACTCTGTGTGACCGGCAAGTTAAAATAGACACAAATATATTTTTAATTACCGAACTTTGGCAAGGATTTTCACAACACAAAACGGGGATTTCCATGTTTTCGTATAAGCTACAACAGCTGGTAATACCTTTACGGTGCGCACGTAGTGACGTACTCGGGTAGCTACCGTGACACAGGTGAGCGCCAGGTCACGTCACGTGCCATCACGTCACGCACACTAGCATGAGAGCGTCACACTTTCACATCCACACTTTCCCCCTCACTAAATACCACACAGGTGTTGTATACAAACAGTCAGGTCCTGACAGTTGAAGAGTCAGTAACGGCTACCACGGTGCTGTGCTTTCAGGTGACCAACATCTTCATCCCTCTCATCATCCTGACCTTCTGCTACACTCGCATGTTCCGTGAGATCCGGGCACACTCCAAGCGACTGCAGGAGAACTCCACTCTGGAGCAGGACATCATCCTGGCGCAGCAGAAGCGGGTGACCATCACCTTGTTCATCGTGCTGGCATGCTTCATCATCTGCGCGCTCCCCTACCACCTCTACGCCACCTACACCACCATCAGCATCAACAAAACGTTCTCTCCCTATATCAACCCTGTGGTAAGTGTAGAAAGACCTTACCCCTCCCCTCTCACGATTTCTGAAACAGGTCGCCATTGGCAACCATAACAGACCTAAGCCTGTTGTTAACTGTCCTTTTTGTCCACGTGGGGCCGGTGAGTACAACAACAACAGTGTCAATACGATACAACAATGTTTTTCTCGGCGTAGTTTCACAAAAGTCATTAAGGAGGGAAAAAAATGAATTCTGTTGCAGGCCTACTCCTTCCTGTACCTGAACAGCGCCTGCAACCCCATCATCTACGCCTTCAGGAGCCCTGCGTTCCGTGAGGGCTACAAAGAGATCCTGTGTCAGACACCAACCTACATCTTGAGCGATGGTGAGATACCCTGGCTTCTAGAAACTTGTTTGTACCATCAGCGTGCGGTTATGATTTTTGTTTTCACTTTGCCACAATTCTTTTAGTTCTGCCGTCTTGGTACATCCTGTAAAAGCGGAATGAGGGAGGGACAAAGGGAAATGTATTAATTTTGACAAAAATATTTTTATACAAGGGGCGTAGACACTTCATTTTAATGAAATATATTTTTTGTTTGTGCTGACAAAACAACTTCCGTGACAATGTGAAAGGGTGGTACAGTGTGATAATTGTGTTATATGTAACATTATCAGCAGTGAATCATAATGAGTCTCACATGTAAATTTTCACACGGAAGTTTAGAGCAAACAGACCAGAGACCTATCGAGGTTTGACAATAACTAAAAGGGAAACTCTCTTATCCTTTTGTATCAGTTTCAGTGATAGCTATTTGTGCCGCTGGCACAATGTAATTCATCCACGTATGAAGGAGACACGCATCAAGGAACTTGCGTGTTTCCGCTTTTTTTTACTTTTATTTATTTATTTTGTGCTTGTTTTGTTTTGAGTTGAGGCACGCTGTGCTGCTGCCTACCATCAGGTACGTGATCTGTAGTGTCGCTTGCCTCCCCGAAAAGTAACAACACGTTGCTTTCATGCTGGGTCGGTCGGCCGGCCGCTTGACTGGCCGGCTGCTTGTTTGCAGGTCCGATGGGCACCATCAGGTGTCGCACCTTGCGCTCCGAGTCCTCCACTAACGGGGCGGGCTTTATGCGCTCCGTGTCCAGGTGATGACTAGCTTGTAGTGCATGGACTGGTTGGATGAACTCGGTGTACAGTACAGTTGACAGTGTACATGGATGTCTAACGCCATGACTTTCCTTTCTACTACTTCCCCACAGCGCATGCGTAGACTTCCTATTTTGTTTTCTTTCATCCTTCTCCCGGTTTGTTTCTTTGAATTTCCGTGTAGTATGAAACCCGTAGTGCTGCTAATTTTATTATTAGACCTGTAGAGGCATAGATTGACACTGTATATGTGTGTGTATGTGTGTTCTTGGCGTTTACTGGAAACCGTGTATGTACTTCAGGACAGATGTGGGTCTATCCCCTAGCAAATACAATGCAGTCGAAAAAAAAATGGCTTTGGGGTGTAAGACCTCAATCCGGAACATATTTTCCCCTTTCCCTGGGATAGGCTGTTTGTTTCTTGTAAGAGGTTTGCCTAGCACTTTGGAATGAGTAAACATATCGGCTGTAGATAAAGGTAAAGGCTTTGTCGCCGCGAGGGTGTGGTCCAGAACACACGCATCACCTTTCATCGCTGGATTTGGCTTTGTAGGTGGGACACAACAAAGAAAGGTTGATGGGAAAGATGTGAGGAGAGAGAGAAGGAATGAGTGTGCGCACAGGTGTGCAGGTTCCCAGACCTAACAGGAAACATGTGATCTGTCGTGCGAGTAGCGTCCCTCCCGTGTCTAGTTCATGGACTTCACCTGTGTTCAGAATTTGCTAGAAGTAAAGAGAGTTGAGTAACCTGCACCTGATTACTCGTCTGATAACATGTTCATTCGTGCTGTCTGTCGCGCCCTCTGGCAGGATCTACCCACCTGTGTCACGTGTCTGGTAAATTTGAATTCATTACCTGCGGCAGTACTTGACATACTAAACAAATCATCAAAGAAAAGGTGAATGCTTTCGATGGCTGGGGTCATCACAGTTCATCTCCAGAGGTTGCTTGTAGGAAAGCCAGTGTATGGGATCTGATTTCACGTCTTCACGTTTGTCCAGATGTTGAGGAACAGCCAGCAGGCATAATTACCGAACGAAAACAAACAGAAAGATTTGAAATAAATGCAATCAGGGTTTATAAATAAATTTAATTTGATCAGTATATAAGGAGATAAATTCCTCACTGGAAACAATATAAATACTTCTTCAACCTTTGAACATCAGCATCACTAATAATAAATCAACTAAAATAATTTATCATTATAGCTTCTTCTACTTTGAAAATTATGTTTTTGACTTGCCCTGAGTTGAATGCTCACAGTGTTCACATCGACTTTCGGGAGAGATTTAATAAAGTTCGAGCTTCCCTGTCATCAAAAGAAAACGATAAGCTGGGCGATTTCTGAGACAAAGAAAAGATAATCTTGCCGCTTAACTTTGTTTGATGTTGGCTTCTTATCAGAAACCACCTGTGGAGAATAAGAGTGTTCCGAAATAAAAATCATAGATATGGACAATCGGTGTAGCAAAGTTTTAATTTTTTTAACAAGAATTTTGAAAGCATGGTAGAAAACTTGCCAGGCATATATGATAGGTCGAAAGAAATCTTTAAACCCCAAGACCCCGAGTTTCAAAATTGCTATGTAGTGTCTTTGAATGGAACTTGTCTACCAATCTTCATCATAAACCAGCTTTCGAAAAAGTTGAATTTTAAGGCCACTGAAGGTTTATTGAGTAATTGTTGTAGCCCTACAATTCTGGGTGGTTGTGTAGGACTGGCGGGTGGATGCTGGCTGTTAACATCTAGTTAGACGACAGGAAGACATCAGTCGGCCACCCGTCACCTTAAGCTCCGCCTCTCGGACAATCATAATTAATGTGCGTTGAAATGAAAATCTCTTTTTCCTCACTTTTTTTAATTAAAAGACTTTTTATTTGCAGATGTCGGCTTCTAGTATTATCTTCTAGCTAAATATAAAGTAAGCATTCTTTTTTGGCCAGGGAAAAGGTGGGGATGGGAATCCCTCTTACGATTTGGTTTTTCGGTTAAGACTTCGAATAATTCCCTGATACTGTGTGTAGCATCACACTTCCGGCAAAAGTGCAATAGAGCGAGGAGTCATCACAACTGTCGTCCACATCACTCACCGCGTTAGTCGTTAATGCGTCATCAAAACACTGCGTCAGACATTAACGATGATTTGTGAAAGCGATGCACGGCTTAGTCTTAATGCCTCAGACATGATGGCGACCATCTGGTGCCTTGAGGACGGTTAGCAATTCTCCATCCTCCCCGAGAAAAAATGCATCACATCACGCTAGTCGTCTGTGTGCAGTTTGCATGCCTGTAATGGCAGTGTCAACTCTTTCTCAAACCTTGCTTGTAATGTTTGTAGGGAAGCCTCCTGGGTCCTTATCTGACGATGTAATAACTTGAACTTCGTCACGCGGAGCTGAAAACCAATGCTGGTGATAACCGGTGCGATTGAAAACCAGCTGTGTCCTCTTCATCCGATGTTAAATGGACTATGATAAGATACATTCATTCGCCTTCAAAACACATCAATATCAAAACATTACAAAGCCATTAAAAATGTCGCATCATCATTGATGGAATCGCGATTCACATCCTTCGTTACTTGGCAATGTGCAGTCGTTAGACAGCTAATAAATAGTATGGTAATTGGAAAATATATTTGAATGATGTGACACTGCTCGTGTGACACACCAATAGGGAGTCACGCAGTATATTCTACAGATGCAGTGTATTTTTTTTTAAATTAAAAGTTTGCTCCATCCCTTTGGCAATGACAATACTTTATTAACTCTTGCAGACATTGGACTCCACCAGAGCACGCAAATATCACCAATCATTCATTTACAGGAAACAACACATAATAATATCAAACTAGTAACTCATCCGCTCATCAGAACAAATCAAATAATATCAGCGATCACGTATCGTCATGCAGCGAGTAATCGGGAAATAATCATATACGATAACAGAAGCTTTATGGTAGTTGCCAAGGCAACCAATACATCAGGCGAACATCCAGAAGGGCAATTAACTTGCACAACAAATATCTATTACAGTTGCTTTCAGGTGAGCGTCTGCACTGATCATGTTTTCAGTTGCAAATAACGGACGTTTAGAGCGATCAGACTTTTATCTATTTATCTTCGAAACGATTGAGCCAGTGATCAGCTGGTGAGCATGCCATCAAAGTTGATCTTCTTTGATGCCATTTGCCCTCTGCCAAAAAAAAAAAAAAGAAAGAAAGAAATAGAGAAACGCATCAGACTTTGCAGACATGGCGCGTGTTGCGCGCGTGGGGCGGATAATTGCGAGCGTTTCTCTCGCCCTCCCCTCCTCTCCCCACCCACCCAGAAAGTGTGCAGCTGTTCTCTTTCTGTCGGATGCCTCATTGCAGACAAAAATTCTCTTGCTGCATCCTAGGAAGTTAGAACTATGAGTGCTGTAGCTAAACCCTAGTTACCTGTAGCTCCTCACCAGGACAGTGATAGTGTTGGTATGAAAATAGTTGTGTCCCTTGGCATTAATCTTTGTCTGATGAAAGCCTGTGGTGGAAATAAGATTTGTAATTATTTCTAGTCTGTATCTGTAATCATTTGCTACACGGATGAGACAGGACCCAGCTTTAATCAAGTCTGTCTTTTAGTAGAGAGATATCTGTCCTCGGTAGCGCTCGTCCACCACGATGTTGCTTTTTTTTTTTTTTTTTTTAATCATAGCATTCACTAGACCAGAAATAATTTTGATTTCAGTACTTTTTTCTTTTAATTTTATTCGTTTTGCAGATCCACATCAACTTTTAATCATTCCTCTGCGTTTGCAGCTAGCATAGTTTCACTAATCGTTTGGATTTGATGTTTGTCTCCAATACCCGTCTTCACCATCCTCAGTTCCTTGCTGTTAAGTGATGAAGCATGGAGATGTAGAGTTTGTCTATTTTTTTCTCTCTCTCATTGTCATGTGGACTGCCTTGTAACCGACTTACTCTCTTGGCCTTCAACCCTTCCTACAGGCAGTCGAGGACTAAGAAGCCAGGAAACCCTTCGTCTCCAACCAACCGCCTAACTCACAGCCAGGTTCTTAAACTAAATCTCTTTGTTCTGCTGTTTGTTCTTTTTGCCATTGTTAGTCAAGCTGAGTTGTTTTCTTGTTTACCTCACGTGTCGGATGCATCAGTTCCTGCTTTAACTAGCAAACTGTGTCTAATGCGCATGTGTAGTGCCGAGTGGTGACAATGTTTCTAGTCCCTAGCTTCTTGTGCATGTCACCTGGCAGGTGTCAACTGTATTGACATGATAATGGACAAATTCTATTTTACTGTGCCTGGATTTATTTCTGCTTTCAGTTTCAATAGTTATGTATGTGTTTATATTGTGTGGTGTAAAAATTTTGAGGTGGAGAATATTTGTTAGATAAGGTTTGTATATAAGTTATGTGTGTTCATTGGTTATATTATGTTATCAGTGAAATGTCTGTTCATATAGATATATGGCTGTTCATTTATGAAAGAATAGATTGTGTTTGTATTACCTACTATAGATTGAGTGTAGACAAGCTTGACTGACCTGCAACTCAGGTTTCAGTGATGTGTAGACAGGTACAAAAGTAGAATTTAGTATAAATCACCTGTATGTCTGTTATTATCTACACAAATGCAAAGAGGGGAAAAGAATTCATTGCTGTTTAATTTGTTCATCAGGTTGTTAGCCAACCTACTTTCTTCTTTCTGTCCGTCCTTCCTTCAAGCTATCGCTTTTTTCATCCAATCATCCATCGTGGTGTAGTCAAGGTGAGAGTGTATGAGACTAATAAATGTCACCTGCCAATCACAGGGATTCGTCCAGCACCGGTACCTCCGGTCGCAGGCAGTCCTACCTGTAAGGCTCGGGCCCTGGGCTCAGGTATACGACATGGCCGCCCCACGACACGCAGCCCTATAAGCAGGCCCTCCATCGACTAGCCTTTCACCAGCAGACTGTCAAGCACCCTTTGTTTTTCGGCGAGATATTCTTTCAAAGAACTCAGATTGTCAGGAGGGAATGCTGTGCAAACAGAACGGGAGTGGGAGGGAGCGAGCTGATGTCTGCTAAAGGAAAGTCGATGAGGGAGGCGATGCTTGAAGGCTGATGGTCTCATGAGAGGCGCCCCTTGTCTCAGGCATGTTATTCTCCTGTCTAAGGCATGACCATGTTCGCTGCACATTTATGTCTTTCAGGTTTGCATCTTAGCACATTTAGCCTTTTCTGAACTTCTTCAGTTCCAGCCACTTGAAATCCGCTTCAGGATCATTTTATTCATGCGACTGTACTCGCAACAACTAAATTTGCTTGGTTTCCTTCCTGATTCTCTTGAGTTGATTTTTTTCATGAGAACGTTTTGCTCAGAAATATTTTCCAACGAGCTGAATTTCTTTATTGTTAACTAACCCATTTTTAACAGATTGTTTTGGTTTGGTTTTTTTGTGGGGGGTAGGGGTTGGGGATTCGAGCACAACCGTTCTGAGCACATTCCAAATTGTATGTCCTACTTGGAAATAACACCACAACATGTCTGAAAATCTTTTTCTTTCGCTGGAACTACTTTCCTCGAGTTATTAATGTGGCTGAAATAAAGCTTTCAAATATAACATTCTATAACTCACAGCAAAGTGCGAACTGTAGCCACGGAGTAACACAGTAGTGTCTGTGTGAGTGAGGAGTGCATGGACATGAAGGTCTTGAGGCCGCATCTGCCGGGTGTGAGATGAGGCAGGGCCACTCTCTCTGTAGCCCTTCGTCTGTAGTGCAAAGACAATAGTCTTTAGTTTGGATGGTAGTCTCTAGACAAGTGGCATGCGAGAACCGGAAGTACATCGGTGATGTTCGCATTGTGGGTGTAGCTGATGTACAGAGCATTAGGCATGACCATTGACTGTACAAATCATTAGGCATGATCATTGACTTTACAAATCATTAGCATTGACTGTACAAATCAACAGGCATGTGCATTTACTGTGTATTATTTCTCACGAAATGCCTGCCAGTATCAAAAGCACATCCTCTCATCATATGCTTGATGGTGTTGAAGGCATGTGTTCGCGCTGCCGTCAGGTGCGTTTATATTCTCTGTTCCTGTCTTGCCATCTGAAGTTTGTTCGTGTTACCTATTCGCACCTTGCCGTATCATATACATATTTATTATGTATTCCATGTTTGTACCTCTCCTTCTCAGGTGAGCTTCATGTACTGTCAGTTCCGACTGAAGACAAATGTAAGATTTTGGATCAGCAGGTGTATGTTAACTGCTTTTGTCAGCAATGTGCAGAATATCAGTTACATTTATGTGTAATTGGTAAAAGAAAAAAAAAACATCAGTTGTACTTTTACGGAAAGGGGCAAGGAGTCTCATCGACACATCATACAGTTGCCGGGTCGCCACGAAGTCCGACATTGTATGGTGGACAGTGTTGGAGGAAGGAGGCGAGCTAACAGAAGGCCGCCAGTCACGTTCTGTTCATTACAACTTGTCACATCTAAGACCAAATGTTTGTAGGAAATGGTTTATGTTGTACTGTACCTAAGTAGGATAACGATAGGTAGACCCAACAAACTTTTTACAAATCTTTCTTGACTGGAAGTATAAAGGTTCATATGATTGTCTGTTCTCTTTTTATTGCGACATGCGTGTGTGCGTTCACCCTCGCACAGTGATATCAGTATTAGAGTTTAATACATTATTTTGACTCTTGATGGTTTGTTTGTTTTTTTAGTATACTGTATCTTACCTATTTTGACAGCCTCTAATTTCATTTTAATGAGTTGTTGAGGCATCGTATTAAAAGGGAAATTTCCTTAAAGATTTTTTCATAAATAAATTAGTTATGTTTTTTTCTTAAGTAAAGAAGACATTTACTGGTCCAAATGTACAGAAGTATAGCTGTCATTATATTTTTTAAAATTTTTGAACGCATGGCAATTGAGCTTTTACTTGTAAGCCTTCTACAAGAAATCTGTATTATAAACCGCTTTGTGCATTTAGCTGTTGAATTACCTCGTCATCAGACCATCCATTAATAGATACGATAACAGACCCTCGTTAGCTATCTGCTTGGTTCCTAGCGTACTACAATGACGTCACGATTGTCCTGCTTTCTTTGCACTGGTAAGAAATTGTAACCTTACATATCGCCAGCAGAATGCATGGCGCTCCCCCTCGTACCGGGAATTAGCATATTGCGCCAAACAGAAACAAGTCCTCTGTAAAATGACTTTTTGCACTGAGGTAAATCTTTAAAACAATGGGTTGAAACCACGAGGACGGGGCTGCGCGGCGCGCCATCTATTTCCTCTTCATGTCGTCTGCAGCTGACCCAAAGGATCTGTTTTTGCGCCGCAAGAGGGTGGCACGCAGGGTGTTGGTGATGATGATTGAGGTCTGGCTTATTAGTCAGATGGAAATGGTGCCATAGAGGCGAGCATTACACAGCTTTCTAAAGTCGCGATAAATACATTATTTTGCAAATTGCACTCTGTGGAATCCGCCGCAGACGGATCCTCCCGTCCAGTCGCCCTCACTCCCTCCCCTCTACCCACAGACCAGTTGAACATGATGAATATGGATTTTCAGATGGAAGCAGTCAGCGCAGATGTTTTATTTTCATTCGGGTCAGTTTATTTTCTTTGTCCTCTCCCCCACCTTTTTTATCTGTCTCTCTATTTTTACTGTCCTCTGTGGTTCCCTCAGTTTCTCCCTGGTTTTCTCTTCCACTTTCCTGTTTTCTCCTCCTATCATTTGCTCTTAACCCCCAACCCCCCTTCAACCGATCAGGTACCTTACTCATTATTTCAGACCAGAATAACTAATAATCAGAATAAATATAAACAAAATGCCAAAGCTCTTTTTTGGCGCCACTCATTCAGAAGTAATAATCAAATGGATAACATCAAATGTGTTGTTCGTAGGGGGTTAGGGGTGGAAGGGAATGAGGAGCAGAGAGTTCATTATCAAACAGAATGTCCCGCTAGCTCTTTGTTTATAATGGTGACATTTGTGTATTTTCTGCTTCTATTTTCTGGAAAATCACCGTTTAACGTTAAGCAGCCATTTTCCCTACATAAAAAGAAGGAAAGAGGGATGAATGAAATACAGAAGGTTTGTATTAGTGCTTTAAAAACATCCCCCAAAAAAGAAAGGTTGGTAATAGCTCAGACTAGAAAATCATGGAATGTCACAGTCGCGTTCTCTGCATTCAAGCGTTTTTATTTTATTCATTTTATTAAAACATTCTGTCTTTGGAAAAAAAAGGGGTTGAACTTTCTTCCATGTGGCACAGCCCGCCATTTGTGCTGCTTGATTGGTTCACTTGGTTGTGATTTTGTGTTTGTTTGTTTGTTTGTTTGTTTGTTTGTTTGTTTGTTTGTTTGTTTGTTTGTTTGTTTGGTTTCCATGTCCTTTTAAACTGTCTTGAATAGAGCTTGATATGGTAAAATACAGGTTTCATGAGGTGGGTATGGTGGGTGCGCGCATTCACTGTCAAGCTCCATGTCATGTAAACATTAGCTGTCAACTGGACTATACTGTGAATACAGTCCATATACTGTCAGTGTTGTCACGTGTTTATCATATTTATACATACCAACATACAGCCTTCAGGCTTCACCGACATTGCTCGTTTGTGATGTTTACCGGTTGTGGAGGTCAGCTCTGTGGTGCTGTTTCAGTGGTCAAAGGTCAGGTCTGGTCATCAGCCCACCCAAAAGCTTGGCCCATGCCTACACTATGACCGTTGCGGAACTGACTCTCCACCTCTAGCAGCAGCCACACCCGAGCCTGGAGATGCTGGTGCTTTTGCTGACATGGGCTTGTGCTTCATCTGTTGCTGCTAAAGTCTCCGATGCTTTGTTCTCCCTGACTTCCGGTACTGCTTGACGCCTTGGTCGGCCCCCGATTTGCTCGAATGTTCTCCGTGTTGTCTGCATGCATCAGTGGTCTGAACCCTTCTAATGCCACCCATCTGTTTCACCCCCAGACTCCATTTCCACATTTTCCGCTTTGGCCTAAAACTGTCGCAATTAACAGAAATTAAGCAGGGGTAATAATAGACCTTAAAACTGTAGCTCTTCTCTCCTACCCCCTGCTTAACCTTCATCCATTTACATGGCACTCTTCCACCTGAAAAAAGAAATCAGGTGGGTTTTCTTGATGAGTTAATTTCGACTGGAGTGTTGAAACATGGCGCCCCAGCTTTGGCAAAAAAACCTTCCTCATCATCTTTTTTTCTTTCTTTTCATGGTGAAGTGAGGCAAGCCGTCTTTGATCCATCATTTAAACGCGCCATCGTGCTGTTTTGCTATCATTAAGGTTTTCGTTGATTGTCTGAAGTTGCACCAGCTGCAAGAAAAAAGGATAAGAACTTCCGCAAGTGGTGTGACCTGTCAATCAGTGTCTTTGATGTCTTCAGAGTAGACTTTTCTCCCAGCAACAAACGCCACACCTTGTGGACTTTGCAGCAGGTACTTCACAAAACCTGACCTCAACACGTGACTGTTTTGCGCACTTGCATCACGTTTATTCCAAAGCTCGAATAATGTGACTAGCAGGCGTACGGGGAGACGACTCTGAGCAGAAAGTTAAAAACGAGTTCGCCAGGTAGAAAAATTCCACGCCCGCCCTCAGTTTTTGGCCAAGGAGGAGACGTGCAGCAAAACACGTTCATTCGAGCTTGTGCAAAGAGAACATGTTGCCCTGCATTTTGTGCAGACAGAAAGAGAGAGCATGTTGGACCTGTTTGGTGCAGAGAGGATATGCTGGCCCCACTTCATGCAAAAAAAGAGCATGTTGACCCCCCACTGTGCAGAAAAAGAAGCCATGTTGGTCTTACTGAATGCAAAGAGAATATCTTGGCCTCATTGTGCACAGAGGATTTGGACCAGAGAGAGAGAGACAGAGAATGGTGGCTCGACTTTGTGCAAAGAGAAGGTGTTGCCAACTTTATACTTAGAGAGCATGCTGGCTTCACTTTGTGCAAAATAGAGCTCGGTCTCGCAAGACACTAAACTATTTCCTAACCAGCTGTCGCTTTTTCTGTAGAAAGAAGTCTTTTGTTGTTGTTCTTTGTTGTTGTTGTTTTTTTGTTTGGAATGCATGTCTAATAGTTCATAGAGCATGCCTTGCTGTGTTCATGCAGTGTCTAACGGCTCACCCAAATCTCTCAAGGTTCTGAAGACCTGTCTGATGGTTGCCATGAGCTGTCACTTCTCTCGCAGACAAGTGTATCCGAAGCAGTGAACCCAAGACACGGGACCTGGAAGAGGAGATAACAGAGCTGGAGGAAACCCTGATAAGGGATGGATCGCATTTTTAAAAAAAACAACAAATGTTTTGGTCGGTCCAGCGAGCCAAGAGGTCGTGTAGTATCTGCTTGAGGAGATTTCTGATGTTATTTTGCCGGTCAGGTTTGCTAGGCAACAAGTGGTTAGAAATCTGTTTAGTGTAAAGGAATTTTTCTGCTCCTGAAGCATTGGAGGTCGGAGAGAGAGGACCCTGAAAATGCAAGGGAAGCCATAGATTAGATTTTCCGCTGGCAGGTCAGTGAAAGCATTCAGCCCATCTTATTCCGCAGCCAGTCGCTACAGGAAAACGGATCTATGAAAGGAATTTGTTACTGATGGCCATCAGTGGCAAAACTGTAGTCTACTGAACACTGGGTCTATAACTGAGAAAACAAGCAAATATTTGTTTGTATAAGGGGCTGTTGTGTGTGTAGGGGTGCGCTTGGCCCAGATGGAACCACTGGGGTCTGTGGGAAGTCTCAGCAAGGCAAGCATCTGGATGTACTGTGGGTGACATCATGTCGCTCCTTGTTGGAAAACATCGATTACAAGCCCTTAACTCAGCTGGCAATCATCAGGAGGGATGATCTAATGGGGAAGGGGGAGATAATGAAAGCAATTAAAAAAAGCAAGCGTAGATAATTACATCACGCAATGGTCTGATTGCATACTGCATGCTGAAAGTGCCATGTTATTTTGTAAACAAAGTTATAAGCCAATACCGTCTGGAAGAAAGTTCATGTTAGAAGTCACAGTGCTGCCTATTTCCAGGATTTTTCTCTCCTCTCCCTTCGCCCCACCCCTCCTTCTCTCTCGCTTCCCTCCTCCGCGTGTGCTTTCGTGTGTATGGAGCAACCAGGAGAGAGATGTAAACATACTGTTGAGGTGGGGACGGGGGATGAGCGAGCGATGTTATGCTTGCTGGTGCGGAAAAAAGCAGGTTTTGGCAGCCCTCGCTTATACCGGGGATGTGCAGAAAGAACCTCCGCACGACCACCACCCGTCCTGTAACTCTGTCTTTCCCTCGCGCACATGCACGCATAAAAAGCAAGCAATGAAAGCTACTCAGGTGCTTCTAAAAATAAGGAGCACATCCTGCCCTTACACCTGTAGAGATGTTGGCATATTGCTGGCTTTTTCTCTGTCTCTTAGAAAAAAGACTGTTTCATTGGTTGTCATGTTGCTGCCCAAAGGGAATAACTAAGGAGAGTGGTGAATGATTCAATGTAAAAATGCCTGGGGTTTATACCTCAAACAAGTAAGACTCCTTCTGGAAGTTTGTTTACCATTGCACATGAGAATGGAGCATGATTGCTTATTCGGCTGAGGTTGAGGTGATGGTTCAATGTCAAGGCCAGGTCTCCCGCTGAGCGACAGGGCCAGAGACTTCATCAGCAGCTTGTAATGGCGGTCTCTGGATCCTTTTTGCTGGCTGCATACTTCCTGGGGATTTTTTTGGTCTGTCTGGTCAGGTTCACTCGATTCGACTGGGTCAAATGAAAACAATAAAGAACTTTGTGAAATGACAAAATCAATCATTTTGATTTGTGTCAAAACTATAAAAGTTCTTTGCTGAAGTAAAAGATTTGAGATAGTTCTTTTTTTACTTCACAAAGTAAATTGTTGATAATGATTCAGTGGGTATGTTTTTCAAAATAAGGGTGATACTCCCAAATGGGGGCTGGTTGTCAAATAGGGGAATAAAGAAGTTGGAGCTAAGACAAGAATATTTTATTGTTTAGGCCATCGTCTCTTAACAAGAGGGTGACATCACTATTACTGAACATTTCTAATGTATTACATAAAGATATATTGCAACATGTGTAATATATAGAGCATACAATTATATGTTGTATTGTTATTTATTAGGCACCTCTATGTGGGTACTTATATACTTCATACTTAAACATCAAATAAAGAACTAGTGAAGGAGAACAAAATTAATTATTTCTCAGGCCATCGGCCCTTATTACAGTATTATCACTTGTAATTTTTATAACACATACAGGAGAATGGGAGGTATTAAGTTAGAGTCTACTGAGTTGTCTGCATTCACATTAGACTGTTGTTGAACTAGAGTCTTTGTGTGTTCATGTTGTGGACTACCTCACCTAGACCCATTCACCCCAGACATGGATCGGATCAAAACCTCACCCGGTCAATGTTTATGTGAGGTAACTCAGGGATCGTTTCGCCCCAATACATACACATAGCTCCTGGAGTTCAGAGGCTAGGGGACGTGTTTTCAATCTGCAGTTTTCCAGACCAGAAGGCGGCTAAGAGACTATTATTAATGGAATGTTTATGTTACCAGAGTTTGGTAATGTAGCTACAGAGGCCACGGTGATCCTGAAAGGTTGAAACTGTGAGACAGGAAAGGCAATAGTCTGTCGGTGGTCCGTTAACAACAGAAGGGAAGTATTTTGCTTAAACAAAGGATGAAAGAGGTTTGTTTCTGTATTGGGTTATTCTGTCCCACCCCAACTACTCAACATCCAGACGCCCAAGCAAAACATTCTTCCAAAGAGATGCTGTTCATATATATAAATATATGCTGTAACAATGAAAATATATTCTACAATATCTGGTTTTAACATCTAAATTCTTGTGCACAAGGAATGCACTGACTGATATCATAGATATACAGCATGGCTGCTCACAACTATTTCCTTTTGTTTGACTAATTATGGGTAGCAATCATGATGAGTCATCATAAACATCACCTTTCTTGATGTTTGACTTGGGCTCTTGTTTCAAATCCACTTGGCTGCTCTGTTATTTCTGAGAAGCATTAACGTCATAGCTTGTCAGGTGTCTGGCAATCTGTGGTTATCAAGTTCTTTCGTGGATAAGCATATGGCTAGACATCTTGGGCAGCCTGCAGGCCTTGCAGTCTAATACCAGTCTGCAGATATGCTGCTGTATTTGCCTTCTCTAGCACTGGCATCAATGCCAGACCATCTGGCAGTCATCCAAATGTTTCAGAGAAAGCACGTCATCGGTATCAACCTTTCTTGTTGGTTCCTTAAAAACGTGCAAAATATTCATTGATCTTGTTATCTTACGCTGCCTCCCATAGTATTTCTGCACTCTTCATGTTGTGATAATTAATCGTTAAATGCTCTAATGTTTTGATGGCTTGTTGAAAATAGTTTTTAAGGTGTGTGCTGCGAAAATTGTCAGCTATATTTCTTTGTCTGTGATTTCAGTTCTTTATTTAAAATTTGTTTCATTTTTGACTCAGATCGTATCTTTCTATTATTTGATAGGCTCTCTATCTCCATGTTACTTAATGCTTATCTTCAACTTTAAAAAAAGTGACCAATGTATGGGTTGGTAGGGTTTTTTGCAATATTTATTTTCATGGTTTAGAACTGCACACAAAAAAAACTGAGCACCCTTGACATTTTACCTATGTCATATTTAATTTCCCACAAATCAGTTTGTTTCTTATTGACAAGATTTCATAATCTATATAAAAAAGTAAAGATGCAATGTTATGGTGGTTACAGGGTGATGAACTGTGAGTGGCTCCCTATGTCTAAAGCAAACATTGTGGAAGGCAGAGTTCAACTCATTCTTTCTGCCATATTTTACATTTTTTGATAAACAGAACTGTTTTCTGGGTGGAGAGAAAAGATTTTCACACAGCTGGCTCCAACCAGCTTCAAACATGCAGCTGGTTGTCCCAGTGAATCAAGCTCAGACAGTGCATCACAGAATGGTTTAAAGTGGAAGACATGTTAATGAGTATTTCAGATTACTCACATTCACCAGCAAGTTTATTAAATTTCATCTCCCTTCCTCATCCCAGCTTTGACAAGCATGATGAGGTCAGGATGAGTGTGATGAAGCACACACATATCAGGTACTCTCTAGGAGGCAGGCAGATGTGCTGCAAATACACTACAAGCTGCATTTCTTAGTTTTTTATTTTGATACATAATGGTTGCCTGAGCTACAGAATCTGTGTGTAAATTGTACCAGAGAGTGCTTGGTGGATGAGCTAGGAGTGGTTGGAGCAGACGTTGCTCATTAGGTATTTTTCCTGCTGAAAATTACTGCATAATAATTTAGGCATCATGGCTCATTTTTTGTTTAATTTGCCAGCAATAGTGAGTGGGTAGGTGGAACTAGCAACACACACACATATGTGCATGCACACACACACATATTCACATTCACAAAGGAGTGAGCCAGAAGAGCTCATTAACTTTGAAAGGAAACTGTTGAAAAGTTATTACTACAGATCTTGTAAAGAAGTCTTTGCAGCAGGTCCGCACATTTCAAATGGAAGTGGCTTGTCATAAAATTGTCTCACTGTGGTATTTGAGACCATTTGGTGAAAAAGATTCTGCAAAGCAGTCAGTAGCTTTTGGGCAAGACAGAGAAGTATTGTATATCCAGATGTATTACAGCCTAAACCTAAATGGCCCAAACACTTAATGGCCCAAACACTTTGGGCACTACTCTCATCACACTGGATTAGCACCTTATGCAGCAACAGGAAAGTTTTGATGATGTGTAATTAAGCATTAAGTGTGAATAATTTTTTAAGTGCTCTAAGTTTTTGAAGAAGGCAAGTGTTTTGTGTGTCAGTGGTGCAGAGCTGGCAATTCCACTTGTTAGCTTGAGGAAGACAAGTTTACAAATGAACCTCCTCAGCTTCTAAATTTTTGTCTTGGGATTTGTACAGCTTCACTATCATTAACAACTGTTGAGGGTAAGCCAGCAGTCATTTATTGTCAGAACTTTCTGTTGTAAATATTCTTGTGTACCTGTTGTGTACATTGCATTTGCATCAGAAATTTTGTGCAGTTCTTCTGTGGTGCTGTGTGTTATGGCCTCTTGCATGCGAGTCCCAGGTGTTCAAGGAAACATACAGCCATAGAGGCCCACTCTCAATCTGCTAATTTCCCTTCTTCTGCAATCCCTGCCTCCATCTCACAAATGCAGTATACAAAGAAAAAAACATTTATTTTAATGTTGTGTTTATTCTGACTGAATAGTTTTGGAAAGTGTTTTTTTTTTCAAGTTTACTCAATATAAAATTGCTCAGGAGATTCTGTCTGTCCCCTTCCTAAATATCATATTTTATTTTTTTCTGAAACTCTTGCAGATGTAAGGGTAAGTAATGGATGACAAACATCCTTTGAGTACATCTGCAAAAATGTTTATAACAGTAACACAAATGTTCATTCCGCCTGCTATGCATCCAGTCTATGATACTTGATGTTTACAAGATTTGGGGCTGGCATGAATTTTGCATGCTAGTGTTACTTTTGGTGGTGTTGTGGAAATGATGCATATTCATGTTTATCAAAAATAATAAAAATAAAAATATAAGCATGCATATTATAATCTTTCTGTATGACTCTTGAACTGTATGACTCTTGAACATTAAAAATAATTTTCTGAGCTTTAAGTGGTTTTAAACGTAAAGTTTTATTTCCAAAAATGTTTGCCAGAATTATTTCCTAAATATAAGCTTTTATTGGATAGTAATTAGATTTATTTTAGGAGTATTAGATATAGAGTTAGATATTCATCTAGTTAGGTATATAAGACATGCATCACTGTAGATGCTGAGTGAATAACAAAGTAGTAATTGATGTGCCATTTGTGCCATTGCTATGGTTACTTAGTGGACAATGTACCATGTTCCAGATGCAACAGCTGATGAAGCACAAAGTCCACTGTGGCATCGCTTATCTTCCTTCTTCTCCTTGCGCCGAACTTCGACAATGTCCACCATGGTGAAAGACCAGCACAGGTCATCTGTTTGTAGCATGAACAGTCTTGTTTGCCAGGGGTCCCCTGTTCAGGCTGTTCCATCTGGCAGAAGACAGAAGAGTATTTCAGGCCTCATCCGAGCCACCCGTCGATCCACCAGGCACAGCTCCATCATCCGCCGAAATGGCAACATCATCATTGTGAAAGGTGGAAAAATCGTGAGTGTCCGGCGCCAGGAAAGTTTTCAGGCAAACATTCCTGTGGTAAGTGGATTGACTGATGAGACAACAGACAGTGCACCAAAGACAAACGGCTGTGCAAACCACATTTCTCCTGACTTGTCCAGCGAGAGTCTGCAGGGTCAGGACAGTGCAGTGTGGAAGAGAAGAAGCTGCAGTTCTGAAGGGAGTGACAGTGTGTTTGACGATCGGTGCAACAATTTGGCCTGCAGCTCAGACTTTGCATGTGATTCACCCTTGGAGATGATAAGTGAGGAGAAGAAACTGCTGTCTCAGGCAAGTGAGGCTGAACAAGAGTGTGAAAGCAGCTTAAGCACCAATGAGGTGTGTGCACCTGCTGAGAAAGCATCACAGGTTGATGACAATAGCTTGCCTGGGGAAGGTGTGCCATGTTATCCCAATAGTTTCAAGACAGATGTAGGCATCATCATAAACATTGACGAAGATGACAGTATTCTGGACATCATGCCTTTGACACCACGGACACGCGACCATATTATAGCTCGCAGTGACTTGTTTTTAGATGATGGGGCCAAGGCCTTTTCAGGATCCTTGACTAAGCTCAAACCAGCACACAGTTCCCAGGCTCTGAGCAAACGTTCTTTACGTCGCTTACCGTCTGTAGAATATCTTGATCCTCCAATAGGTTTAAAGAAGGCAAGTAGTGATAACGATGTTCAAGCATCCACAAAGCTGCAACAGAATGTTCGAACACTTAAAATACCAATACCCAACCCTAAACGCTGGTCCTTTGGACGTAAATTTGACAAGAAACAGGCAGAAAACGTTTGATATATTCAAAGGCAATGCTCTGCCTTTCTTCTTGTTTGGTGATTGTCTATTTGTGTCTGTCTTTTTACGTTTAACGTATAAAGAATTAATGCTTTGGCTATAGCTGAATAATAAAATATTGTTACCAATCTGTGCTATGACAATGTTAACATAAACCATGATGTTGCAATCATTGTAAGATAAATGTTCATCAGCATTTTCCTCATTTTCTTCTTTCTTTCATCTGATGTTTTGTCTTCATTTATCAGATGTTATTACATAATTATCAGATTCATTTTGTCATTTATCTTTTGTGTGCTGTTTACAAATCCCAGGCTACTGCCTTCTTTTGCTCACCTAGTTGTAGTTTTAAGCTTTAACCTTCAGTCTTATTCTTAGATTTGATCTGACATTATTAGTTTATTGCTCAGCCTCATCATTCCTTAGCATACCTTGAGCGTTATCCTTTCCTTACACCAGGGGATTCCAAGTCTTGTTTTTGTATTTATTTTACATTGTATTGATCTTCTAGTTCCAAGTGTATATGTATTCAAGGGACAATACAGTTTCATATTGTGAGGATTGTCTTGGGAACAAATGAAATTATACATTATATGCAGTTAAAACTAAATTTACTGTGCAGAATTTAATTCTGGGTGTTAGTTGGTTAGTGGAACTCATTCACTTTTAATGGTTTTCTTTGTCTTTTAAATATTCCACAATTTCTGTTTAATTGACCAAACTTATAAAGGTAATCTAATGTGGAAATTATATAATTCATGTTCTGGTATTATTTTTGTTATGTTTTAGTTTTTATATGTAATCAAAATTTTTATTTTCACTTTATTATTTAGACATTATGACTTACTGTGAAACAAATTTAACACAAGCACTTGGTATCTACAATTATTATATTCCCCATCTTTGAGTACTTGGATGATTGCTTTTGAATTAACATTTGAGAGCAGTTAGAGACGTATAATTCTGAGCCTGTGTTCTTGGCCACAGTTATGTTATCTGATATTTTTTTTCCAAGATAAACTTATGTTTGCATACCGTAGTGCCATGAGAAGAAAGTGCTCTCTGCTCTCCCACAGTCTCAACATAGCCTCTTGTCTGACAGCAGCCCAATCAATGTTTTTGCTCAAAGTTATCAGCAATGGGGCAGGGGTGAAAAGCAAAGTTGTTTACAGCAGGGAATCGGGGTGATAAGCATTTGAAAAGCAGTTGCATAGCGATAGAAAGCATTCTGTAATTATAGAATGTATTGTAGACCTTGTCTCAACAGTCTTGTTAGTCATTTATTTGGGAAATCTTGAAATCAGATCATGCTTTTATAGTCGCTGCCTGTTTCTGATGGTCAGTATATGAAAAGGGTACCATGTTTCTGATGATGTGTATACCTGCAGAGGTTGGTTTTTTTTTCAATAATCAGCTTTGCACAAGCTGTTGAAGATTAAGAGCCACTCTGTATAGCTTTTATGTTTTTTAAAGGACCATTCATTCCTGGGATGGCATGGGGAGGTTTATTTTGTTTCCATTTCAGTATTGTTCATCTCAGTAATATAAAATTTCAAACATTACACAAAGAATGATTTTCAGATGTTCAAATATATCTGCTGAGTAAACCTGCCTTATCGCTTATCTGTTAGATATTGCTCAAACAATTTACTTTGCTGTTGCTGATATATCAAAAGAACCAGATATAGTTTCATTCCCTAGGAAGACAAATATTGACTAGAATTAAACACGATGGTTACTAATGCATAATAGTTGGAGTATTTACCAAGTCATGTCCCATTTGGAAATACTTAACTTACAGTGAATGGCATGGTTTATGTAAATATAGGGCTGCAGAGAGGACTGAAGTTATAACTTATAGTTTCAGACTTACTGTGCTGACAGGCTGCCAAGGAAGCTATTTATTATGTATAAAACAAGTTACCAAGTTTTGTGGCTTTCATGCTCTTTGTACTCTGTAATACTACTGACGTGACACAGTTGTGTCAGTCACAGCCTTTAGCATGTCAATTTTTACTCTCTTCTATTTCTATGATGTAAACAGAAAGTGGAGCAGTGAGAAAGGTCACAATGTGGGCAAGTAAGTATGGTGTAAAAGAAGTAATTTACCCCATTTGTCACCATCTATTAATGTTAATGTAAGTTTTGCAGTGAATCTGATAGTGATGTGCATAGACTCAAACTAGTCAACAGACTATCACAGTGAAATTTGCCTTAAAATTGTTCAGATGATGGTCACATGCTTTAACCAACAGCTAAAAAGTCTTGCATGAAATCAACTGAAATATGTTTTTTTTTCTGAGGTCATAGGATAAAAGAGAGTTTCAGAAGTCAGAAATAGCTGGTGATGCAGGAAATCAACTAAGATGTTTCTTTTGAACAAGACAAAAATATACAAATACGGCTTCTGAGATTTCAGATAAGAGTTACAGCGTCTTATACCGTTAGGCAAGATGTCAGGAACTAATAGTGAATATATAACACTTACTTTCATGTCGATGAAACCAGGCTCAAAGTGCTTTGCATGCACAAACATGCACACATACACACATGTTATAGACAGCTGCAGGAACCATATTGCCAGAAGCATGCTTGTTTTCATTTACCCTTTTGGTATCAAAAGAAAATGGCATGCATGTAGGGGAGGAGGGGTGCAGATGCACATTTCTTACTGAAATTGGAAGACATTTGTGTTTTTTGTTTTGCTTCAGTCTTCAATTTACCTGTCAGTTTTATCAATTTTATGTTACCTGCTTCCTATCTGCTTGGCTGCTCTTTATTGTAAAGTGTAGATTGAGTGGGTTTAGGCATGTGATATGTTTTGGAATTCTCTTTGATAGGTGTCGTTTACGATTGACTGCCCTTCATTGTCAAGTGGATCTAGATTAATAAGTTGGTTTAAATAAATGAATTTTGTTACTTCTTCCCAGTGACGATCTGCTGCACCTGTAATCATACCTTTAAAATTACCTATTATTGGAGGACTTGTTTTAAAGCCTTGGCAATGTGGAATTCTTTTCATTACTTTATTGGCAGCTGTTTCCATATGTAGGTCTTTTCCATTACTATGAGTTTTGCATGATCACTGAGGGCCATTCTCCTGTTGTTGCTTCCTGCTTTTGTCTAGGCTTTATTTAAATAGGTACAGGGAAATGTTATTTGTGTGATGTTATTGTTTTTCATTCCTCTTTTAGCTATGTACTGTGCAATGATTTAATTGATCTCATTTTAGTTAATCAGAATGTTACCATTTTTGTTTTGAAAAGAGCATAATTTTTTCCCTGTTTTAAGTTAACTCAATTAAGTGATACCGTTGTTATCATTTGATAAACTGGTCAGACTTAAGGAGAATGATGATGATGATGTTGATTATCAGGGTGTCAAAAAGTCATGTCACCATTTTTCAAATGAAGAACAATTAAAATTTACCACTGAGACTGAGCAAAAATTGTTTTACCAAAAAAAAAGAAAGTTTTAAACCTCATTCAGACAGATCAGGTTTGATAAAGAAATATTTTGCTCTGCTTTTTGTGAACTGTAACTTAAGAATGTAACAGGAAAAAGACTTGTATGATTTTTTTTTTTTTCCTAGAGTGGAAAGCTGTTGATGATAATCTAGTGCCAGACTTCATGACAAAAATTAAGATCATACACTAAAGTGCCCCAGTTGCAGAATAACAATCTAGGATAATTATCTGGGGCTGTCACAGCTAAATTTGCCAAAGCACTAGTAAGATGTTTTTATCACATTTGTGGATTGTTCATTTATAGAGATTGTCTAAAGTAATTTAGTTACATCGTTACTCCCGGGGCAAGGGCTGTCTGTCCTAACTGGATGCCCATGAAGTATCCTGTGCATCAGTTTTTCCCTGGCATCTACTTTCATGTTTATTTTATTCAACTGGACCAGGACCTTCAGCTTCCATTATACTTCACCAAACATTGCTCACACCATGAAGTTTGTCCTGCGAACACTTTTTGTTCAGTTTTTGAATTGTTTTGGTGCTCATTTTCACCTAGCTCAGACCAGATTTCTGCATAGACTACTTGAACCAATGCTGCATGTGTGATGTTCACTTTTGATGACTTGGTATCTCCTACTTCAGATGGATGAGTTAGATTCTTTAAACTTTCCTTTACAAGTATTATCAGTAGTTTGCATTTAAGTGGAGTGACTTTTTTTTAATAATCACTTTTGGATGAGAACATTTCATTTTGATACTGTTTGATGTTTTGATACATGGTGACCAGAAAGTGTGCTAAAACTGAGGTTTTCCCCTGCTTTTTATTTGTATCCTTTATTTTTTTATTTATTTTTTTTTTGGCACAATATTTCATGCAATAAGATGACTGCTGAGTTACAGATTTAAAGGTGTTATGTGGTTAGCAATGTGCCTCAGGCACATGATGGTGAAAACAGTGTGCATCGGTATGTGAATTTCATTGAAATGTTTGTGTAAATGAATGTGATGCTAAAATCATAACATTTATTTTTCATAGACTGTTGTTTTTGGTGTTCCCTCAACCAACATGTATACACTCCTATCTGAACTAAGCCCACTGAAGAAAGGGGATGACACTATACATGTACCAGTTTTGTGTGAATGTCCTTCCCAGTCCAACCCAGAGAAAAATAAAAATACACAAGATACCAAACAGTGCTCTGCGTGCATGGGCGAAGTCTGTCTGAAACATAATCATAAGAGATGATGACATAAGCAGCTTCTTTTGTGATACAAAGTATTCTTCAATCCCAAGATGCCACAACTGAATATACCAGTTTACATTTCTGCCTGGGTTTGGTTGCAGCAGGTTCATCTCACCTTTATTTTGCTAGCTTCTTTTAACTAACCTAATGTCTCCGTAGCATATGTGCCGCATGTGGATGTGTATGTTTACAATGCTGCATTTTGTTGGGCCACTGTGATCCATGCTGCTAATATTTACAAGCTGGCTGTATGTGTGATATTCAATACATATATGTACAGGTGCACATAAGAGAGAATCTTACTAAACAATTACATACTGCAGCTAAGAAGGAAGAAATGGATGAATAGTAGTAATTTCACTTTTGCAGAGTTTACACATATTTAACATTATAAGGATGCAGTTAAATAGCAGTTCCATAGCTCTGCCTGATGAAAATAGCATAAATTATACGATTTTTTAGGCAAATTCACACATTGAGTGGTCGTCATGCTTGAGTGGCTTGTCTTCTTTGTGGTAATGCGTAACCTTACCCTCTATTGTATAGTAGCTGCTGTGATAGCCACAACAAGCTGTCTGCTTATGACATTCAGCTCCAGATGATAAAGGTAATGACGAGACAGAGCTTGTTGCAAGTGATGTAACAGTGCTTGTGTTGAAACATTACTGCTTCTGTTCATAGACTTACCAGGAGGATGGCAGTAACATCTCAGAGGCTATAAATTCAGCTTCATAAGCATAGCACCGAGGGTTTTTTCCTCTTTATTTTGTTATTTTTGGAAGCTGAGTAGTGTGAGTTGACCATATAATCAGCATAGAGTTAAAGCAAGACACAGAGTGTATGGACGTACTAGAGCAATAGGGATATTGTGTGTACTACCGCTCTCATCTTCTGCTGCTATGGAAAGCTGATTACTAACTACACGTATGCACACCAGAAACCTGGAGCATTAATAGATAAAAATAGAATAACACTTTTTCTGTCATAATAGATTAAGAATAATACTAACATGCATGGAAATCCTGCTGAGCAGTATTTAGACGCACAAATATTTGTCAAATTCTTTGGGTGGAGGAAGCAAACAGTAGTACCAGATTATTTATCATAAAAAAAATCTACCCTGAAAGAAGAATCGAAGTTAATAAAACAAGGAAGGAAAGTGCATCTATCTCATTGCCTATAGCAGTTACGGTTTAAGTCCATCCCAGGTTATGAACAAAACAGGAACAAGAAATCAAAATGATAACTAAAAAACATTTCAATGTTGCAAAGCATAACATTTAATGCAAGCACATATACCCATCACTTTAATTTTTGAAGACTGCATTTTGAGGTTAACTAAAAGTGCATGCTTGACAAACACTTGGTGACCGAGAAGTCACTGATTCTACCTTGAAATTATTTTTGTCTGCCATCACTCAATCAAGCCTATCTTATTTTACTTCTCTCCCTTACTTTCTTGGGCATGGTCAATGTTTTACTGTTGATGCACCATGCACAGGAACTCATGTACACAGAACAGTATTTTGCATGTCATCAGAAGCACAACAGTTAGTGTCTAAATAATATGCGTAGTTGGCTAGGACACTTTAGCCAATACTGAATATACACTTAATTGCAACTTGGTATTGTTGTGATCCTGTATTACAGCCAAACATAGATTTGCTTTTTATGAGAATAATGCTAGAGCACTATTTCCAAATTATAATGAAAACCCTCTAATGTGTGCTGAAAGCTTTTTGCATAACAATGTATAGTGTATTTGAATCAGCGGCGCCAGAAATAAAGCTTATTTTCTAAACAGCTCTTTAGTGGATGACTAGGGAGGATGCCATTTATTGTCTTGTTCCTCATAACTGCCTGGTGCAGTTTGAAGGAGCTGTTGTTGGTGACAATGAGAATAAAATGAACTGAGTGTAATAAAGCAATGTTATAAAAGTGTCTAGAGTGCTTTTTGTGAAAATTTGTTACAGATTATAAATTATTTTTAGTTTTTGAAAAAAAAACTGTTTGCGCCCTTCCATGCCAGTTCTTTATTACCACTGTGACACATGAGAAACTCATGTTTTGCTTTTACAAGGAAAAAAACCCAAAACATTCCAAAACATGTAGCAAGTAGCAAATATATAAAAGGTAAATTAAGGGGTGGGGCAAGGCGTAAAAAAAAATGTTACCATTTGATTTTCTTTGATGGGCATGTTGCAACATTTTTTACGTAATGAAAAAATGTGATTAAAAATTTTAATGATTGCTCTTTTTGTGGACAATGTGTATTTTAGACACAAAGTCGTAGAAACAAGTATATTTAATCATAGGACCATGATATGGGCAAATGAACACGCACTCTTTCAACACTCAATCTCGATAAAGAATACAGTATTAACAATACATAGATAGGAGTAACACAGGATAATCTACACTTGACAAGGAGCACATATTTCCTCTGGCACTTGAACTTATCACTATCTTCTTGACTATGGACAATAGAAAGGAAGATCACTAACAAAACAGTAAATTCGGGCTCCTTAATATGCAAAGGTAAACATTTTTTATTATGACAAATTTGCATTACTTTAATCATAAAAATCAAAATAAAATTTGTCAAAAACTGACTTTCCGCAGACTTCGTATTAGAATAAATTTCTGCTACTGCTGAGAGCATTTACAATATTATCTCCTAATAAAAGGGAATTATTCTTCTATTCATTTGCCTTCTGTGATAAAGTGTGCTTATTTTGTCCAGCAGTGTTATCAGGTTATTTTGTGTAAGATCCACCTCAAAATATGTGCAAAAGATAACACAAGTGCATAACGTAGAAATAAAGTAGTGAATGGTGACTGATAATCGTGCAAAATACATCTGTTATCTAATCGTTACTAAATTCAACTGAAACACTCTGTCACAGGCTATATTTGGTGGCATACATTGCTCAAATGATGACCAGTTTTGCTAAACAAATCATACTAATGCAGGTAGTTGCAGATGGTCTGCTGGCTGATGTTGACATCTAATTGTTACTATTTTCAGATGCTCTGTATAATGGTCCTGTGGTGCAAAACTTCAACCAGATGATAGTTGGTTATTTTGAGTTTTAAGCCATGCCAGCAACTAAGGCTCTATCACTGCGAGAGATGGTTACACTACAATGAAATAGATTCAGCCTAATTTACTGATTGTTGCGATGCCTCATCAATTCGGGTTGTCCAGACTAAAGGTTTTATAGTGGTGCCTGTCATCTGAAATCATAACAGCCATTGTCTAAATGGCTTCCTCTGCCCCTCACCCAACTTTTATCAATTGCTCTTCTTGACTGCACTGCTGTGGATGACAATGTAATGAAAACACACAAAGACCTTTCTAAACCAATGGTACACAAGTGTCGTGAGTGGCTTTTTGTGAAAACTTGTTTCAGATTACAAACTGTTTTGGTTAGAAAAGCTCATCTTTTCTACTGTCCCATCAATTTATTACATTTTGAAAAAAAAAATTACTGCTGAAAAATTACGTTTAAACTGACAAGCCAGTGACTGATTGTTTTTGTGTAAATGTATATATGTCTAAGCAGCTAGCTTTGTCTACATCTCTGTTCTGAATATAGAACATTAAAAAAAGAAATCGAAAGAGTACAATTCATTTATTACATCAACAATGTTTAGAAATACTTAACAGCTAAATGTTGCTTTTGTTACTGCAATCACAGCCTAAGAAAATTTATAACAGATTATTCTGGGCTTCTCATCTCTATCTCATTCACTGTATTCTTTCTTCTGTCCCTTGCATGCCCTCTGCTCTCAAGAACATGAATACTCTCTCTGTTTTGAGGATGCTCCCCACTAAACTGTATACTGCAGTCTGATGTGTCCCCGTGACTGCTCACTGCTCTTGTTCTCATGTCTTCTCTTCTTCGTACTGGATCAATGCCTGGATCTCCTGCTCTCTTTGTGAGAAGACTCTAAGTCTTTATCATTTCTGCTCCCCTTTCTAGGTGCCCTGTCAATGCTCGCAGACCTTGACCTCTGACGTCTCTTCTGCCTGTCATGTTTTCCACTGCTGTGTTCCTGTTTGACTGAGTGGAGTTTAGGATTCCTTTCAGACCTGTTGTTTGTCCTGGATCTGTCAGGCTCACTGGTGTCTGACTCACTGTTGCTGCGTGCACCGTGTGCAAGCTGGCGCCTCTCAGTGCCACATTTACCATACTCTCTACCATCAGGTGGACTCCTGCCCTCTAGTCTGGGATGTTTTCGACCAAAATGATGAGATTCATCTGACTTGCGCTTCAGTTGCTTGGGATGTGCATCTTAAAACAAAAAGAGTTCATTTTAGTACTGGATAGTTCACATTCAGAGTGATGTTTTTTTAACATCATAATACATCAATTACAAGCACAATCTTGAGAGGAAAGCTCAGGAAAAGAGAGAATTTAGTGCCTCTAGTCCATCTCGCCCATCACAGAATTAGTAAGGAATAAAATGGGAAGATAATACATGTACAATGTACAACTTTCAGCCCTCTTACTCATGGATGTAATAAGCTAGTGGGCATGAAAACGAGAAACAACCCCATGCTCAGGATTTAAAGAAAATGGCAATGAAAATAAAACGTCGTTAGCAGTTAAGCAGAGAAAGCATGATGCAGTTTAGCTGCTTGGAAATTCCTTTTACTATGTGTAAAAAATAATATGATAGCTTAAAATCAACTTTAATACAAGTTATTTCATAATCATGCAAAAGGGTGCAGTGTCTAGTGTTAAGGAACTACCTGATGAATCTGAATCAGATGAGTGTCTAGACTTCCGTTTCTTCTTTTTCTCTGAATCCTTCTTCTGTAGCTTGTTCAACTTTCTGCAAATATAGCATTTAAAAGCCAATGTTCTTGCTCGTGTATTAAAAGATAATACCATGCAGACACTTCTAAGATAACTGTAGTGCTCACCCCATGCATGGGATGTGTCAGACAAACACTGGGAAGCAAACTCTTTACATTCACAAAGGATAGTAAGGTACAAACAAGGATCTACAGTGTAGCAGTCATTTTATGATCATGACATTAAAAATCCAAAATCTGAGATAATCTTCCAAAAATCCTTTTTACTATAAATGCTTTGAAAGGATATTTTTCATATAAATATTAGCTCTAAAAGATAGGACATATACTTACTTCAGCAGCTTCTTTTTCTGCTTTGGTGTGAGGGACTTTAGGAACTGTACTTCTGGATCAGTTTCATCTTCATCTGCTAATACTACCTTAAAGGAAACAAGGAATGAAAAGAAATCATCATTTAGCATCAAGAATCTGCAGTTTCCGGTATAAGCCTATTACATTTCAAAACTAGGTAAAGCACAGTCCACAACTTCTATAAAGATTAATTCGCAAAAAACAGTTTCTAATGCATGATTCGGTATTTCTGTGTGGAGCTGTAGTGTTGAAAAAAAAAGTATGAAAATGCTTAGCAGAAAAAAACCCCTATCGCTGTTTCAGTACCAGCACAGTGACAAAGTACCATTGCTTCCAGGAGTTTGATCTTGACTTGAAGGAATGCATCACTACCATTTAAAAGTATTAATTATATGACTTGGATGTTTTATTATGATTCTAAGTTCCAATCAGAATAACACTCTGATAAATGTCCCTACTTTTACATTGTTTAAAAAAATGAAATACATAATTTGTGCAGATATTGTGAAGATGATCTATGGCAATAATTTGCCTTTAGACATTATCACGAAGTCAAATCTTTTATTATAAGCTAGAGAATATTACTGATGTATGTTTATAGTGTTACTAATTTAGGATTAATTATCTACTTATGTTTATGTAGCTGTCATTTTGAAAATCTTGTTGGATCTAATCATAGAGTGCTTCTGATTTCTGAGGTACAAGCCATTCATGTTCATAACGGAACATTTTTCTTCTTGCTACTTCTTTTTTTTTTATCAAAGACAATCACTAAAGATTCCGCTTTCCCATTATTTTTAGCATAAACCTGTTTCTCTTTTTCTAGTACTTTTAATTCTACTTAAATATTTACTTTTTTTTTTTAACTCAGTAGTTTGGATAAGAATTAACTTCTTTCCTAGCATTTTGCATTTGTAGATGTGAACCTTCACAACCAGGGTCTGTTTCACACAGAGTAATGTAAACAGGGTAGTGTCAGAAAACACACAGTGCTGTGCATAAATGAGGGAAAAAACTAAGTACCACAAGGGATTGTTCTATGGATTACTTCCCTTAGGGATCTAAAACCTAGTCAACTAATCAAGTATTTTGTAATATCAGAAAGGAGGCAATAAATCTGTCAACCACCATGTTCAAGACAGTTGTTTGTTATTCAATCTGACATGGATTTGTACTCCAACAGCCGAAAATGACAAGAAAATAGTAAATGAAAGTTTAAGAGAAATAAAGAGAACTTGTTTCCATCATTTTCAAATATGAAATCAGACTATGAAATCAGAGTGGATAGAAGACATGCTGAACATTCTTAATATGCTATAATCTCAAAATGGCTAAAAATTAAAATTTTCTTCAACTGAAGGGGGAGTACTTGGCCTTAAGAAATGCTCTTTAAAATGACGTGTCAATGATAGTTGTCTTTAATGCAGGTTAATAGGTAAATATTGGCACACATTACTTCTTTATCAGAAGATTCCATCAGTCTTCCTAGCATTGTTTGTTTCAGCTGGAATCCATCTTGTTTCAATCCCTCCAAAAGACTTGATGTGCTTGTTGCTGCTGCAAATAACATTTTGAAGAAACTGTCACTACACATTCTCTAATGTAGTATAAAAATGAAAATGCCTTGGAAAAAAAGTCTGTTCAAAAAAAATTACTCAAAAAGTATGAACAAACATTTTTAACTTTTAACAGTGACCATATATACATGGCCATCTATAGATATCTACACAATGTTTTTTCACTTAACTGGTTTTGGCTCATAAAATCCTGATACTCCTTGCCTCATAAAATTCTAGCACGAGACCTTTCTAAATGCTGCAGTTAAAATAAAACTTACGTTGTGGTGGTTCTGCAGTAAGATTTTTTCCAAAAAGAGGACAAATTTTGTCTGTGTTAACATGACCCCACTGTCGACACTTGATGCAACGAATGTTGCGAACCTCTATCCCAAATGGTTGGTCACTTATAGTTTCATCTCCTTTTGCAAATCTGTAGACAGAAAAATTTGATGGTCCAATTATTTCCATGTTAAAATATGAAGAACTATTAAATAATATTTTTCTTTTTTAGAATGTGAAGAAAACAACATGGAAAAAGCAGACCACCAGGTTTTAAAACACTTTTTACTATAGTGCATTAAAAGGCAAGGCAAGCCAAGTTTGACTTTTGAAATGGATTCAGATGTTTTAAGTGATTTCCAATCAAACATTTGATATCGACAAAATATATGATGAACATACGCTTCACGAGGAGCATTGTACTTTCGCTGCCATTCAAACTTATATTCAGGCTCATTGTCTTCCTTCTGAAACATCAGACATAGAAAAATAGTTAAGAAATCAGATTTGCAGAATATAAAATGTAGGACCAGTCTAGACCATACTGTCATCCATTATAATCCAGAAAAAACATCAAGGGTAGCTATTATCCTTTTATTCAATAACTGGGTATAATGTAACTAAAATATTAAACGAAGCTAACCTAGCAGCATGCAGTATATAATATTTTCTGAGAAGGCTGACAACCAATAAATCAGCAAATGTAAGTCTCCTTGCAGAGCAGATATAATATTTATTAAGATTTTTGTAAAGTTGTAAATTACTTTTGTTTAATATACCAAAACTTGCAAGGTTAACAAAACAAACCTCAAGTCAATTTCATGACACTGTGATCCGAAAGTGCACTTTTTTGGTACAATGTTTAGAACTGCCTAATTATCTTACTTTGCCCCAGCAATAAACCACCACATTTTCTTTCCTGGACTCTTTTTATTTAATAACTGCATGTGTGTACTGATTGCAATAGCATACAATAAGGAAAATAAGTATATTAATGCAAGAAATACATCTGTTTATGGCTCAAACTTTTGAAGGAAAGACTTACTTTACAAATGCATAACAGAACAGTATTTTTAGGTTGATTTCATCAGGGGTTTAGCAGTAAAGAAAAAAACTGAGGACATTTTCCAAAAAATCCTGAAATTTATTACAGTAAACCTACATATTTTTGTGTAGTTTTTGTAGCTATATGAACTTAAAGTCATGCCCTATAAACTGATATCAATGTTTGAGCATGGAAAGTGAAAAATGGCTGTTTAGAGACAGTCTGCTAAACTGGGACAGCATGTATAACAGGAAATGATTCATTCTAGATGAAAATACAATGTATTAACATAAAAGCATCCACAAAAATTGCAATATGGAGATGAAACACTTTATTTCCATGCAAAAATTATGTTGATATAGTTGCTACACTATATTTTTAGGGGCACATTATGTTTGATTGCAGCTAACAGCATTAGCCACCAGTCCATATTTAGTAAGTTCTTCACTTACCTCTTTCTTTTTTAGCCCTGGAGGGGCATCATACAGAAAGCTTAGACCAGCCTTGGCCTTTTCATCACCCAAAAGTGCCCTGAAACGTTGAGAAAAAAAGCCAATATAAAATTTTCTAGACAAAAATTGTCTTCCTGTAGACCAGTGGTTGTTAAAGTGTGGTCCGCGGGCATATGTCAGGTGGTCTGTATTTCTACTGTATAACCTTTGACATTTTTGTATCAAGAGAGAATGAAAATACAAACAGCAAAGATCTAAAAGGGAAATGCTTAAGTGTGTTTAACCCAATTCTTTAAAATCAGTATATTTATGAAAAATCAGATGATGAGAGTAGAATGGCATAAATTATTTTACTCAGAGATTAACTAGTTAAGCGCAAGACTGATAGAAAGTTTGAACTTCCAGCAACGGTCAAAAAACACTCTTAAAAAACAATGGAAAAGCCTGATGATGAAAAGCACAAAGTATCAACAAAATGGCCAAAAGTCATGAGTCAGATGCTCAAATTTGTAATAGTATAAACCTGCTGTGTTGTCTAGATAAAGCGAAGACAATGTTTCTCACAACACTGCTTTAAAACAGGGCACAGCTGATAGTCAGCACAACATGAGCTAGTAAGTCTTAGATATAAATTATTGAATATGATTCAAAATCTAAAACAGGATTATTTATTAGGCAGAACTGGAGCAATTCTTAGTAAAAGGGCATATAAACTTGCACAAAAGCTATCAGAAAAATCACTATATTTCCTCCTAATGTAATGCAAGAATTTCTCCAGTGTACTCTTTGAGTTGTGCTAAGCTGGTTTATATCCTGGCCATCGTAGCATCAGTATTCTGTACAATTCTAATCCTGCATCTGCATATTACTCCAGAACAGAGAGCGTGTGTTCTTAATTTTTCACTGGGAAAAACACACTGGCTTGCTAGAGCTAATAAATTGTCTTACATGAGAACTATAAAATCTACAAATAAAATTATTGTGTACATATATAAGGTACAGTAGGGTATAAATAAGAAAATGGTGAAACAGCAAGTGATCATGTTAAATTCACTAACTATAGAAACAGCAATTCAATAAAATTATGCTGATAAATGCCTGAATAATCTAAATTTTAAAGCAAGAGTTAAATCTGTAATCATAACAACCTTTTGCAACATGCCTGACTTATTATTTGCATTAATATCCACAACTAAAACCATGCAAATTTTGTCCATCTTTAGGTAGTTATCAAAAATGGAGTTTATGAAAAAATGCTATTTACATTAGCCAGTCGTGATGTTTTTATTTTATGGCATCCCTGATTGTAATACTTTCCAACATTTATGATCTGCTATATGTTATTGCACTACATATTAATTGTCTTGAGATATACATGATCAAATGTTCTACAATAAATGCGCCAGAAAATGGCTCTAACTACATTCATCTTCAAACTCATAATGGACTACTTGAGTTTTATGTTTACCTGTTACTCAGCATTTCTTGCTCTTTCTGATACTGAGTCATCAGCTCTTCTTGCTTTTTCTTTTCATATTCTGTTTTCTGCTGAGCCATCCATACCTGTAAACATATTCCAATTTGAATTTTATGGAATTCTAGCTTTAATTAAATACATTAAGGGACTGATTTTACTGTTGTTAATAATTGAAAACAGTTGTATACACACAAGCTTTCAATGGATATTAAAGAAGTACTAGATGGAAAGCAAGCACAATTAAGTTTTGTTAGTTGACAACAAACACCACAGTGCGAACAAACAAGTTCTTCTAGAGACATTTGCATCGTTATTTCGACTATTTCTTGTAAGGTTTATAGTGGTACAAATATATAAGAACATTATTATATTTTTCTGACTCCGAAAATCTCATAAACGAGAATTTGAAATCGACGCAATTCACTCATATAATACTTTTGCATTCACTCATGTAATACTTTTGAACTGTTGTTCATGTATGCCAATCACAGATAATGTCTCTTAAAAGTTTTATTTCAAGCAATATGCTAGATGATTTCTGTTTCGGCTTGCTCGAAACTGAACATCATCAACTAGTGGTATACAGGCACTAGAATGTAATCAAAATGTTTACATATAAACTGCATAAAAGCAAACGTTTGTATACTAAGAAATATATTTCTTACCCGTTTTATATTGTCTTTGCTTGCAGGATGAAAGAACTTTTTAGTCATGTAGTTATTGAAACCTTTACCCATTTTTGTTAATTTTGTAGAAGACAAAACACAAGAAGCCTGGCAGAGAGAAGGTAAACTGTCTCCGGAAGTGATTTCTGGGAAGCCAGGGGAAGTCACTACAATGTCTATTATAAAAATAATTTTTCCTTGAATCTTTTGAGAAAATTCTGTTATTAAGATATCCATTAATATTACCATCAAATAAACGTTTCTCGAGATGATGAGGCTGGAATGGTTAAGGACACGCAGTTAAAGAGAAAGAAAGACGATGGCAATCCGATGATTACTTTTTCTGCATATGATTTCATTTAAAAAGTTTCTCTTGCATAAATTGTGTTGTGTATTTTCTGCAAGTCAAAGCATGTGTGAAAAACATAAATTTTCGAAGTTTCCATTCACTGGCGCCTTCATAAATCTAAGGAACACAACTTGAAACTGCTTCAGGTCGATTCTCCCAATTTGTTTATTCCATCACATTTGTCCCATGAGTTGATGGACTCGCTTCAATCTTTGGAAGCTATGAAACTTGTTGTGGCGCTAATTCAACAACTTTGAAACACTATGAAGGGGTGGAGAAAGTTAATTGCGACATAACAAATAACTCAAGGCCTAAAACTGATGACATATAAAGGTAAAATAAATGAGGGTTTAAAACAACTGAGACAATGTTAAACTACAAGTAGGTTACATTAGTATACATCTCGAGCACCGTTTCCGTAGCGGAGGCGTTATCTTGCTGAAGAAAACAATAGCAGACTGATTAAAATAAATAATTTCAGTATGGGAGTAAACAATGATTTCTTCCATCTTCTTTTAAAGACTTGATTATATATATATCTTGAGAGAAGAATTTCGCAGTGCGGATCAGGTAACAAAACACCAAAGAATGGGAGATAAGCGAAAGCTTTTTTTTGAAAAATGTGTCTTATGTCCCTTTGATTAGTTTATCATCTACCAGTTTGAGTTGTTTAGTTTGGCGTCTATGCAGCACATAGTCAAAATGCTCAGGTTATTAGCTTGGGTATTATTTGAATAGCTTAACTAAGTAAATTGAGCAACATTTTAATTCAGGTGGACCTTTGTAAATGTTATCAAAGACACTGGTATAAACTTTACACCAAACTTTCTTTGTTTTATGGTTAATTGCTGTTTATTTGTTTGTGCTGAGATCACCTCCACACGAATTATTTGTTTTACTTATCTCATTATAAGTATTTAAAGAATAGAAAGACAGAGATATAAGTGACTACATCAAAAAATAAACTTTAAAGCTTTACAAGAATGAGATAATTGGAGCCTACAACCACCAAGACCATAAACCAGAGACGGGCTGTATTTTGGAATGGCAGCATGCTTAAAACGTTTTTGATCTTGCAGAGATACTAACAAGCCGAAGAAAAGTGACGACACCTATTGGCAGCATGTAACAACAGCTTGAAAGACATCAATGACAGGCACTTGAAATCTTTATGTAACTGATGCGTGAATGTATTTGGAATGAAGTCGGGTGGTAATGGTGTCTGTGTAACAATAGTGTGTATGACTAAAAATGGATTGTAAAAGCCTATAGGTTTATGAAAGATTTTATAGAAAAAGTCGCATTTAATTACGGCTATTTCCAGCATATTATTATTAGTAGTAGTAGTTGAAGATACACGATTAAGTCCGCATTCTGTTGGCTGTCGCACGGGAGTGTACGTCTTACGATTAAATCATTTTTATTTGACACACTATTACAGTTCATGTCTTGGAAAATAAAGGACTTGTGAACCAATCCAATTTCGCTTTTGTTTTCCATTGAAAGAAAATTATTATGCTGTATGATCCTCATAAAGATTTCAGTGAAACGAAAATCTTTTAACTCCGATAATGCAGCATAACTGATGACACGTGACACTAGTAACGACAGCTCACCTCCACGTTTTTCGCTCAGTGAACAGTGTGTGACATTCCCAACTCAGGCGCCGAGACGGTTGGTCCTACCTGTACAGGTGTAAATGCCGACAGGGGAATCTGTGCATTTAGTTCCTTGCCGAGTAAAGGTAAACAAATATGTGTTTATATTGTCCTGAATTCTTAATTCTGATTTCACGGCAAAAGAATTGCTAAATTGTTTCATAAGAAAAATCTTACCGTCCAATAAGATACCATGTGATGAGTTTAACTCAGGGAGACTAATAGTAGCAGTGAATGGTAGAGTCTCATTAGTAATTAAGTTACAGGAACTAATGTGGAGGAGCAGTTAAGGAGGACCCGCTGGAATGGAACCCTAACTACAGGAGGGCCTGAGAGCCTTTCTCCTACACCGGACCCACCCAGGGGTGACTGTCAACCAAGGGAGGGCTGCATGGGTAGCTCGAACCGATCCGGGTAGCCCTCGAGTTTCTTCGCTTGTCGGTCGCCGAGGAATCGAGCATCCTGTCATTACTTGTGAGAGCATCGTACATCGGGAGACCACGGGCTGACGGGAATGGTAAGTGTTATTTTCGACTTTGTCTAATTTTTCAATGTGGCCACGAGTCATCGGACATAGTTACATGATGTCATCTCAATCTTCTGATTAGCAAGTAGACAGACGCGAGAACAAGTATTAGAAACTTGACATTCTTAGCGTGGAACTGAGAAGTGCGAGAGGGTACAGTCAGCATTGAGTTTTCTCTGTGTAGTTGTCTCAGTAGAATTATTTGATGTTTATACTGTGTGTTGCTGAAGAGTGTTCCGCTGCTCTGGGATAAGGACAAGGTGACATCGTCAGCCCGGGGAGGGGGGGCGGGGGGGTTTGTATTGACCTCGTCAACCTCAGCTTAGGAGAGTTGTCAAGGAAGGTTTTTAAATGAAGTTTAAAGAAAGATTATTCAAGGAAATGAAGATGTGCGTGTTAGTGTGAGCGTCCCTGAACAGAATCCAAACCGTAAGTGAGAATTTTGTGAACTATTAAAATAATAGTTATCTAAATAAATTGAATGACGGAAAAGTTGAAAGTCATCTATGACATTGATATGCTATTTATGGTTTACAGTAACATATGTGCTTTGATGTGAGTTATGTAAACTTTGTTGCCCCACCTTGAAATAAAACACGTGCTCCCGCACATTTGCCATCTGCCATGATAATGATCAATGATTGATGATTGATTGATGATTGATTGATGATTGATGGATGAAAGATGGATGATGGGTAAATGGATGATGAATTCATAATGGAGGATGGTAGATGGTTAATGAAGGAAGGGTGGATGATGATGAAGATAATGATGGATGGTAGAGGAAGAGGATGGATAATGATGATGTTGGTTGTTCTAGGTTGTTGGTTATTGTTGGTTGTTGATGTTATTGTTAGCTCACGTTGTTGCTTGTTTATGTTCATTGATGATGGTGGTTGATGATGTTGGGTGGTGATGGTGATGATGGGTGGTGGTGTTGATGATGTTGATGATAATGATGCATTGATGATGCAATGATGGTGGTTGTTGATGATAGTTGTTGATTGTTATCAATCATTGTTGTTGATGATGGTAATGATGGGTGGTAATGTTAATGATGGGTGTGTTGATGATGATGATGATGCAATTAATGATGTCATGATGATAGTTGTTGATGATAGATGTTGATTCATCATGATGATGATGATAGTTGTTGATTGTTACTGAACATTGTTGTTCATGCTGATGATTGTTGTTGACTGATGATGATGATGAGGGATGTTTGGTGATGATGATGATGATGATTGTTGTTGACTGATGATTGTTGTTGACTGATGATGATGGGTGGTGGTGATGATTGAAGGGTGGCGGTGTTGATGATGGGAGGTGGTGTTGATAACAGCGAACAGCCAACAGCCAACAGCCAACAGCCAACAGCCAACAGCCAACAGCCAACAGCCAACAGCCAACAGCCGCCAACAGCCGCCAACAGCCGCCAACAGCCGCCAACAGCCGCCAACAGCCGCCAACAGCCGCCAACAGCCGCCAACAGCCGCCAACAGCCGCCAACAGCCGCCAACAGCCGCCGTGCTCTTGCCCAGTGGTAAAGCTGGTGCCGACCCACCCACCCCGCCTTGCAGCCTTAAAATAGATTTTAAAAAAATTATGATTAAAGACTTCTTTGTATCTGCTTTAAACGTTTCTTTTTCTTTCAATAGAAAAGCTTCAGAATGAAAAAGAAACGACTAGAAGACTAAATGAACAGAAAAAGTCATCTCGTCCCTTCTTTAACTTTCCTTTGTGATATATTTCTTTAGTAAAAGTTACATCTTGATGCATCTTGCCAAAGATAACAAAAACAGACACATTAAAATAATTAAGTTAAAAGTAAGAGACTTACAATTTTTTTCTTCCTTTTATTGATTTAATTGTTTACATCTGTATCTAGAAAACCTTTGATTGCAAATAACGTAACTACCGAAGCCTAGAACCAGGAAGACCTTATTCCAAAGACAACTTGTATTTTCAATGCAACATACTTTAAACGCTTTTTATCTTGCTGGGATACTATCAAGTAGTCTATAATGAAACTACAATGTATTGCACAGTTTAATAGTTTCTATCACTGTCTCGTGCGGCCCGCAGCACCTGGACTAAAGTGATTTACACCTGTATAACTCCTGTGTGTATTGTTATCGTCACGAAGAAGAATATTCGTCGTACAGACTCGCCCACCTGTCAGGTAGAACTCCCTGAGTGGGGGGAGATGGAGAGGTGGCATTAGAAAGCTCGGCAGCTCCAGCCAGGGGTTGTGCTCTTGCCCAGTGGTGAAGCTAGTCTTCCACGCTGACCCACTCCTCCACTGTCTGTGATCCTGATAAATTTCGTAACGGCAAAAAAAAAAAAAAAAAACATACAAAAAAAAAAACAACTCTGAGAGAATGGCGCGCACAGAAACATGCTGTTTTTAATTTGTTATATTACATCATCATTCTGTTGTTTTGTTTTTTTGTGGTAGGGATGTCAAACCTGTCCTCGGTGTCATGTTTTAGTATTTCAGTAAAGATTAAATGTCTATTGATAAGACTTTACACAGGTGGGGTCCTGCCTAGGGGACAGTTAAGCCGTATCCCCCACCTGCCTCTGGGAGCCAGGGGGGGTCCTGCATAGGGGACAGCTAAGCCGTATCCCCCACCTGCCGTAACGTAACTACCAAAGTGACCAGACTTTTGCCCTCTTGGCTTAAGAGTCGGTCTCAAGCAAATGTGAAGTTTCCGTTAGAATTCTGAAGACATTTTGACTGCTCACCGGTTGCTCCGTTTACACTGATGTCCTGCCGAGAAGTGTTTTCAAGGTTTTCGTTTCCTTCTTTTACTTCGCACGTTACCACAGACACATACAACGAGGGATACCATTGGTCAACTCACTCACCATCCAATCATCGGGTAGCCAGCACCGACAAGAGGTAGACCACCCTTAATGCCCCCTGCCCCGCCTACGTGTCGTGATGGACAGGTGACTGATTCCCCTTCCCCGTGTCAACCTAATAGGTCCTGACAGACCCCTAAGGTATCTCTCTTCCTAGAGGTCAATGATGCCTCTGCCAGCAGCTGGTCGCGCTTGGCAACTGTAACCACATAAGGTTGTTCACCTCTACTTTGGTGCATACGCCCTCCTTGTCAGGCTTGTCAACAAGACTCCCTTGACCCTAATTGGGGCGATTGTTACTTCCCTTTTTAAGTTACCACATGACAGTAAAGTAAATCAGAAAAATGCATTTGAATGTCGCTAATACACTTTCATTTCACGAGACGATGCGGCCTTTAATTTCAACATTTAAAAAAAAAATCTGTGTGATGCACTTTGACAAAGCAGGTTGAACTCGCTACTCCTTATTCACATTATCATTTATGCAAGGTCACTGTAGTTGTGAGAGCGCATTCTCTTTACTAGTTATGAAGTTCACTTAACAGGATCATATACGCAGTTTTTACACTAGGGGCGCTTAATATAAATGACAATAATTTTGGATGAATTCACACGAGTTAGCACGCCTAGAGCCTCATAATCGGTGTTCTTCAGTGTTTCAAGGTTTTGTTAGGTTAGGTGTTAGGAGTGAAATCGAGTGATACGATAGTTATCAACCAGTTATCACACACTGTGAGAGACGCCAAACCACGCATAGATAAACACCCTTAGAGCCAAAACGCTTAGCCATGTCATCGAATCCGTACTTGCAGGTAAAGACAGGTGAGAATTTCATGGAAAATGGAAACGATTCCAACGGCGTCGAACTACTGAAATGGAACAGTAGTGGGGAACAGAAGATGAGCGTTGAGGATGACAAGAATTCCAACGGCGTGGAAATAGTAGTTGGCAAGACAGATGACGACGACGAAGAAGAAGTTGTTGTGACAGATGATGAGGATGAAGGCGATGCGTGTGTCGTGTTCAGGATGTTAGAGCGTGTGAAAAACGCTCTTTGGACACACAGGTAAGACGGCTCTCTACCTGTCTTTCTCTATGTGTACTTTTTTCCACATATTAAGGTGACCAGACTTTTCGGGGGCGAAAGCGGGACACGTGCCGATGATGGTGTCGCCACCGTCAAAAAAGGCCGAAAAAAGTGATTTTTAAAGCAAGAGGGACATTTGATGGACTTGCCAGAAAGCGGGACATTGGGCCCGATGAGCAGGCGGGACACGAGGTCAAAAGCGGGACGTCTGGTCACCTTACCACATATATATCCTAGTTGGCTTCTCTACCTTTCTCTTGATGTCTATGTATGCGCATAGCTTTCTGGATCCCTCATTTGGTCTTTCGTTGTGCTATTAAGTAAAGAATCTTCTGTCTACTCAAACATCTAAAGTCAGATGATAAAAAAGACATCGCACACTGGCGCGCATCCGTACATGTGTGTGTGTGTGTGCGCGCGCGCGCGTCCGTATACGTATGAGTGCATGGAGGTAAGTTTATCTGTAGGTATGTTTGTAAGAAAATGATCATGCAGTACATACGTGTGTTAAAACTAGTTTCAGTTGGAGCTGAGAGTAAAGCTCACTTCACACTGATTTCTGTGCAGAAAATTCGTCAAAATGACATGCTGCGTGACTCTGTTCCTGTTGTTCCTCGCATACTCCGGCTACTGTCTGTATCGCAACTGGGGGAGCGAAGGGGGCTACCGACTCTTGCTGCTGGTCTGTTTTGTCTTGTACCTGACCCTAGGGTACCGCTTAGTGAAGCCTGTGGTCAGGGTCGTCACTTCAGTACAAGTGCAGCCTCAAAGAGTGAAGTTTCTGCAGAAAGTATTTCGATGGTCAGTAAAAATTACATATTTGACTGATAAGTTAAAAAAAAAAGTAAGTGGGCAAAATTGCACCATAACCCAACCGACGACGGCCATTACAAAATTGACAGATTAGGAGAGGTCATGGTAGAAACTGGTTCCCCGGTTTTCAAACTTTTCCAGACGAGTATCACTTTCGAAAATTTCAATCGACCGAGTACCCCCTCCCAACCCTACCCCCTACTAATGTGTATATATATATACACTAGTTTAGGACTTACTCTAAGGTTCGCCTATATTTCCTTCGCCATCATCACTACCAACAGCAGTGTCAGTAGTGTTTGTGGTCGTATGCAGGGCGTGCTATGTGGCAGGATGTGGAGGGGCTGTGGCGTACATCGCCATCGACATCGCACCTCGTCAGCCGCGAAACCTTCTCGCACTGGGAGGCATCTTCTCCATCGTCATCATCGGCTTCCTAATCTCCACCAATCAGCGAAGGGTACTCCTTTCTATGACAATCTGAATACAAACATACACGAAAGCACTTAATCATTGAAAACGAACACACACAAGTAAAAACGCACGCACGCACACACACACACATTGACGCATGTATGCAGTTTCAATATTTCTTTCTCACTCGCTCGCTCTGACGCAGCTTTGCTTTGTATGGACAAGTAAGCTTGAAGGATTCCTAGCTTTTTTGCCAGTATTTCAGCAAAAACAATTTTTGTTTCATTTATGCCATGTGCAGGTGATTCTTCCCATAGCCTTTGGTAAAACTTTGATGTGATCGGTGAACTGGCTAACAGTTGAAGATTTTGTGAAATAAAATATCCTAATGGGGTAAAACTTTAGATGTAAACTCAAGCTGTCTACTACTAGTATTTATTTCCTAATATAAACAATATTCAATTCAATACCTGTCACTTTGTGTCTCCTACCAGGTCAACTGGCACGCGGTGTTTTGGGGGATCGCGCTTCAGTTCTACTTTGCCATCTTTCTTTTACGCAGTCCAGTGGGTCGCGATCTGTTTAAGTGGATCGGCGATCGAGTTATGGAGTTTATTCATTACACGGACTCAGGATCTCGTTTCATCTTTGGTGAGGCCTTCACAATGCACCGTTTTATTTTCCAGGTATTTAAGGGTTTCTTTTATTTAAATAATGTGGCTACTTTGTTGTGAAGAGCGCCTAGGAGTCTTCTGTCTGGTAGTAGAACGAGCCATTGAAAGTCAGTGATACTTGCATGAGTAAATGCGATTTTTTACGAACATTATTAGCTTTGGATGCAGACAATAGTGGTACGGATGGCTACTGACCCTAGCTCAAGCCTAACTATCACAATGTCTGCTAATAGCTTTACTTCCCACCTAATGGTTGCACTCAGTGCTGTATGCTCGTGATTGTGATGACAGAACATGCCGGCCGTCATTTTCCTCAACTCCATCATCGCTCTAGGCTACTACTATGGCGCCATACAGACTGTGATAGCTACCTTCGGCAAGTTTCTTGCCATCTGCCTCCGCACTACCCCCATCGAGTCCGTCAACGCTGCTGCCAACGTCTTTCTCGGCCCAGTAAGACTTTCTATCTGTTTGCTTATCTCAGTTTCTGTTTATTATTCTGGTATTACTCATGAAGTTATTCAAAACATTTGACAAGTCCTGATCGCTTAACGCCATTGAGTTTGCCTGATTTTCTAGTGCAGTCCGTCTTGTGCTTAACAGACGCCGTAGACTTGATCCCGTGCCAGGCATGACGAAGGTCGCCGGCACAGTAAAGTGACTATATCTAGTCTTTATACTTTCTTTTCGCTCTTTTGATCGCGTCCATTACCTCTTTATCGGCAGATCTTTTTGCCAAGGCATCACCGGTGAAAAATACGTTTTTTCTTATTTAGTACATGTTTCAAGCTCCTGGTTACCCACGGTTTGTTGTTTGGAAATCTGACAATGGTTTTACTATAGGTACTAGGTTATTCTGATTCCCCGGTCTCTTTCACACAGATATTTGATACGGTGTCTTTCTTCTTTGACGATTGGCGTGGTAATGAACAGACTGAGTTTTCCCCAAATACAGAGGTTCCAGCAAACCTTTCGCTCACTCATGCACTCTTTCATAAATCATACTCTTTTCCCATGCATTCCTACTGGCGTTCAGTTAAGGGTGACAATCCGTGTTTCTTAAGACAGACAAGGGGGATAACCCCAATTCCTAACTGTTTGAGTGCGTGTGTTTATCTATGCAGTACTCTTTGACAATTCATTATCATTTTAAATTAGTCTTACTTTCTTTTGCGAGCATCTGCACGATGTTTAGAGAAAATGATTTGCTCACTCTCTTTCAGGCCGAAGCCCCCCTTGTAATCAAGCCTTTCATCGAGAAGGTGACCGTGTCCGAGCTCTTCGCCGTCATGACAGGAGGACTGGCCAGCATTGCTGGGGCCGTGCTGGGGACAGTCGCTAGCATGGGGGTAGGTCTTTAGTGTTCATCTGTTAAGAATACGTTTTTATGTGGCAAGCCATGTCGATGTATAGAGAATATTTTCAGCGTCGTATTCTTGTGTGACTGTTTGTTTGTTTGTTTGTTTGTTTGTTTGTTTGTTTGTTTGTTTGTTTGTTTGTTTAGAAAGACAATTTAAACGACCTAACAATTAAAAGCTTCTCTCACAGCTAACTAATGATTTCGATTATAATACGTATATTTAGCATTTGCTTTACAAACAAAATAATGTTTTCTGTCTTACTGGACGTAAACAAACATGTTTTAAGATTCCAGCCAATCACCTGCTGGCAGCCAACGTGATGTCAGCTCCGGCGGCCTTAGCCCTGGCCAAGCTGATCTGTCCACAGTCGCGAGGGGACAAGATTCTGACCGGTGAAAGCGCTTACAAAATAGATTTTGGGTACGTGCATAGATTTCTAATTCTTTTTTTCAAATTCCAGCGGGCTGATTTCAGCTTTTTATGAGGGAGGGAAGTAAAATATACTTGCATACTTTCCTTTGTATAAAACAAATAAATTCTTTCTTTACTCAGTGGACAAAGCAAAGGTAAAACTTCTCAACCGAACAACGCAGCAATGAAGAGTTTCGAATAAGGCCACTATGGATTTATCTCACATTCTATCTTTACTGTTTGTTTACAGATTCCTATTTGTGTCTTCTCTGTTTCACTTATTACTTGTCTGCGTAGTTGTTTCTCCTTCCGTCCTTCGTATTCTGTCCATGACTTCAGCGCTGAGAGCACACTCTTTCATGAGCATTATTATGTGCGATATCAATCACATACAGTGTAGGGCCATTAAGGCGCGGTCCAGTAATTCGGAAATTCGCTTACAGGGATTGTAAAGGCAAAATAAACTGCTTAGAATCTCTTAAAGAGTAGGAACAGTTTGAATCTCGTCTATTTTCGTGTCTGTTCATCTGTAACAAGTTTAATGTTTCATTGGATGTAATGTTTATTAATAGAAATTGCACGGGACTCTTTTGTCTCTTTCGTCCTCCGATGGATCGTACGGACCTGGACATGGCGCCTCAAACACTCTATACAGGTGTTGACAGCTGTCATTTTGGCTTTAAAAAATGTATGTGATTGACATGCTATGCACCATGGTGAATTAAATATTTAAATGCAAGTTTATAGCTTATTCTTAAATAATAATTTATTATTAATTTCAAGACCGTTAATCACGATTTAATATGCAGCACGCAATATCGCGATCGTGAGATTATGGCGCTGCTTTCATAATGGCGACTCGCGGTTCAACACGTCAGAAAGGATTGTGATCAAAAACATTTCTTTTTTTATTATTCTCTATTCTAACTTATGCATAATCAAAACATATTTAAGCCGTGGACCACGTAAGCCGCGGTTAGGCGTCTCAATGGCCCTACAGTTCAATACTAGTGTTGTCAGGAGCTTTGGATTGCTACAGACTATGGCCTTTTAATTTATAGATATGGTTTCATTTATTTTTGCTCCTTTAGGGCCTACAATAACGCACTGGAAGCGGTGTCGCGGGCGGCAGTGGAGGCGGTGAAAATTGTCGCCACTATCTGCGCCAACATCCTTGTCTTCATCGCGCTCCTGGAGTTCGCAGACCGCACGGTGGAGTGGTTCGGCGATCAGGCTGGTGTGCCTCATCTCACCCTGTCGGTAGGTCAAGTTAGGTGCTTTAAGGCGAGTTTAATATTAAAAAAAGAATGCTACTCTGTTTATCGCGCTCGTAAATTAAAACAAAATGTTTGTCACACTCTCTCTCAAGGTATCGTAGTGAACGACTAAACTGACCAAGATTGATTAAAATGTTTTGACATATGCGGTTTCCTTAGTGTGGGTTACAAAAAGGAGCAGGAAACGAAAAAGCCTTTTTATAAAATCTTTAGACGAAGAATGGTCGATTGTTACAAGTATGACTGGTACGGAAAGCTGAATGGCAGTGTTCGCTTCTCAAAATATCATTCGCTCAATGACCTGTTGCCGCAAGAAACATACTTGTCAGATATTACCATACATAAGTTTCGAAATTTGTTTATAAAATTTAGGTTTGGCCTACATGATCTAAATAAAGTTCTACAGTACTGAAACGAATATGTGTCCATTCCAAACTAACATTGAAGACGAGTCAGAAATTTTAATAGTGTTGTAAATATGGTGATTTACGAGAAGTATCTAAGAAAGTATTGTAAAAGCTTACACATATGTTTTGTTTTTTCTGCTGAAAAATAAAAAATCCCAGATCACTCGTTCTGCTATGGGTTGAAGGTTAGGGCTGAAGAATACATGGAAACAAAAATGTCAGAAATCACTACTGAGGTAGTGTTAGATATCTATATATATACTGATTGCTATGTAAAAGGTTTGTGTTGACCTGCAGGTATATAGGTTGGAAGCCTTACGTTGAAAGTTCGAGTTTCTCTCTCTCTCTCTCCATATCACACGATTACGAGCAATAATGTTTGATTAATACAGAACCACAGAGACATTTTACTAATTACACTTCTTTCTCACTCTTCCCGATCATCATGTCAAAGTCTGTTGTATACTCCATACACTATTTCACATACAGTTTATTTCTGTGCTTTGTTTTGTTTGATGCCAACATTCCAACAATCTTGTCATTGTAAACCTGCTCATTGCAGCGGCTGCTGTCTTATCTCTTCTACCCACTGGCCTACCTGACTGCCACCGACACTGAGGACGTGTTCGTTATTGGTCGACTGATCGGAGTCAAGATTCTAACTAATGCACAGCTGGCTTACATGCAAGCAGCTCAGATCGCCAACAACACACTGACACTAACCAAATATAAAGAGCTACACCCAAACGGAACTTGGTATTACAACGGCGATGACGTCATCCTGGACGCCTTCAACCAGACATTGACTGGTGGCGTCATGACGGTAGGTAGCCTAGAAACGAGCTTTTCTGCGAATTCTCACTACATTTTTTTAATGTACTATACACCAAGATATTGTGTGTGAAAAGTCTGCAGCCGCTCTTCTCGTCGAACTCTATATTTCTTTTTAAGGAGTTTTTTGTTTAAAATATCGCTATGTATATCAAGTAATCAACGGAAAAGACAGATATGTTAAAAACTGTTTCTAAGTAGCCATATTATGCATAACCCTGCAATCCTAAACAGCTTACCTTTCAAATCGTACTAACTCACCATTGATGCTTCATGTTTGTCACAGGAAAGAACGTTAGTTCTGTCTACCTACATCCTATGTGGGTTTTCCAATTTCTCAGCGATGGGCGTCACCTTGGGGACGATATCGGCAATGGCGCCATCTAGATCAAGGGACGTGCTCAGATATTTAATTCGAGCAGGTATCGCTGCCAACCTTGCCTGCATTCTCACCGGATGCGTTGCCGGTATGTCTGATCGGTTCTACTCTTCTTTTTTTCTGTCCGCACACAAACACAACACACACACTCTCTCTCTCTCTCTACATAATTTAGACGTCCCGAAACCTACTTTTTAATTCTTAGACTGCTTAATTTTAACCAGCTTAATTATACAGTTATTTTACTTATCACTCACAAAAATAAGACTTGCATCTAAATAACTAATTTATGCGCTGGCACTTAAATGGCAATGATCAGTTGTCTGGTTGTTGTTGCCTGTTTAGTACACTTGGGGGACAGTTTTTGAGATTAAGCTGGCAGTCACCTGCAAAGCAATCTTAAACTTTTATGCGCATAAAAGTTTTTGGGATGTTGGTACCATACATTGGTGTCGAATCTTTTCAAATTGACTTTGGTGTCTGATTTAATTTTACATAAGAATAGTATCAGATTTCTTAGTCCCTGTGCCTTACATACCACACGCATGCGGTGTGCATTGATTTTGGTACAGTTATTTCCGAAATGTTACACGTTTTCCTCATAAGTTTTTTTCCTCTCGTGCACGGTGCCAATATATATAATTAAAAAATTTTTTTTTAAATATTTGATATCTTTCATATTGATTGACTTGACAATATTCTGTTGTTTTGAAGGTCTGGTATACATCTGACCATCGTAAACTGGATAACATCCTGAGAGAGAACAGTTATCATCTTTAAAATGTTATATTTTATTATCTTCATATATATATATTGTGATGTCCTGCGTTTGCATTTATTTGTATGTTTGAGAATAAACAAAAGAAGAACCTTTTTTATTTGAGGTGTTGTCTTCAAACTTTCTCCAGTGCGTGATCATATATGTTGGCCAGTCAGTCGTCCCTTGACTTGTACCTGTCGTTGGGGGTAGGGGAAACACATGGATAGACATGGCAGCTGACGGGGTCAGCTACTCTTGCCTATTGTGGGCGATAGTCAGCAGGTCCTGTACAGGACGACTAGTCCAGTCTTTGACGTTTGTAAGCCAGTTCTTCTCCTGGCCACCGCGGTGTCGACTACCCTCCAAGGTGTCTTGAAGGATAGTCTTCGCCAAGGTGTCGAAGAAAACACGACACATATATGTGCTTTGAATCTTTCCAAGATGATATTACTTCGACTGAACAAGCCATGCACTTAATCCATCTAGACTATCTTCAAACCCTTTCGCTTTTCTAAAGTGATGAGAATTAACAGCAATCAGGAACTCCCAACCAAACTTCAAGGAGAATTAAGCATCGTGGAAACTTAACATATCTTGGGAGCATCGTCAACAAGGACAGTATAGTGGACGATGACACTAAAGGCTGCATCAACAAGGCCAGGCATTCTTTCAACCACCTACGCCCCATTTGAAACTCCCAAGTACTAGCCTTCTGCATCAAGACGTGCATCTTTAGCACCAGTGTAAAAGCAATTCTACTGCATGGTTCTGAAACCTGGAAAGTGACAAACAATATAATACATTTCTATTGAAATTTTTCTTTGTTGTAAGATCATCAACTTAGCAAACTAATCAATGCAATAAACAACATGCAGTAATATCCTACACACAATTACTACACTCTTAACCACCCACTCCCTCCTAACAATAATTATCACAGGCGCGCGAACACACCTACGGTACATCATCAACAACAAGCTCTAGACCTTTACCAACAAATGCCATTTCCTAGGCATTAGATGGCCAGAAAAGCAATCCAGCATCAGCCAAAAAGAAAAAAAGAACCGAGCAAAATCCCACCTGCTAAGTCACCAAGAAGAGAAAGTAAGACGTACACACGTACCCTGCTCAAACCAGCGGACACCATTGCCAGGCAGGCACTTGATTGGAACCTCCTTGGGGAAGAGAAAAGTTGGGAGGCCAGACTTACAGGAGATTAGTAGAGAGCGAGGCAAAGGATGCCGAAGCCACATGGGCCCAACTGATGGGGGTTGCCCAAAACCCGGTCAGCTGGAGAGGTGTTGAAGCACTAAGCGCCTCGAGGAGTAGCAAGGAATAAAGTAAATAATTAATATCGTTATTATTAATAAGCCATTTCGATTTTTGTTTGAGCAGAACAATAGTTGCTCTCAATTCAAACTTGGAATTAGATTCCAAAACTAACCCTCAGATTGGTAGCAGGTTTGCTTTGTGTGGCGCACAATACAAAGAATATAATTTGCATTGTGTTACAAAAAGTATATAACAAAGTTACAATATATATATATTTATAGTAACGAAATATGGAAAAAACTGCCCTTAAAGTGTGCTGTGTAAGCTCTCGGAGGTCATATGGGATTAGTCTGGAATAATTTCAGACTGGTTAAATGTAGCTACGGTGTGTTGCTCTTCGTATGGGAGACGAAAGTCTAGCTCTCTCTTTGATCAAGGGAGAGAACTGCTCAAAAGATTTTTTTTAATTTTTTTACAGAAGCTACTTCCTCTGAAATTGTCTGATGTCTCTTCAATTCTGTATTTTCAAATCATTCATTTACGACTCCCACAGTTTCGAAGTTTATAATTTCATAGAGAAAAACCAGAAAAAACCAGAAATGTCAACTGTGTAACATATTGACTAAATCTCTTTAATTCCAACTTGTTTTTATTCCTAAATTTTCCACCGGAAGTAAGGCTTCCTTAAGTCTGTAGCACTTCTTACGCTATTGGACCTAAGGAAAATTCCCAACATGGGTCCAGTTAGTAGGTCTCGGTCTAAAAGCCCAGTAATGAAAAGTGAAATCAGAATGGACGATTTTAGACGTCAGGATGCCAAACGAGATCGCTCACGGTCGAAAGAAAGGAGAGAACGATCTCGCTCAAAAGAGCGAAGAGATCGAGACGTTAAAGATGAACGGAGGGACAGGGATGAGCGTAAACATAAACGGCACAGATCAAAAAGTCGAGAAAGGTAACATATAAGTTAAACTTTAATCAAAGTAAAGTTTCCCACATGAGTCGACTCTATCTTTCAGTGATCGGTTTGTTATCGTTTTTGTTAAAATCGCATGGCTGTTTGTATAATGTAGATAGTCAAGCAACTATGCATTTTGGTTTTTTGCTTTTTGTGTTTGTGAGTTTTTTCTTTTTAATAATTAACTTGGACACAGATAATTATCAGTTGTTTCACATTAGTTATTTTTTTATTATTAAAGGGAGAGAAAGAGAAGTAGAAGTAAAGAGAGACGGCCCATCCGCAGCAGAAGTGCAGAAAGATCAAAGCATGGTGAAGGGAAAGAGAAGAATCGTCGCAGATCTCGATCGCCAAAGGACAGGGATAGTGGCAGAGAGAAAGAGTATGAATTCTGTATTGCTTACATAGTATTTATCATGAACATTTATGCTATTATCTAATCTCTTATGGTTATTTATCTTGGTCATCTTTTTGTTTAGCTTTTATATTTGTATTTTTTCCTGAAAACATGAAACTGAGGTCTTTAAGATGCATAGTATATAAGATCTTAACTGGTCATTTTATTTGTCTTGTTCCAAATTTATTATTTATTTTTATATAATAACATTTTAACATTTGCATGGTCACCACACTGTGCTATTGTTGTCTTCATGGCCTTGCCACAGCATACTTATCTGAGCTGATGACATCTTACCACCCATGTAGGTCTCTTTAACAGACTTCCTTTTTATGCCACATATGAGACAAGAAACTCTGCAGAGGTTCTATTTCCTTCTAAGGGCTCACTGTTCCCTTTCTCTTCAAACTGTTGATGTTTAAAGGCTTCAAATCTGGTCTCAAATCCACTACTTAAAGAAGTATATAAGGAAGCATACTACTCTGCTTTGTTCTTCATCCATTCATTTAATTTATCATTGTCATGGTGTCTTCTGTTTCTGACACTTGTGTTTCTTGTATAGTTAACTGTTGGTTCATTTTGCAGTCTTTTGTGAACAGCAAGTTGAGCTTGCAGTCACACAAGGATGTGCTTTACAAATTCTATTATTAATAGTAGTATTAGCAGCAGTCCTATATGTGTATTTGTGCATTGAATGGCAGGATTAAAGAAGAGGAAGTTCTGAAGAAAGTTCCTCTCTCCCTAGAAGAGCTGCTTGCTAAAAAGAAAGCAGAAGAAGCAGCACAAAGTAAAGTATGTAAAATAAATGTTTACTTATTTTGTTCATAGTTAAAATATTTATAAATGTAGATTTAGCATAGATGTAAATATCTTTTTTAAAAGCTGTCATAAAAATTCTTAGCTAATTTTTCCATTCAATATTCTTCCACTTATTTTGTGTCACTCTTTAAATCCTTATTTTATTTTGTTAGTATTATTCATTACACAGGTGTGCATATCAGATGAAATATACTTAAATACAAAGTTAAATAGCCTTCAAATACAAATATACACATATAGTAATACAAATCTGAATATTGCACAGAAAAATTAATATATAAAAATACAGAGAATCAAATCAAACTTTATTGTCTGTCTGAGGAAGTCAAAGACAGAAATTTTTCTTTTGCTCACAAGCCCAACCACATATGCAAACATAAAATGAGTATATATATATATACACTCAACATAATGGCCAGACATACATACCTATACAAGACATTCAACACACATGCACACCTACACCTTCTCATACATCCTTGTGAAAAATACACTGTTCTCAAAACATCATCAATCTCTCACCTATTATCTTTCAGTCTACAAAATTTTTATGGAAATTCTGGATCATTGGATAAAGTACTTTATAGTTCCATGATATATGGTTTTAATTTTTAAAAATATAAGATATCTGGGTTTTTTAAATACATTTGTGACCATAACCATTATCATCAGTCAGATGAAATATCAGCTTTTCACAAAATCACAATCAAGAATATATTTTTGGGGGCAGCTCTTGTTTTGACTCGTATATAAATTGTAATCAATGTCTTGTGGTCCATAGCCCAAGTTCTTGACCAAGGAGGAGCGAATAGCTGAGGCTTTGCGGAAGAGGCAAGAGGCAGCTGATCTACAGCGTCAGAAGATGGAAGAAGAAAGGAAAAAAAATATAGAATTCATGAAGGCTGGCAGAGATGCTGTTGGTAAGAATATCATACTTCTTTGAGGGACTTCTTTCTGTCTGAGATTACCAGCAGTCTTTTTTTCTGTATGATCCATACTCACTGTTTTTTGTCACATAGTTCAACAACAGATTGTCATTCGTTAGTTTTTCAAGTACAATTTGTACGCAATAGACATGTTCAAAATTACTAAATTTATGTTTCCTATTTTGTGTTGCAGTGGATGACTACGAGCGTGAGAGAAAGGAGAGGAGAGAGCGTCGTGAGAAAGAACAAGAAGATAAAGAAGAACCTGACAAAAGACGTGTTGATAAAGACAAAGAAAAGGAATCAGAAGCAATAAAGGTACTTTTATCTTAGGCAGACACCCTGTCACCCTATAACTTAATATGTGTTGTCAGAGAATTTACAGTAAAGCCACTTAGAAAAGGATCAAGATAACAATGACTTTCAAGTGTGCTGAAAGTAAATGACAGGCATTTATTTATTCTATTTACTTTGATTTTATCAAATCTTGTAAACATTTATTAAAAGTTTCATAACCCATAAATATATGAAAAATGGACATACAGGATACTCAAAACTTTGTGCCACTTAATGGAGGTGCATGACCATTCAAAATACAGAAGGGCTTATGCAATGCATATCATTACTGGCAAGTGAGTGAGAAAGGTCTCAAAACTCGTTTGATAGCTTGAAGTAAAATGCATGTGTAAAAAGCAGGAGAAGTGTGATTTAATCGCTTCAGACATCATGGGAGTGTCAGACTATATTGGTAATTTTGAAATGTTTGTTCATGCAGGAAAGGAACTGCTGTATTCAAAAACAAAATCAGTTTTCTGTGGAATTACTTGAAAACTCTGTTGTAGAAAAATATTGCTTGAAAGAAGAAACAAGTACCTGTAATGTCTTGTTCTCATCTGATTCCCAGGTTTCTTTAATAGATAGTTTGATGATGAAAATGATGTTATAATTTCATATAAAGATTGCATTAGTAGTTATTCTTCATCTAGAAGCAATAGGTCAGAAGGAATTCTGTAAATAGGGATATGCTCAGGTTTAATATCATAATTATGGCTATAGGCTGAGATATTTTCTCACTAGATTGTGCAACTTTTGAATTGCATTTAATTAAAAATGAAGCAAATGGATTTAATATGACATCTTGTTGTGCTTAACTTATTCTTTAAAAGCACATATATTTACTGTTACAGTTTTTTTTTAATTTTGAAGTTACATGTGCTGTCATGCTGGGTTTAAAGGAGTTTCAAGAAAGATTTTGTTTTATAGAAATTAAATGATTGTTAATAAAGACACTTGTTTATACCACAGGAGCGGTATCTAGGGATCATCAAAAAGCGCAAGCGTGTAAGACGACTGAATGACCGGAAGTTTGTTTTTGACTGGGATGTTGGTGATGACACATCAAATGATTACAATAACCTATATAAAGACAGACATCAAGTTCAGTTCTTTGGCCGAGGCAATGTCGCAGGCATTGATATCAAGGTATTTTTATGAATTTAAATTTATATTTCATCATTATTAAAATCATTTGCTAATGTTTAAAATTAAAATAAGGTGCAGAAGCAAAACACACATAATGTGATGGGGTGTATTAATCATATTTAACTCTTGGAATTCAATTTATAGTAGACCTTTAGCAGCTATGCTACATCTGTAGTGGTAACATTGAGAAAAGGTTTTACACTTTGTTGTTTACGTTTTAAAAAAGTTGATACATTTTGTTTAGACTAAGACTTCGTTCTCATGTTTCTGTTTCATTCATTCATTTTTTTTTTTTTTTTTTTTTAATCTTTTCTTTTTCCGCTTTTTTTTCTCCCTTCTTTCCAACGGTACTTAACACATATATAAAGGAGCTTAAGGTTTGAAGTTTTTGGAGACTGTGTTGTCTAATTGCTTTTGACATCTTTGTGATCAGAATCATGTTAACTTGCTTTTAACAGGCTCAAAAGAAAGATCAGTCCAAATTCTATGGTGAACTTTTGGAGAAACGAAGAACAGATGCAGAGAAGGAGCAAGAGAAGTGAGTTGTCTTTTAACAGATTTTATGAAGTCTTTATTTAAGAATTTTGGGTTGTTAGAAGACTAAAATGAGTGTATAAAACGGTCACTTTTGTCTTAATAATAAGGCCCCCTTAAAAATACATGTACGCAGGAAGCGATTGAAGACTGTTGCAAAGAAGGAGGCCAAGCAGAAGTGGGATGACCGGCACTGGTCAGAGAAGTCCTTGGATGAGATGACCGAACGTGACTGGCGTATCTTTCGTGAGGATTATAACATCTCATGCAAGGGTGGGCGCATTCCTAACCCTATTCGTTACTGGCGTGAATCCAAACTGAGTGCAGACATCTCGGATGTTATTGAAAAAGTTGGCTACAAGGTAAGTTGTCAATGTTTATTAGCTTATAACACTGCATAGTGTAATGCAATTATGTTACAAATTTCAGTCTGTAAGTTTTTACACTGAGAAACACTTGTCATCATGAAAATCTAATGTTTAGTTTCATCTTTACAGGACCCAACTCCTATACAGATGCAAGCCATACCAATTGGCTTGCAGAATCGTGACATCATCGGTGTAGCTGAGACTGGCAGTGGTAAAACAGCAGCTTTCCTGATCCCACTGCTCGTATGGATTCAGTCTTTGCCCAAGATTGTCAGGTATGAACCATGGACAGTGATAAAGTGGTTGAATATTTCTCATGAATGTAAGTAAATTGGATACCAGTGAGTATTTGGGGCTGGATGGTCATAAGAAGTTTCCCATAGTTCATGCCATTGTGAATGGCTGAAAGAAAGCTTTTATAGAGGATCTGTACTCCAGTAATGTTATCTTCGTATTCATAAGAATATCTTTTTTGTTGAGACTGTCATTTCATTATTAAAATGGTTCCAGACTTGAAGATGCTGACCAAGGACCTTATGCCATTATTCTAGCCCCTACACGTGAGCTGGCTCAGCAAATTGAAGAAGAAACCAAGAAGTTTGGCGAGTGTCTTGGTATTCGTGTTGTATCTGTCATTGGTGGTATTTCTCGTGAAGAGCAGGGTTTCAAACTTCGCCAAGGATGTGAGGTGAGATAAACATTTAGCTTGCAGTTTTTAAGGGTTATTTTGTGACTTAGAAAAAAGGGTCTATAACTTGATTTTCAAACTAAGCTGTGTATCTGGTGAATATCTTCAGGTTGGAAGAGGCCCCGTTGCCTTCCACCAGGTTGGGAAAGATAATGTAATTCCATCCAGACTGTGCATTGTGAAATAGCTTAATAGCATATTAGCTCTACTGGATAACCAAGTAGGACTGTATTTTCACATTACAGTAGGTGTACTTCAAGGGTGCCCCCTATCACCTGTGCTATTTAACATCTTGGAGAACATCACATTTCAGTTTCCATGGGTGGAAGGCTGATTTGTAACCTATGCTTTGCAGATGACATAGACCTGTTAGCAGGTACTAACAAAAAACAAGATCTTAACAGTTTGAACAAATACAGAATGAAGACCAGCGCTAATAAGAGCAAAGTTATAACCTTTATCAATAGCAAAGCAAATATCTACATGAACAGGGTATGCTCGAAGAGGTAATCAGTTTTATGTACTTGGGAGCCACTCTCTCCAAGAATGGCAACTGCAAGGATATCTATTCAGGATCACAACAGCAGCAATGTCTAGACTGGACAGGATCACAACAGACATAACATCAGGTTTACTAAAAGTACCATCTGATAATCCCTTGTAGTCCAATCCTGCTCTGAGGATGTGAAACTTGGACTCCGCTTGCCAATACGGAGAGGAGAATCCAGGCATTAAGAGCAGCTGTCTGAGAAGTCTGCTCTGGATCTCATAAAGAGAACAGTGTGCTTTAATCTTTAGGGATATGGAATGGTACAAATGTGATTTATTATTATTTACCATTATTTGCATATTATTCTTTAACAAATAGGTTCCCTTTAGAATTTTGCTTTGTTTTTTTTTTTCCTGGATTTTAAAACACTATAATATAGCTAGTATCATTTCTGATGATCGTGCATGCTTATATAAAGATTCAATCCATAGATGCAGCACCATTTGTCAATTTAAAGATAAATGAATCTGTGGATGTTTTTATGGCTGTTACTTTGGTTGTCAGATGGCACCATTTTATTAAAAATATGACTCCTTCTAAACATATAACCAGCTGAAGGAGTGATCATAGAATTCTTTACTTTTTACCATCTGCAGATTGTCATTGCTACACCTGGTCGTTTGATTGATGTGCTGGAAAATAGATACCTGGTTCTCAGCCAGTGCACATATGTGGTCATGGACGAGGCAGACCGCATGATTAACATGGGCTTTGAACCTGAGGTGCGCAAAATTCTGGATTATCTTCCAGTTTCCAATCAGAAGCCAGATACTGAAGAAGCAGAAGATGACTCAAAGATGTTGGAGAACTTTCACAGCAAGCACAAGTATCGTCAGGTCAGTAGGCTAAGTGTGAATGGGCTCTAGATTTTTTTTAAAGCCTTTCATTTCCTCTTTGAGATGAGAGAGAAGTGTTGTCCTGATTTTAAAAAAGTTGCAAAATAATGATCTAATAAATTACTAAATAATAAAATATTTGATTTTTCAGACAGTAGCATGAAAGATTGTGTGAATTCATCTAACCTTCTATTGTGGTGTTAAAATTTTATTATGAGCATCAGCATGAAGGATAAAAGTTAGTAGACTTTACAATTGTATCTGTTTTAATTAAGTACAACTGCATCTGCCGTAAGTTATTGACAGCCTCCAATAAATTCTTCCATTTGGTAATGCTCAGAGTGTAAAGAAATAATTTCTCATTCTAGTATGCTGTTGCAGAATGGAAAGGAGATAGTGGGTGGGTAGAATGATTGGCAGACATTGAAATATTTAATATTACATTGTTTACTCATAATGAACCTACAGACTCCATAGACTCCAATGGTCCATTTGTTGGTTTGCAGACAGTGATGTTCACAGCCACTATGCCACCACCTGTGGAGCGTCTGGCCAGGACCTTTCTTCGTCGTCCATGTGTTGTATACATTGGCAATGTTGGCAAGCCAGTAGAACGTGTTGAACAGATCATTTACATGGTCACAGAATCCGAGAAGAGGTAAGCGTCTAAAGTTTTTTCTTTTGGGGATTAGGGGCGCAAAAAACTAGAAAAATTATTTTTATCATAAAATTGCCATTATCTGTTCAGACTTATGATACTTCTTTGATAGTTAGTAGTTCATACATGATGCTGATTGTGCCTTTGTAAAAGAAAAGGAAATTTCCTATGGTATTAGTGACTTTTAGATGATGGACATCAAGAAACCCACAATCTTTTTTTTTTTAAATCATACTGCGTTTCTTAATGTGTACCTCTTTTGATCAATGTATTCTGTTGTTGTTTGTAGGAAGAAGCTGGTGGAGGTGCTGAACGCTGGTTTGGAGCCGCCAATCATCATCTTTGTGAACCAAAAGAAGGGAGCTGATGTGCTGGCTAAGTCTCTCGAGAAGATGGGAGTGAGTGTCTTGTACTCTTTGTTTCTACTGGCATTAACGGACATAGTTTATGATATTGCATGTTTGTGGACCTTAAAGCAGTTTCCCAATGCCTCATAAATAAGGGATATCTTTTGCTTCATGATAGTTTTATTGAAAATGTTGGTGTTACTTTGTGTTCAAGCAACTGTTGACATTAGAGGAAGAGCAGCAGTAGACAGTTATTTAGAGAGTAGCATTTGTTTTAGTAAAACCGTTAAGCCTACCTCAATTTTAAACCTTTTTGTTATTTTTTTTACATTACTCTTTTTTTATACTTTTTTTAAGATTAGATTTTGCTTATTTGGGTTCTGTTGAGAGTTACATTATTCAGCATGTTTCACCATTTTCTCTTGATAAAGCTGATGCAGCCATATTGTGAAAAAGATCATGCTGATAATGGCTTGGGAAGAAATTATCATTTATTTTGACGTTAAATGACATACAAAATAAACAAGCAAAAAGGCAGATCAAATATGTTCACAGCTATGATGACTGCAGTTGAGACATTTTTCCCGACGCCTCAAGCCACTACAACAGGGGTGGGCAATTAATTTTCCCAAGGGGCCGCATGAGAAATTGGATGATTTTAGAGGGCCGGACTAATATAGTTAACTCAGTTTTACCCAATACTGTATATATAGTATATATACTGGCGGGCGGGCCAGCGGGCCGGTCAGAGACAGGAGGTTGGCCGGCCCTTGCCCAGGTCTGCACTACAAGTATCGTTAGTTTGCAGCCTTCAAAGCTTTCACTTTTTTTTTCTGCCCCTGTTTCATGTATCTTGAGTATAACGTACTGTATGCGTGTTCATTTCTTTTGTATCTTTGACTGACCCTGGCTTCTCTTTGCTTGCAACAGTACAACGCCACTACACTGCACGGTGGTAAAGGCCAGGAGCAGAGAGAGTACGCGCTGGCAAGTGTCAAAGGGGGCGCCAAGGACATCATGGTGGCTACTGATGTGGCTGGCCGTGGTATTGACATCAAAGATGTGTCTCTCGTCATCAACTATGACATGGCTCGCACGATCGAAGGTTTGTTTTTCTTTCATTTTTTTTCGTTTTGTTTGTTTTTGGGATTTTTATATTTGTGTTAAGTCTTGACTGTGTGCTAAACTCTTTAAAGACGTGATAAGTAAGAATGGTAGTCCCAACTTATGATCTCGCCACTATCCATCCCAATGTAAGGCCAGAGGCAAGGGAGGCGACATAAAGGGGGTATGTGATTTATAGCTGCGGGTACTTGGAGAAGAATCTCATTCTCTTACAAAGTGCCGCTGGAACGGCGAGTTAACGGGTGGAGAAATAACAAGTATAGACTGTAATTGATCATATACAACAGGAGCATCGCAGTTTTGGATGCTTATCCCGGGAAGAATCAACAACTTTACTGCAATAGCTGGTACTAAAAAGTGATGGTTGAATTGAAGTCAGCTAATATCGCATTCTGTGCGATTTAAGACGTTTTTCACTTAGTTTAATCTATTAGGGTCTTATGAAAGCTACCAGTAATTTTAAAAAAAAAACAACTGAAAACTGAAATTAAAACTTATATTACATCGATATAGTGCTAGTATGCCTTCTCAGTCATTTGCTGTAACTCACACACTCTATCTCACATTCACTCACCCACCCACTTACGCACAATCTCAGATCTATTATCACGATTTTGAAATAAGTTTTGACAAAAATTTTCAGCTGATTTCATTTGGCTGGCGTGCATCATCCTCGCACTAATTGGGTTCTGTGTTGCAGACTACACGCATCGTATTGGTCGAACGGGTCGTGCTGGCAAAGAAGGCACAGCGATAACCTTCGTCACAAAGGAGGACAGCGCCATTTTCTACGACCTCAAGCAGCTGCTGCTGAGCAGCCCGGTCTCAACGTGTCCTCCAGAACTCGCCAACCACCCCGACGCACAGCAGAAACCGGGAACAGTCACACAGAAAAAACGCAAAGACGAAAAAGTTTTCATCGCATAGTGATTTTAAAGGGTTTGTCATTTATGTATAAGGTTTTTTTGAGTTGAGTTACTCTTATGTGACTTATGCAAAATCATGAGAACTGAAAATGTTTCTTGCTTTCAAGGCTTATGATGTTGAACTTGTGTAGTTTGTATCTGGGATAGTAAAATTGTTTACGACTATGTATACAATTGTTACAAAAAAAAAAGAGAAATGAATAAAGCGCATCATTGTTTAGAATTTCGATCATGTTGTCATTACATCCGCAAAAAATTTACAGCTTTTTCGTGATATAGCCTTGGTTGCTGGTTGGGCGTAAAACACCACTTACTTCCCCGCCAAACATTAATCGCGTTATCCCTAAAAGTCTGTGCCTTCCTTGCTCGTCCATAGCTAACAGCATGTGCAAAATAATAGTGTGGGTTTTGAGAAAAGCTGTTTAAAATGGTTGTTTTGGATGAGTATTTTGTTTTCTTTAAAAGCTTTGCGCCTCTCTTTTCAGAAACATTCGGAAACTTTCACAACTGTGTGTCTTTCGGTCTTTATGCCTTGTTGGCAGAGTCTTGTGGGGAGGGGGCAGATGGCGGTGGCTGCTTAAGTACAGTTGCACTTGGGCGCGCACGTTGAGCCCTTTTCTTTCGGTCGTACAGCCTGGACTGAAAGTGTATGCACTTGAAATCGTAAAGCTCTTGCATACAGTTGCAACGGGACGCCCGGCCACTATACAGGTAGTCCTCGACTTACGACGGGGATCAGTTCTTAACGCGGCGTCGCAAACCGAATTTCGACGTAAGTCGGATCATACGTTCATACAGTACTGTACCACAATAACAGTACAGTACTACAAACACTTAGCCTATCCAAACACATATCCTAACACAGTACCCTACATAATTATCAATAAACATAAGTACAGTAAAATATTGTGCAGTACACTACGCTTTGTTATTACTGTCACTTTCATAGGAGCAGATCCTGTCACGTGTTCAAGGATGCGATCTTTTATCTTTGATAATCGCAGCGACAGTCGAACGACTAAGTCCTAATGACCTGCCAATTTCTGTTGCTGTTTCCCCTTCTCAGATTGCCTTATTTTATCCACTTTCACCTCCATGGTGATGGCCTTCCTTTTCTTTGATGCACTGACCTCGTAAGTCGGAATGAGCGTCGTAACCACGAAACGACGTAACTCGAGACCGTCGTAACCCGAGGACTACCTGTACTTTCTTTCTTTATGCCTTGAAGATCACCTTTCTTTCTTGCCCGACCCCAAACCCTCTCCCCAGTCCCTTACAATCTCTCAAATACTCCTATGTGGCTGACATCGACATGATATTTTTTAACTGAG